>CM032232.1:86092500-86465000 GCA_019009955.1 Riptortus pedestris
TATATATGTATATAAATATATATATATATATATATATATATATATATATATATACTTGTCTGTTACCGCTCTAGCGGTCGCAATTTTTGTTTGATCGTTACCAAACTCGACATTTAGTCGTTTTATGTAAAAAGAAAGATCAAATTCATTAACGGCTGAAATAGGTCCAGTGGGAGGGGGGGGGTTTAGAGGGGAGGATTTTCGAAAATTCAAAATATCTCCGTTACTATAATCGGATCGAAAAATTGTACGGAATCAATCTTGTTGCAAATTAAATTTACTATAAATATTGTTATATAAATTTATTCTCTATACTGAATATTAACCGAGATATTTGCATTTTTATTAAATCTGGGCAGCTAAGGGACGAGTGACTTTCCCGCCAAAAGCTAGTTCGGCCGTTTCCTTAACTGCTCGGCTCTCGTGAAATTTCTCTATTGTAAAACATCACGTGAGAAATCTGCTTAGTTTACGCAGCCCCTGCGTGACGGACTTTTTAACATTTCATCTGTATGTCATATCTGCGACAGTCCATCTCATGGAGTCTTTAATATTTGGCCTTTATTAATATTTTCAGTTTTTCAGTTGCTTATGGATAATATTAGAGTTGAAAGTCTACTTACTTTCAATAAATATATATTTATTTATTTATTTTTAATGTGTCCAGTCTGCGTCCTATATTTCTGTTTAAACGTTCATACTTTTTTCCATGATCATTGGGTCGTGACAGAATTGCGAAATCGGAGTGTCGTTTTTGTAGCTTGGGAGTATGTATATGTGTTAGATGTAGTGAGTATTGTAGTTATGCAGATCTTGTAATCCTGTAGATATCGTATTCTACGTTTTCTTGCTTATTTTGGAAATTAACGTTCAATTGTGTTCAGTTTCGATTTTGCATTTTAGCAGATTTCCCTTGAGGGAAATCAGCTATTGAGGTTGTACTCATGACGCGATTTTCGAAATTTTTCTTCAAATGTCCATCGATCCTACCCAGGAGATGACGAAAATGAGGTCCGTTCAAAACTGTATATATATATATATCTATATCTATATCTATATCTATATCTATATATATATATATATATATATATATATATATATATATATATTTGTCTGTTACCGCTCTAGCGGTCGCAATTATTATTTAATCGTTACCAAACTTGATATTTAGTCGTTTTATGTAAAAAGAAAGATCAAGTTCGTTAACGGCTGAAATCCGACCAGTGGGAGGGGGGGTTTAGGGGGAGGTTTTTTTGAAAATTCGAAATATCTCCGTTACCATACGTCGGATCAAAAAATTGTATAGAACCAATTTTATTGCACATTTCATTTACTATGAATATTGTTATATACATTTATTCTCTATCTTCAATATTAACCGAGATATTTGCATTTTTATTAAATGTGGGCCCATAACGAACGTTTCAGGCCAAAAGCTAGTTCGGCCCTAACTGTTCGGGTCTCGTATAGAGATTTCTCTATTGTATAGCTTCACGTGGGAAATCTGCTTAGTTTACGCAGCCCCTGCGTGACGGACTTTTCATTTCTGTTGTACTCGGTCAAGAACTTCAGCAAAAACTGTTTAAAGAGAAATTTTAAGCTTAAAGAATATTGTTGAAGCCCTAGTAATTGAATGCCAAAATTCTTCACCACATGCTTCTGTTGCACAGCTAGGTTATTATTGAAGAGCTTAAACTTCGATCTCGGTGACCTTTAGGCCATTCCTTGGGTAGAATGAATATTCCATGGGAGCCTCTACACTTAGTCAACTTAAAGTCTTTCCTTTAAGAGGCATGAAATTTAGTAGGTTCTGGGAAAGTCATTAAGACAAGACTCTCTATAGAAGTTTCTAGCAGCGCTTCAAGTTGAAGGCTTATATATAGCGAGTGTAGGATCGACCACACGCAAGCCAGAACACTTCCAAGACCTCACGCCTAATTTCCTTCAGACGCTTGGCAATTTCGGGAGAGAACAGCTGAGGCTATGTACGTGATGAAACTCCGGGATCACTAAAAGGTGTGGCTGAAAAGGAACTTCGTGGGATCATCCTCTTCTCATAGCCCTTCCATTTATTAAGAACATCTCGCTCAATACGCGATTCGGTTTTACGAGTGAAAGTTTTACTTCCCGTAACTCTTTTACGCAGTAAAGGAGGTAATGGAATCACAAAAATTGTCGGTATTCAGATTTCAACGGGATTATGCGTTTGACCTTTCATGAAACCAATTGGGCTAGTACGCATATACGTATCTCGCACAATGCAAAAGCGACTATTCATAGAACGTTTTATCTATGAAGACTGTTGTGTTCTCTAGTTTTTTCTCTCCCCTCTTGATCATAATCGACAAGGAGGGGGAGGGAGGTTAAAAATTACGTCGTACCTATTAGAGACACAAAAAAATTGGCACAGAACTATTTTTGATAATCCAAACAAAATCTATTAATTATGCTCTATCGCATTTTATGATCTGAGGCAATGGAACTAAATATCGTGCATCTCTTGAAGTGCAATCAAAAATTGTATTTATTTAATTTAATATGAGGGGGTCTAAGAATATATTTTTTTTTATTACATTAGTGGTTGTGTATTGAGCCGGTTGATATACAGTTGAAACGCCTTGTACCATACTTGTAACTCCTCAGAGATTTAGACATGGTCAACCACTTAGCCTCGGATGTTCTATCAAAATTATTATATTCGCGTTACAGTGGATAACAATCTCTAAGCTATTTCTACAGCCCCAATGCTCTCTAACATTAATCAACGGGCAAATGTGCTTTCCTCATAGCAATTGCGATAAGGGGAGATACGAGACCATTTTGTACCTCAATATTGTAAATTTTTTCCTTCAATTATTAATTAAAATATTCACTTATATCTTTTCGTAAAATACATGAAATTCCTTATTGACTAATATTTGTATTTTCCGTAATATTAGAAGACAAGTCCTAGTAATGTTTATTTACAATTCAATGGATAGAACGGGTTTTCTTTATTCGTTTCAACTTAGAAATATTTAAAGAAGGCCATAAAGTTATTAAATCTAACAAAAAGAAAGAGAAAAGTGGAAAATGAAGTTGTTAAAATCACCATAAGTTGATTGCAATATGGAAAAGCAAAACATATCAGGTTAATTAATACAGATAAAAATTGCGACCGCTAGTGCGCTAACACTCATTTATACAATATATAGTTTTGAACGGACCCCATTCTCGTCATCTCTTGAGGAGGATAGAAATTTCAGGAACTTTTCCTAAAATCGCTTGGTGAGTAAAACCTCAATAGCAGATTTCCCTTAGGGGTCGCATGCAGTTGAGTGGGCTTCCACAAAATCTTATTAAGCTGAGCAAGTAACGAGCTTTTTTGTAGAGCTCCACATCCTGAGGCAATTCAAGAGCTACATTAATGAATTACTTCAGAGTGAGAATGGTGGGGAGCATCAAAACTTTAAATGGGCCCTTAATGGGTTCTACAGAGCCGTAGCTAATGTTATTGCTGTTATTATATAATAAATAGATTACAAAGGCTTGGCTCGAATATGGCTGCGCCCGTTATGTTAACTGTATCTCATAGAGCTGTTAGAAGGAGTCTAAAACTCTATCGGTATATGAAGGAAGACTAAATTACAGGTGAAGGCAGGGCGGAACCTTCCCTCAATGGGGCGGTTCAATTGCCCTGTCATTTCCTAATTGCGCTAATCACACCTTAGATCCAGTACGGTCCTTCGATCAGCTTTCAATTATAGTTTTTCATCTTCATTCAACCCGGCTTTTTCTCCACTACCTGAGATTTAATGTCTTGGGCTGTTTGGTCTCTTTTGTTGGGCCGTCTTATTCAATGTTTCATGCCTCTTTCTTTCCGCCCTATTGAATTCAGCTTAGTTCATATTCAATACCACGCTTATCCACAATAATGTATGGCTAGCTTCAATGCAATCAAACTTTCAACAAAATGAAAACTGGAAGAAAGTGTAAAAGTAAATTGTTCCGATTGATCTTCAATCTCTACGCCACGATTGCCCCTTTATAAGGACATTATATATTGTCAAATATAGAAATAAAACTAAACTAGTGGCCAAAATTAATCAACCAATAATTAGTTTTTAAAATCACTATAAACAGAAATTACATTAAAATAAGCACTCTTCTGTAAAACACGGAAGTAAAATGAAACTGAATAATTAAAGTTAATGCATTTATTAATGTTATTTTTTCAGCATCTGTGCTAAGTAAATTTCTCGATATTTTGAAGAATCTACTTGTAAACATTATACTTTGAGCCATTTAACTTAGATAGCGCATTGTATGTATTTTCCCATTTATTTCCAGTTTCTAAATAAAAATCAGATAAATAGAAGTGTGGATTTACAGAAGGCGAAAAAAAAAAAATTACGAATAACTCGCTCCATAAGAAAGCAATGAAAACATCTATAGTAGAGGATCTACCATTGTTAAAAATAGCTTAACAAGGTTAACTTAATAACATCTCATCTCATCTTTGATTCTTTGTTTCTCCCTTAGAAAAAAAGGCCTATATCAATAATAATTGAAACGTAAGTATAAAATTACATTTTTAACAAAAACAATAATATAATGTTCGATTATGGTAAAGATCAAATAATCATTTTCGTGGAAAGATTATAAAATCTTAATTGATGGCATAATCAAATAACGTATTTCCATGTTTCTCAGGAAGTAAAAGTTTATTTAAAAAAAAAAAAAACACGTTATTTTCCATGGAATAAAGTGGTTCATAATATAACAGCTTATTATTAATATGGCTTGAGAGGGGGTTTACTGGATGTCAAAGACTAAAATAATCATATATACCAGTTCATCATCAAGATAGAAAAAAAAATGTTTATAACAAAATTTATAGAACATTAAATTTGCAATAGGATTCGTTCTGTATAACGCTTTGATCCGACGCATAAAACCAAATATATTTTGAATTTTGGAAATGCCCCCCCCCTATTCCCCAGCCTCCAACCGGTTGGATTTCTGCTGTTAACGAACTTGATTTTTAGTTTTACATAAAACGTTTAAATTTCGAGTTTGGTAACGACTAAAGAAATATTGCGAGTGCTTGAGCGTTAACCTACAAATATATATATACAGTTTTGAACGAACCTCTAAAGCTACTATCTGTAGAAACATTGTTTTTAATATTTGTAGATAATATCAATTTTTTTTTAAAATTGTTTGAGGTGATCCTGCCAGCAGTGTGAATTAAGGCGGTAGTTCTAATCGAATTTGACAAAGCTTGGGTCGTAAATTCGATTCTCACATTGGCAAAAGGAATTTATTTAGTGGTGAACTCATCCAATTAAATGATTCCTCTCTTAATCAGCTGATCCTTGTGATTGCCTCTTTGTTCCGGTTTAATCCCTTTGAAGTCGTGCCGCTTCGAGATGTAACAGTAGTATATATTGCACTTCAAGGAGTTCCTTGTACACTTCGGAGCAATCTCTTAAGATGCGCGATCAGAATAAATGGTATTTCTGGGCAATGCTTTATAATGCTCTGGGATGGTGTGAGAGGTGAAGGTAATAGAGGAGCCACCATTCGTCCGTATTGGATTCGGATTGGAGTACAACCACACACTGGTCGATCTTGGATGAGTGCCTTCAAGATATTGGTTTCGGATGGCAGAAGTAGACACCCTAATTCAATCTTCCACTTGTGGGCCCAACTGAAATTGTCAGACAACTCATATTGCTATAGAGACCATTGTTTTCATATGAACCTCCTTACTCATGGACAATTTTGCCCGTTCTCCATAATTACGTATTAGAATACCTTAACTCATACTTTATTTGTTTATTATTTTTTGTATGTCGTTAATATTTTCTATATAATATTTAGTTGTCATCAATGCGTGGGTGATGACGAAAGGCCTTTAATAGTGTTAATGAATAAATTGAAACGATGCAGTTGTCGAAATATTAGTCAAGCGGAAACTAATTTAGGTTCTTCAAACAAATATTTCCTCTTATTCCTCTTTAGATTACATATTATGTAATAACTCTTCATATTTCAATGCGAGGTCGAATGGTAGATCAACTTCCACTCGAGAAAAACGTATAAGTGACAAACAAAGAAAAATTCAATAATGTAAACAATGGAAATGAGATGAAAAGCCCGGAACTGTATTGAGTCATAATATTCCAAGGACTAGTAAACATTTATTAACGCTTTAAACACAGAACAGGATTGAAACGCGTACGTAATATATACAGCCTTAGTCAGCGAGGTGTACAATGCATCTGTTGTATTAAGGTCCTCCATTGTAGCTTTGATGTGTAAATTAGTATGCGTGAAATATTTATTATGGATAACTAAAGACTCTTTAGAAGTTTAGTTTAAAATAATATTTTCATGAGTCACTAAAAGGGCATTGTTATATCTTCAGTTCAAATAAAATGTATAGACTATAATCTATTTTAGTGAAACCAAAATGCATTCATTTGATAATAATATTTATTTATTCTGAGGATAATTGGGATGGGTATCAACAAGTTACCACCCTTCTCTATCCAGGGTGGGACTAAGGATTTTATTTAATGAGTTCGCCTCTAAATAAACTTTTATTGTCCTTGCGGGAATCGAACTCGTCGTTCTAGGTTTGTCAATTGACATTATGAGGAACACCTCAACTGACTTGGATAACATAAGCCGGAAATTTATTTATTATTTACTTGAGATGCCGCTACAATGGCGATTCATCAGTTAACATGTTTGAATATAATTTTACCAAAATTAAATAAATATTAACATTTTTTCAAAGCTAAATGTTACAAAACTACAAAATAAATAGGACCATGTCGCTACAATGGCGATTCATATTTTAACATGTTAGAATATAATTTTACAAGATTAAATAAATATTAACATTTTTACACAGCTAACTTTTACAAATGTACAAAATAAATAGAATGGACAAAACTAAATATAAATTGTTAGTATATTTACAACATGAGGAAAAAATATAAAATAAAAATAAAACAACAAAGAAAAAGAAAAGAAAAACTATAAATAGTTAAACTGGAAGGAGGCAAAACTTATATTCCACAGTGCTTGCTATATATAACTTTCATAATTGTGGATAATAAGTTTTACATTTCATCAAATAATCCATTATTTCTTAAATACTTAAAAACATCATCTATAAATTGGCTACTGCCGGCCAGTAGTTCGCATACGTTTGTGGGCCAAGGGTACTTTTTCACTTGCGTGCAGTCAGTCAGTATGTGTTTTACAGTCAGCGTTCTGTTGCATTAGCGACATATAGGTTCATCTTCCCTGCTCATTAGATATGAATGTGTTAGTCTTGTGTGTAGCCGGAAATTCGATAACGACAGAAGATCAACAACTAATATGTACATGCTCTTTCACTCTGCACGTCCATTTTATGAAAACCTCATCACAGAATCTGATTTTAAAACTAGACTGGAGTCAAGAGCTTGTGTTGTTATGGAATTATAATTAAGTTATTGAATACATAATGGTGAACTCCTGTAGCGATTTATTCCATGAAGATTGGCGAATAAACGAAACAGAAAGATTAAATGAGGTTCAATTATTGGCTGCCAAATATTCCATTATGAATGAGATCGTGTTGCAAATATAAATAAATTATTACAGTAAAAAATAACGATAATTCTATATAACTGATATCAGTTGAGAAAGCACATTTATCAAAAATATCGTATCCTATCATACTAGAAGTCCAAAAATGGAATATTTGGCAGATGTGATTACTATTTAATATTATTATTTACTAACGTCCACTTATTGCAACTAAGGCTAATTAGGATACTATTTAATAGAAAGTTTATTTAAATTCATACTTGGAAGTTATTTTTTAATCCAAAACTATAATTACACTTCTCACAATGTCTCTGTATCTAAAGATAAAGTACTATTCTACTATTGTTATCATTTTTCCTGTAACTGATAAGCTGTAGCCCATATATTTTGGTTTTATGGGAGCTTTACTGTCTGAGATATTTGAATAGAGCTGCTATGTGACGTTATCAGTAAACGTTTAGATATGAAGTCATCAGGGTGCCCTAATGTTTATTCGATGGTTCCCATTCTCGTTATTTAAGATTTTAAATTAAAAGTAATGATCATTTTCGTTAATAGACGTAATCAGATCAGAAAGAGTGTCGGTTCAGAGATAAGCTAAAATGGAGAAGCCTAATATCTCCGTTATTATGCGGCGGCTGGAAAAAATATTACATAACAGTTTTTGAAGGTAAAATAGCGAAATTGGTGTTCTACAGTTTTCTCGAGCTCATATATCAAAGACGTTAATTGCATTTTACATTTCAAGCTTCGCACGATTTTCACTTAAAGCTACGGAATTACTAAGACCTCATTACCAGAAGAAATTTCAAGACCTGTTCAAATACCTTTCTCAATATGACGAAAGCAAAGGCTATAATATGACATGAATTAACTCAAGGGTCATTCCAACAAGATAGAAGTCTTCTTAGCTTCCTGTTTTCCACGCAGAGTATCCCTCTAACGTGGGAATTTATTTAAATTTTGTGTCCTCCATCCTTTGGATACTACACACATTTCATTACATTATAATATTACGTATACAATAATTAATTATAAATATTATAAAAACGATAAATAAAAAAATAATAAAAATAAAAAAACAACTTATGTGTATATACAGTAGGTGTAGATCTACTAAATGGTGTCCAGTTCTTGAATAAATGCATTATATCTCTTGTTGAATTTAAGTAAGGGCCAAGTTCCATTTTGTAAGGTAATGTACTTGATGAGTTTTGTTCTCGGTCCATCGAGTAATGTACAGTCATATAAGAGGTGGTCACGTGTCTTTTCAGTCTCATTATCACATCTGCATGCGTTTGTGATTGTTAGTTTAAATTTGTACAAGTAACTTTTTGTTGGTCCATGTCATGATATAAATTGTATTTGTCTAGAATTTTTAGGTGTTATTTTTTGTCTCTGGTATATAGTTGGTATGTACTTATGTAATTGTCGTCCTTTAGTAGTGTTTGTCCATCTTTCGTCCCATTTTTTATAAAATTCGTTTCTCAAAAGAGTTTTAATGGTCTGTTTAGTCAGTTCAGAGTATGTAATATGTATTGATTCGTCTCTTGAAGCTGTATTTGCAAGTTGGTTTGCTGTCTCATTACCTAAATTTCCCGAGTGCAAAATTTTTCTGTCTACACAGTGTAATTAATCTTCTAATCTGTTCAGTCACTAGTTTTAATAGTGTTAGATTAGTGTTTTCAGGTCAAATCACACACCAATATTGAACCAGTGATTTTTTTTTTAAGAATGTATTTATCAAAAATACTTCTAAAATATGCCATTAGGAAATGCACAGAAGGATAGAGTTGTTTTCTATTTATTCGGCTACAATAACCCATATGGCATATTTTTAATGAAATTGTTGTCACTTGGCTTGAAATTTAAAAATAAATAAATTAACTTCAATACCTCAACTTCTTGTTAGTTTGAATATTCTTTAAATGGAATTTGAGCAAAACTATTAAAAGCTCAGATTAAAAATGATTTCGTGACGAAAATGAATGTTTTATTTAAGATGTTAATCACAACCAGGTAAAATTAAAATGCTTGAAATATGTGCATTTTACTGTAGCGGATAAAGTGGGTATAAACCACACACGCCATAGGTTAGTAACCCATTTAACAAGGAGGAAGCCGAAACGGGAGTGTATAGAGTTCCTGTATTTGTCTGCCATGAATGCCTATTTCTTCTTTCACATTTGTCTCTTACCATCAGCTAAAATAATTTTTCATATTATATTGTATTCTTAATTTTACTGCATAAGCATTTAGTTTATTTATAAATGACTTGAATACATAAATGCTCTTTTGGATTGCTTTATTACTATATTACATCTTTTCCTTTAAAAAATACTTTAATGAAACTCGCTTATTGGAAATTCCATGACAGGGTTTATTGTGTAGCTTATTTTAAATGTAAGTAATTTGAAAGAAATAAGAAAAAGGCATAGTTTAATTTTAATATTTTGAACCAAATTACCAAGAAGCAAATAACTTCGAAATTGAACAATAAACTCTAAAATAAATTAGTCCCATCATCGCTTGTAAGGAAGAAAAGAAAAAGTTAAGCAAGGCTGTGTTCCAGTAGTTTTTCAACGGTTGAAAATTAAATCAGAAGTCAACTTTCAAGATTAATGGAAAAACTTTTAATGCAATTATTTTTTTTCTTTTTCTAAGAAGGAGCATCAACGATTTGTAAGACACAGTTTCACCCTAATTGGCCTAGTAATATAACTCAAAATTGCTTCTCTGATAGCACCCTTAAGATATACGTCAAGTATTTAATTGAAAAATGTAAGATTCTTTCCGTAAAATGTTTAGCTTTAAAAGGAATCAGCTCCTCACTTCCCAATATCATAGGTACTACATATTTTTGCCAATTTCAAATGCCAAAAATAAAATAAATAGAAGTGGACCTGATGTTGTCCTTTTTGTAGATTCCTGGACATGTGTGTAGCCAAAAAAGACACAAAAGATCTGTGGTTGGTTGTGTGGTTTTTCTACTTCTCTATGAAATGTGCAATTTATTAATCTAGATTTTGCTCTATATCTTGAATATGCACATTTTGTTTCCTTATGGGAATTTATAAAGTACTCTGTACCCTTTAAAATGAGTTATTACTTGATGAAATGGATTATTTTGACTTTGCTTTAATAGAATCATCGACAGATATCATATAGAACTAAGGATGTACAGTCACCGAAGCAGTGAATGAGAATATTTCATTAAAGAACCTCTATGTATTTATTTTATCTGGGCCGCCCTGTTCCAACGTGTAGCCACATAACCAGTTTAATAAAAAAAATATTTGATTTAAAAGGAATTTTCAAAAAACCAAATCGAGACAACCATTGTTTCTTTAATGTTTGCAAAATTATTTTAACATTTTAAAAGAGGAATTGCTAAAATTCTCATAACCTCCGTTACTATACGTCGGATCGAAATGTTGTATAGAACCAATCTCATTGAAAATTGAACGATCTATAAATGTTGTTTCATACATATTTTTATGTTTCATGAATATTAACCAGCTATTTGATTTTTTTAGTATTCCGCTTTCGGTAAACCCCCTCCTACTCATCTCATATTAAGAATAAGCTGCTATATCATGAACCAAATGTAGTTTTCATTGACCATTACTTTGTGAGATATATGCAAATACGTTCTATCCCTATAGCCATTTGGCTCTTTAACAGATGTAGTGGCAAATGTAATGTCATATACTGTGACATTCTTAAATTAATATCTATTAAATGTTTAACAGCATTCAACATCATATTTCTTATTTTATTGTGTTCAGTGGAGCTTATTTATCTCTCAGATAGTATTTCTTGAAGGTTTTTTGGAATCTTTTGTGTTTAGATGACGCTACGAAAACAATAGGTTGAAAACTCTAAAGGAAGATTGGTTGGTTGAAGAGAAGACAGCCATTGTAGGCAAATGGCGATAGCATCCATCGAAATATCGCCTATTGTGACCCTTAATTTATTTCACCAATCACATGGAATTCTCTATCAGATTCTCTAATGTATTTCAACTTTACAGGAATATCTTACTTCTCCTATTGTTCTGTATTTTCTGGATTCCTCAATAACACGTTGTTATTTAAAAGAAAAAGATTCCATAAAACAGACTTCAAACAGACAGTGGCCTAAAGTGATAACTATGTGGAGAAAATTCTTGGCTCCTGTAGCAAAGGTCCTGCCACATAGAATTTTGTAGGAAGGCATTTTTTTACTTACGGCTATTTAAAAGGCCCAGAAAACATGTGGAATTAACTTAAAATTTTGACTGACATATTAAAGCTATTCACCAATTTTGTTGTTAGAAAATATAAAGCCTAACCTTTTTAAAAAAGGGCGGAAACCTTCACTATACTGGAATATATTACCCATATTAGCATAATTTACATTTTAATAAGTCTTTTTTTTTTTAAATATGTACAAAATACAATAGAAAAGAATCATAATATTTAAATATAAAATTTTGTTTTTAAACTTACAAAAATTACATTTATTGCATTTCATTGATGTAAAATTATCACATCTTACAACTGAGTAACGACAATTTCAACTCTTCATATTCGTTGATGATATGATATAAGAAATCGGTAAACATTCTGCTTATGTAAATTTTCATCGCCATGGCCGTGATTCAGCTACAATTTTATGAAGATTTAAAAAAAAAAACGTAATTCAAACCCTTCACAAGAAACCTCCAACATGATTGCTATTGTTTTCGTAGCGTCGCCTAAACAAAACGAACCTACAATAAAAATAAATGGGTTTATAATAGACCTTGTACATTTTACAGCATACTCTGCTCTATACAGACTTAACTGGATTTTCCTTAACAAATATCAGCTATTTAGGGTCAATATGCGATTTTCGAAGAACGTAGTCAAATAACCATTATTTATTCGTTCGATCCTTGCAATTGAGGAAAATGAGGTAAATTCAAATTTATGTAAATATATATAAGTGTATTGAGGTTGGCAGAAGATTATTTTGTTGGACAAACACACATTTTTAGCTCAACTGTGCTTCGTTTGGAAATGGATTTAGTGTGGGGCAAAATAATCAATATTTGATATGAATCAGCTGTTTTCTGTATAGTCAGCCATTGCTTAAATATTGATGTGGTTCTCTGAGCCAAAGTTAGTATACGTAAGGTAAGGAAATCTCCTGAAGCTGCTTCAGAAAAGAAAAACATCTAGAGATAGCAAATGTCTTTGGAGAGGAGAAGATACTGTTTGATTATAGAATAACCTTCTGTCTAACTATTCATGTTTAAATGAGACAGAGTCACAGGATTATTAATATTAATTTATGTAGGAAAATTACAGGAAATGGTAATATTTGGTTAGATCAATGACCCCGAGAAAGAAAAGGCAGACTCCTTAGAAAAATGCTGAATCTCGTTGGTAGCTAGTTGGGGCCAGTGAGAGGAGCGTGCTCACGGGACCGTTATGATCTGCCAGAGAGCCCGGGGAAAAACTGTTGAAGAGCGGTCTTCTGACAAGCCCTCTCGCGCGATTGATTAAAGACGGTGCTGACTAGGCCAAACAGGGAAAAAATGGGTCTTAGGCTTAGCTGGTCATCCGGGACAAACAAAGACTTCTTCAACGATACATGCCCACACTTCTGGGAAACTCATGTTGACACATAATGCATTGCTTCCACACGAAGTCGGTCACGCAGGGGCTGCGTAAACTAAGCAGATTTCCCACGTTCAGGTACAACACACTTGTGATCTAATCTCACCACATATTCTCCATTTCTATGTAAAAGAACATTGAGTAGTAGTGTTTGGGGGGGGGGGCACTGAAGCATGGGCAACAACAATGTACAAATAATACTTTACTTACGAAAAAAATCCAGAGAACAACAATTAGAGTATCTGTAATTTAACAAAAAAGGTTCTATAACATTTTTCGATCTGGTTCTCTATAACGAACACATTTTGAATTTTCAAATCCCACACTCTAAACCCCTACTATTCAAGGTCCTATTTCAGCAAATAGTAAATATGCTCTTTCGTGCCGACTGAAATACACATTGACGAGTTAAGACCGTCAAAATCCTGAATGATGACGTCATTACACTACACATTCACATGTATGTCATAAGTTCAATGAAAAGAATATTTAGTATTTACACTTATATATAACAGCTTATTATTAATATGACAGGAGTAGGAGTGGGGATTTACTAAAGGCTGAAAACTAAAAAAATACAAATATCTCCGTTAATATTCATGATAGAGAAAATACGTATATGGCAAAATTAACTAAAAATCAAATTTGTAATAACATTGGTTTTATACCGTTTTTCGATGCGACGTATAATAACGATGATATTTCGAAGTTTCAAAATTCCTCTCCTCGAAACCCCCTTCCCCCGTCCGATTTCAGTCGTTAACGACCTTGATCTTGAGTTTTAACAAAACGCTCGTGTTTGGTAACCATTAAACAAAAGTTGCGACGTTAGAGCGGTAACAGTCAAATATACATATAATTTTGAGAGGACCTCATTTTCGTCATATACTAGGTAGGATCAAAGGACATTTGAGGAAATTTTTTGAAAATCGAGTCATTAGTTAAACTAAATGCTATAAATAAAGGCCCAGGAGAACATAAGCAATCCCTAGGCGCCCAATGTCAAAAACATACTGACGAATAAACCCAAGTAAGCATATTTATTTAAATAACGTCCATAATGGCTATTTTCTTTCTTTAGAACATCACACAAAGCTCGTGAAATTTTATTTACTGTTCTGTGGGAACGCAGATTTACCTAAGAAAATTTAATTTCCTATCAACAGGGATTAGTAACTAATTCGATTTACTCGATAATGAAACAAAAATATTGCAATAGAATAAACTAAACGCAAAACATAAAAATATCTATAAGTTAAATATTAATTAAAGCCCATTGAAACACAGCAATGTACAATTTATCTTTAAATCATTTCAGAGGGAGTAAGGGAGAAGGACGGCGAAAGAAAGGGTGGGAGAGAGGGACAGAGATTGTTATTTTACGAACACGATTCAGTAGAAATCGTTATATATATACGTATCCAGTACAAAAACAATTAAAAATGTTCTTGGAAGCCATCAATACAATTTGCATGTCTCCTGAACACTCGATGATAACGGATATTCATAATCTGAAGGTTTTTCAATTTTGATTATTTATCACGCTCTTGTTATAGTCTCACGCGCCATTTTGACCGGTAAAGTGAGGGTTGTAGTACCCAAAATTTAATTCAAAAGAAAGCTTTTTGTATTTACCTTAAAAAATCTTAAGAGTTAAATGTAAACACTCCAAACCTGCGCTCAAAATATTTTTTTTTACCACTTTTAGTGTTTTTAGTGATTATAATAAAATCATCCAGTAGCAACTTTAAAACGATTAATGCTGGAATCTAAAAATGGTATAAACACGCAACTAAAACTATCCGAATGTGTAAGTGCAGATAAACATTTTAACGACTGGTATGATAACACATGCCCTTGAGAGCAGTGCTAATCTTTCTTTCACTACGGAAATTCATGAATTAAGCCTTTTTGGGTAGAACAATTTATTGGAACCCCTACTCTTTAAATTATTATGGATTTTTGTTTATTATACAATACCCCTGAGGCTTTTTATCCCTTGGCTTAGTAATATTATACCATGAATATTTATTTTTCCTCTGAAGGTTCTTGTATATATTTCAATTATATATAATAATGTGTAGAAGTATGCATATATTATGGATTTAATAATATTTTGTTTTCATTTCTATCTGAGTGGGAACCTTAATGAGTTAGTAACAATAGTAGAGGCAGATGACTCTAGTACTGAGTGAGTTTTTGAGACTTTTGACTTGGGTCTTAGTCGCTGCCTTTTGAATACCTTTGGGCCTGCGTTTATTTCAATTAATTTCTATTTGAAAGAAAATACTGAGCTACTTACCCAAGGCTAATTTCTTTTCTCTCCTTTTTTATTTTTCCAAATGTGACATAGGATATTTTTTTAATTTTCTATTAAATATCTGTCATTCGGTGTTTTTGGAATGTTAAGCTTCAGGGTGTGTTTACTTGAATTCCGTATGTATTAAAATGTAAATGGGGCTAAGGTTCGCAATTTGAGTTAAAACGTTGGACCTAATCTCATATGGTAATCTCTCACATGGTCGAGAGTGGGGAGTTCGATTCCCGACAGGGTAATAGGAATTAATTTAGTGAATGGTTCAATAAATAATATCCATAGTCTAAATCTGGCTAGATAAGTTTGGTAACCCTGCATATCCATTCCTAATTATTATTGGTAACTTCAATAAATAATAATGCTGGAAATGGTAAATAGATCTTTAGGAATTTGTATTGTTCTTTATTTTAGTAATGCTTTTGAAAAAAAAATTAAATTTCATAAATAATTGTAAAATTGAAATTTTTAATTTTACATTATATTGCTTATAGTGAATAAGAAATGTTTTTCAATTCATGTACTTCATATCTACGTGTTTTTGTTGCTTTTTCCTGAATTCCTGTTGGCCTTATACCAGAAAATACCAGTAGGATTACAGGTTAATTTATGACTATAAGCGTTCGTTTCCTTTCATTACTCGATTAATGAATACAGCAAGTCCACGATTATCAAAACTCATTCTGTGATTAAAGTCACATCTACTTACGAATTTATTTGTTTAGAGTAGAAACTGAAGAGATATAATGAAATGAATATTTAGTACGAGATTAGACGTTATTAAGTTGAGAAACGCAAAATGCAAGAACAACAGTTTTCCAAGATATTAAGTATATTAAGAAATTCTAATTGTTTTAATAAGAGAGTTGTCCTTTCACGACTAAGTCGCCTCTTCAACTTTCTAACAACCTAACTCGTGGCTATACTAACTATCAAGGCCAGTAAAATAACCTTCTGAAATGTAAATAACCTTTGAAGCGTCACAGGTTGGTTCAGATTTGTACTGTAAAGTGATGATGTATTTAGGCAAATAAAGAATAGTTTATCTTCCTAATTTTTGATAATGACCTTAAGTTCAAACTTCACTCTATTGTTATTATTACTTTTACATGAAGAAAGCATTTCTCTCCATAAATTTGGAAACAATAATTTCTTACAAGATATTTTTACTTTTTTTTTTAAGTCCTTTAGATTACTTTATCAACCTAGTTTCTGAATTAACTTTGCTCTTCTTGTGTAACACACACACACACACCCCCGCGCGCACAAAACACATGCCACTGAGCGCGAATTCAATATGAACAATATAGAAAATTCATACTGAAGTAGAGTAAATCAGATATCGCCCATGATGAAATAAAATTAAATAAGGAATAGTAATGACTCAAGTTCTCCCATTATGTTATTAATTTGTCAAATTGAATTTTAAAAAAAATATGTATTACAGTACATTTCAGGGCATTCTATATAAGAGGAAATGTGTCACTTAAAAGATTTAAAAAATTTTTTTTGGCTAGTATGTATTTTCAGAAAGTTCATTAAAAGCAAACTAAGGAAAGAAAAATAATATTGAATGGATTATTACCTCGCATTTGTAGGTGGGACACGAGCTATGCAAGTAAATATAATTAGAAATGTGAAAATAAAAACAACTTAGTTATGCTTAAGCTAGTTTCATTTTTACTCACCTTTTAGTTCTTTAGCGACAGATCCTGCTTCCAAATTCCTGTCAAACAAACAACATTTTAAAACAATATGTCTTATGATAAAAGTAAGTATCCTAAATGTAAAATTTAGGTCAATTGCCAAATTGTTTAGCCAGTCAATTTCGATTCTGCCAATGAGGAAATGTATGATATAATAAGTTAATAAAGCCTATCAAATGAGTCAGTTTTTTTTCTAAAATTTAACACTTTAATCTGATGTTACGAAATGGAATTTAGAAGTAAAAGATAATTAAATCATAAATAAACGTGTCCTATCTGGATTAAATCCATGTTTTCAGAGACACCATTAATGCAGTAATCAACGCCAGTCAGATTTACTTAAAGTTGATATGACATATAGATCGATGAAAATGTTCAATAGATGACTGTCGATAATACTGTCATATTTCACTGTGAGTTCGTCATATCGTTCCCATGATATGGTATCGCGCACTTTATGATATGACGACCGGGTGACATTTTATAAAAGCATAAACACACAGAAAATGATATATCTGTTTTTGTGATGTACGTCACTCATGCGAGATAGCATTAAAGATAATGATCAATTCAAACATTAAATGGATATCCTTCTCATGACATAATTTTCATGGTAAACTTTCACAGAATTGTCACCTAAGGAATTCCTTTTCAAACTAAATTGCCAGTTTTATAAAACAGGTAATATGTCCCAAAATATTGACACGAATTGAGTTTTAACTCCAACTGAATTCTTAAAAATGGCAATTCGTTTCGTACTGAAAGTTGTCTTGAAGAATTAAACAATTTTGACTTTTCACTTCCGGTAACAAAAGTATAGGATATTACTGGTATTTCATGAGAATAACTGAAGGGAACTGAAAATTCTTTTTTGAAATAGTTGGTTCCAAGGCTAAGGAAATACGCAATTGTATAAATCGCTAAAACTCTTGGAAATGTGAAAATTAGAAATTATCCATACATTTTTTTCTTGAAAAAGTCTTTGGTATTAATTGTAATTTCCTAATTTATTAATGCATGCATAAATTCGCGAGTAGTTACTTCAAACATTTTCAGTACGTAGTATTCATTCAATATTCACTTAGGGTATTTTTCTGCCAATCCGTTAATACTGAAAACTTGAGGTAATAATTTTTACTGAATAAATATATTAACGATTATATTAGCATTCCCATTTTGACAAGAGGTTAGATGGATTACGCTTCACTTATTTTCTTCCTCTAAAATAAATTGAGGATACTTTTAAGTATACTCGTATTATAACTTATTTTATACAAAATATCGAACACTCGGTCTTGGGTTGACACGTATTCATGAATAATGGTTGAAAATGACTTAATATGGGTCATTTAATAATGTACAAAATGTTGGATATGTAACGATAGAAATCTGTTTTCATTGATATGCCCAGTTTCTATACATAATATTGTACATTCTGTTTTCACAAAAAGTACAGTTTAGGAACATGAAGAATGTCGATAATAATAAAAAAAAAATTAAATTTCCTAATAGTGGCATCAACGAAGAAAATAAAATACATTTAATTCCATTTCCAGTTAGGTTATCGTTGAACTTTGATTTTATAACATTCTCGAGTTCCTGGAATCTTCGCCTGAACATTCATTTGTTATAATTTTTTTTTAAACAGTAACAAAAGCATTAAATTTAATTAAACAATTCCTTGATCTTGAAATGCCTGGTATTCGCGATATTCTATTGAAAGATAAACTGTATATTTTTCAACCGCTGTTATTGATACATTTTTAGTATTAGAATTCAATAAATTTAATTTAAACTCAATTTCATTTTTAGTCAATATGGAGTAATTAATTGCTCCGTAGATTTTGGTTTACTTTTTAACATTAATATTTAATTATGAATTGAACAGCACAATTACAAGCCTTCACCTCACTTTTTACTGATGTTTATTATTGTTTATTCACTGCTAAAAAAATATTGATATTATTAATCCATTGGAAGAATTATTCTTTAGTACAAGACCATAGCGTTTCTGAAAAAAAAGAGGAAAGGATGTCCGAAGCTGACAAATAATCTCCCAATTAGCTAAATTTTTTTCATTATTTTCTATTTATAATTAAACGGGACATTGTTTAAAAAACTTTACTAATTGTAAAGTAAAATGTATTATTGTTTTTGGAGTTTTGTTTCATACATGGCATGCCATGAATATGCTTGAAATCAAGAATTTGGGAACCAAATAAATAATTGAAGCAAATTGGGAGACTTCTGCCAGCCCGGAGTCATCCTTTTCTAGTTATTGTATATTAATATTATTTGTAATAAACTCATGTCTTATAATATGATTTACTATTTTATTAAATATTGTTAGTATCAATAAAAAAAAAATAATTTAACAATATAACTGAGGTGTTCTAACGGATTGCTATCATAAGGTAAATAGAACAAAGTGGAAAAATTATTCCTTTTTCCGGACAGCTTCCCTCCTATAATTTTCCGGTTGTTAAGCGAAGAGCAGAGCTGAACGATCTCTTTTCGAATCATCCTTTGGGCTAGTCACCCGTCCGAGTGACAAGACCGACATATTTAAAGTCATAAGAAGATAATATTAAACACCATGAGCCATTTTATTTTAAGTCCTTATCCTTAACAATGAACATCCCATTCGTCAACAAGGAAATGAAGTTAATTACAACAAGTGATAAATCAATTTATCATTGTGTACATTATAAGAGTACAATGTATTTTCCTTGGGAGGAATGTCTTAAGGAGTATTCAATGCTGAAGGTCAAGAGTCTTAACAAAGAATGATATCATGTACAGGCCTTGTTGCAGAAGTGGTGGTCATTAGCTTTCTGACACACATTTGGGGTTATTTTATATTTTGGAATGGATCCGTTTGTAATTTGAATAAAAAAATCATTCACACTTGTTCATCTGAAGCATCTTGAAACATTCCAAGAACACTTGGAGAGAAAGAAAAAACGTCTCAAGTTCTTCAAATGTTTTTTATTTCATTGCTAAAACTATTGTCTCCATCTTCAGAGCTACTTGCATGCGCTCATAGGGACAGACAGCAAATGACTCAATCCAATTGTTAAATAAAAATAAATTATGTTGATTGCATTTTTTTCATTTGGTTTTGCGTATGCCAATATGCACAGAAGATGGAGCTGTTGCTCTGAAAGTGCACTTTGCCTAAATAAAATGCATTGTAGAGGAAAACAACCCTACTATGTGTATCCAAAAAATAAATAGTGTAGACAGGTTCCACTTAATGTCAATCATCTAACACCTATTTTATCTCCATGCCGCAATTTCCAGCTGCCTATCGCATCTAGTTTGTACCAAAAATGAATTTGTTATATATATATATATATAAATTTACCTCTTTTTAATGAAGATATGTTGCCTTTCACGAACCATTTCGTGATCGCTTAGCCTGACCAAGAATAATTTCTGGAGGTGAAAAATTAAGGTCAGAATTAATTAGCATAGAAAATTGCACCAAGGACCTTTTTCAAGTCAATGGCGTTGCCGAGTTAAAACATAAACGGCGTTGCCGTTTTAAGTAAAATTTTAAAACATTCCTACGAAATCTTGTCCGAATATGTAATACTTCCTTGAATTGGTAACCCCAATTCTTTCGAAGAGAAAAAAATATAGAACAACAGAGCGTATATAGGATATATTGGAATAATTTACATTTTTTTGGCTCATTAATATTTAAGTCATGTCATAGAATTGGCGTGCCCATATTGATGGTCATTTCGTGCTTCGCTTTGTTCGGAGTTTTGTCGAGCTCACGCAATGCCTAGATACCCTATAATATATATCATAAGATGCCATTTCTGTCAGATAGGCCGGTTTTTTTTATTGCTTAGGATTAATACCTCAATGTTGATTATTACGATTCAATCCAACAATATTTTTTTTTATCCAGTATGAAAAAGAAATACCCCAGTATTTTCCCCCCTTAAGGGAAATCTTCAAATATTAGAAGAGTAGGCATAAAATCGCATTCGATAAAAATGAAATATTCATAAAACTTTAATATCATTCATAATACCAAAACGCTGTATAACACTATGGTTGAAATTTTCTCAATCTCTTCTCATCGAGGAATTTCGAAATGATTATCTTTCTTGAATTAGGATTTAACATTCTCCGACAATCTTTTATTCTTATTCAATTAATTATTATAACAGGATTCCATGTAAAATATCCTAGTTTGTGGTATTGAAGACCCCATTGAGGCGTTTTTTGATAATTGTTTTTGGTTTACTATAGATACACAGCCAAGTGAATTATACATCACGTTTTTCCTTAATGAGAAACACAGAACTTTGAGGCAGTAGATATTTGATGTATTTTGTGATTCATTGTGGTAACAGGAGAGGTGGCTTTTGGAAATATGCCAAGGAGGTGAGGTGTGGTAGGGCAAGGGGTAAATTACAATAGCCCAGTTTTACCATCCCCCGTATGAGGGATTCACCCTTCTCTAAATCCACGGTTAGAATATGTCAGTGGGGTAAGACGAGAAGGTAGGTTGCATTCTGCGTGCCCATTCTGGCTAGTGCCTAAAAGTAGTCTCGCTACAGGCTACAAAAGTCCGTCACACGTAATTAAGCAGATTTCCCACGTGCTGATGTAATACCAGAACTTGTGATCTCATCAGAGAGCATATTCTATATTTATAATAGGTTGTGCTATAAGTTCGTCGTTTTTTACTGGTCATTTCCATAAAAACTTCAGATTCTTTTAAATATTTTTAATCAATTACATATGACCCATTTTGATCTATTACCTGTTACCGTCTTTTGGGTTATTTTTTAATTCCGGCCTCCCAGAACTTTTCAGATTTTTTTTCAATGAACTTCTCTATAGCGCAATCCTCGGGCGAATTTAAGTGTTTCCCGTTAAGAGAGATTTGAAGGGCCCGAAATAAGTGAAAATCTGTTGGGACAAGGTCTGGCGAATAGGGCAGGAGGGAAATCACTCCATTAATTTCTGCCGGGGCTGCAAAGACACTTGAGGACGGGCGTTATAGTGAATAATAACTACGCCTTTGCATTTTATCTTCCATTTCTATATTCTAGAATGGTAGTGAACGTAAAAATTACGTATGATCTTGTTTGAACTGTTATCAAAGGGCCGTTAACGACCCCACCTCCCCCACCCCACAGCTATGAGCTCTCCAGATAGTTCGGCCTTGACCTCCGCCAAATGCAGCTAAGTGAACCTTCCCACTCGTCCAATACTATTTTTTGAAATAAAAACGACACGTAATATTTACGTATCAATACTATTAACCGCAACTTTTTGGCACGTAAAATTTACGTATCGCTACTAATAACCGGTTTTTATGCTATAACTTAGTTAATATTATTCTCAATTTATTTTTATATTTTAATTTATTTTCTTTTAATGTTTTTAACTTTTATTTTTTAATATAAAAAAGACAAAGATGTATAGAGAGAATATAAATAATAATAATAATAATAATCTGTTTATAGTCTCTGAAAAATGGAGAAAAAATATTCAACGGACGAAGAAATTTGTTGAAAGAACTCTCCGATGGGTCAGATGGGGAAAATGACAATTTAAATAGATGGATATTGATAATCCGATGATGATCCGGAGTATTCTCCAAGTGATGAGGAGGTTGAGCCTTCGGAAATGATTGCAACATAGAGTGGGCTAGATAGCGATGAGAGTCAGCAAATTTTAGAAAACATCAAGGCAATCGTAGAAAGAGAAGAAATACAGAGGCAAAAAAAAAACTAAAACCTCTCAACCACACAATATTGAAAGATCAGTTACAATAAATGCAGAAGGTGGGGTAATGCTTAGTAAGAATGGATATGAATGGAGCACACAACCTCCGGAACGTGTTTCGAACCAAGCGCCTGAAAGGATTGCCGTGCACATTATTAGATATTAACTTAGATATAAGTTAAAGAAAAGTGTATCTTTTAATAAAATAAAAAAATAGTCCCAAACATTAACAAATTTTGAATAATTTCACCAATTATCAGTTGCACACGTAAAATTTACGCATCAATACCATTAAGCGGGAAATAATATCACTTTCGTTCTAGGGTTAAGCAAGCATACCTCTTAATGATAAGGAATCTCCGTTGAAACTGATGCGTATAAGCACCTTAATCTTTTTTAGAATATGTAAGCATTATTGACCGAGTTAACATGATTTTGTAAACACATAGAGGATTAAATTGAAATATTGATAAACGCTACGAACTCGTTTTACAGCCCAATATGTATATAACCGATAGTTAGAAAGGGTGGGGTTACCGAAGGCAGAATACAAGAAAAATCGAATAACTCGCTTAATACTGGAGTTACGAAATAATGCATAGAACAACAATTGTAGAGTATTAATAGTTTAACAAAATTGGTTCTAAAGCATTGTACGATCCGACCAATAATAACGGAGATATTTAGTATTTTCCAGTTCCCCTCCCCTGTATAAACCCCTACTATTCCAAGTCCGATTTCTATAGTGATCTTTAGTTTTAACTGAAACAGTCAACAACAACAGTCAAACAAGGTTGTCATACCTGTCGGTGGAGACAGTCGGTCGTCACTGGTACACCGAGTACAACTTTTGACGGGCTTGAAGATGGTGTCTTTGCATCGAAAGCGCTTGCCATCTGTACTCCACCATCAGCCAGTGACGACTGTCTCCACCGACAGGTATGACAACAGTATCATTTATATTGGCGGTTCTAACCCTTTATTTGAATTATCGAATAAGGTATTAATCAAATAAACATTTTCTACTAAAGAACGAAAATTCATAATTGATAGCGTTATCACATAACGTATTTATATGTATTCATTAAATAAAAGTCCCTTAGACAAAATCAGCTAGAAGGATACCAAACGCTAAAAGTTCAAAGCTTAAAGTTCACTTGCGAAACGTTCAAATCCAGCTTGAACTGAAGAGATCAATACTCCCTTTTGCTATGCCTAAAAATGATGGCCTAATCCATCTGCCTCGCATCTTATATTAACACTCTGAGCTACCTTTGAAGTGCTAAGTGGTCTGAGAGGAGAAGGCAAACACGGAGCTCCAGAGGAGGGTGCTCGCCGCCCAATCGATACGAGAAACACTCCATAAAGGTCCTCGTCTCTAGTAAAAGTGCCTCATTCATCATCGATCTTATATTTACATCGATTTATATAACCTCCTAGTTATGGAAATCTGTCCATTCTTCTTTGTATTATGTCCATTTATCTACTGTCATATTAGCATCAACCCAAGCCGTAATACTGTTTTATAATTCTGAAAACGCAGCTTCTTTTCCAAATACATATTATGATTTCAGATATTTATTTTAATGGTTGGCAAAGTACATTAAGTAATGTTGCTTATATTAGCAAATAACCTCTGCGACAATTACAAATTTAATTTCCAACTCCTCAAAAAAAAAAAACAGTAATCTCTTTTGTATCTTTGTAATAGCTATGTCCTTTTTTTTTCTTTCTCAGGTAAGAAAAAAACGCCTTGTTCCTTCAGTTGTTTATTCGTTCAGACAAAGCGCTTTCAGAGCATACGCTCAATCATCAGTACCTCAGGCGGGTACATTTACCATAAACATTTACCATAAAAACATTGTATAATATGTCATTTAATTAAAAAATAAGAAATATATGTACATATGATAGTCATGAATTAGAGTTAAAACATAAAAATTTAAGAATACAAATCAGTGTCCCAGTGAATATTTACAGAAATAAGGAAACTATTTTTACAGATTAAAATAAAAATTAAACATTTACCAGTAGAATATATACACAATTTCAATAAATAGTTAAGATAAATAAATAATAAAAAATTGATATTTGCAAATTAAGTCAAATAGTATAAAATAAATAACTTTTTTTTTCTAGTTGAATTTCGTAATGACATCAATTCAATGGGACAAGGCTGAGCATCTCTTGAAGCCAGTGTTTATGACTGGTTAATGTTAATCATTAAGGAATCAGTAGGATGGATAACTAACTATTTTGGCCTTTAGTGAAGTTCTCTTTTTATGTCTATATCGTTGGACAGTCTCATGCAGAAGACAACGAGATACCACTAAATATCCTTGTGATCCAATTAGAAAAAGAACTTTCTACAAATAGGTACAACAACGTGGCCAATATTAAAACAGTTATCTGAATTGTTTCGTTTCAGTCTATAGAGAACTATCCTGTACTTGAAAATATTCTTACTTTTGCCTCTCAGTATTTCAGTTATACCCTACATTTATTCATTTACGGATTTTTGTAAGGAAGAAATAGAGCACAGTATGCGCAAACTCATCTTGTATTTCAAGCAGTGAAAAATCGACTTAGTTTATTCGGTAACTGAGAGACTTGAGATTATTTCGGATTGTTGGAAAAATCATAATCCAAATACCAAAAACCGAACAACACACTGTTACCACCTAATGCGTCGAAGTCATTAGCTCTTCGTAGCAATCCCACCCAAGAAGTAAGTTGTACGAGCAACGATTTGGAAACATTGGCTTCCTAAGTGCTCAGCGCAAAAGGGTTTCTTATGATATTTTTTACATTTTCTTATTTTAAGCTCCAGATCTCGTGTGATGCTTTGCCCAGCGATGAGAAGATCGCCAGCAAACACCAATTTTATTGCCTGTCCTTAACTTTCCGCTTGCTACATAGCTTAAGCCATTGGAGAAAAGGAAAAAAAAAAGTACTTCAAATTAGTCTGACTCACTTTTTAAACGCTGGAAATATATTTCCCTTTTTTATGCTGGAGGGAATTTAATTTTCCATCAACAAATCTCTTAATATTTTTTTCTAATTCAAGAGGAGAGGGGGTGAAAATGTGGGGTAAAATAAATATAAAGTCAGTAATAGGTAGACGTGAGTGTGGGGGTGCTGAAGGAAAGATCCTGCTTTAAGCCCTAAATCACCAGGCTCCCTTCCCAGAGCTTCGCCGAATATTTCCCGGGAGGGAAAGGATTTTATCAAGCTCTCGGGAAAATCCTCAATTACACATTCCTTTGCCAGTTCGGTATGGCAAGCTTAACTAAAAATTTTTCTCGCGAAAGGATCTCTGCTGCTATTCGTCCTTGGGGAGAGCTAAACTAAATGAAGTGAATAATACGGAATGGCTTATATATACTTTAGACGGTATACTTAATTATTTCCCGCATTACAACCGTCTAGTGTTTGGCTTAATGAGTGATCGAAACGAACAGCGTCAGATGTCGAAAAATATACTCCAAAAACGATAAAATGAATGCACATGGCTTTCAAATTTGTTTTTCTCTAGATACCTGTACTTATAGGCAGAGCCGATATTGCAATTAACTATTAAAGCATAGATCGTCCTTGTATTTCTTTACTAACAAAAATGAGGTAAACCAAAACAGATTAATTAAAATATTATTTAAAAGCCAGAGTTAATAACTACGTAATTTCTCAGTTGCCAGTCCTATTTTTATATTGAAATAAAAAAATAACAAAAAAAAAACGAGTTTTTTACCAGTTAAATAGTAGGAAACCTTGTACCGTCTAATTTCAAACTTAGAATTAAAAACTTAAGAAGAGAGAAATATTTTATTAAACGATTTTCCTGATGAGTTTTCATACATAATAAATAAGTAATTTGAATCACTGTTAGTTTTCTTCAATCGTTTTAATTTAATTCACAATTTAAAAATAGAAATGCCAAGGTGCAAATGATTTATTATATACATACTCCATAAATCATTGGGATTTTTCCTGTATCTTGACCTTCTATTTTATAAATAGGTGAATTTGCAAAGGTCATTATGTCACAATCATTTAATTTTAAAATACAGACGTTTAAAAACATACATTCGATGCAAAACTTTTGGGACTATTTTAGTGTATATGTTCTAAAATTCAGTGCTATTCTCGGCTTTAGATATTGCAATCTATATGTCAGGGGAAATGAATATTCAACGAATTCCATTAAATCTTGCCATCAAAAGTGTAATTGAACCAGCATGACATATTATTTTGTTTATTAACAATAAGTGGACGTTAATAAATAATAAAAAAATGTTTATTAACAATTTTATAAAGTAATTTACAAGTTTATAAATGTAATTTTATTAGGTAACTAAAAAAAATCTAATTCCAATACAGAATTGTTGTATCCGTCATTAATGTTTTATTATACATGAATAAGCAATGTTTTTATAGTAGTATTAAAATATAATCCAAATGCCTAGTAACCCTGATTTTTTATTGAAATACCCTCCTTCCATTGACTACAAGTTGATACATTTTTTCATGTGCCTTTCGTTCGTTCCCTGTGACAAAATGAAATTTAAATTATGAGTGATAATGTGGTTTACGAAGTGACTGGAATACAACACGATTCATTGGAGTTCTCCTCCTAGTATGCTGTGCAATATAGATTACTTTCCCTAAGTGGAGGTTGTTATCTCCTCTTCCATTCGTTTAATCGTCGGAATAACAAATCTGGAGTTTACTGAATATCTTTGGTATTTCTCCGTCCTTAATGGAGACAGAATAAATAGATTTGTTCATTACCTGTATTGTTACCTTAAAAAAGTTTACATATTACGTTTTCTAAAATTTTTTAATCCGTTGCTTGGAAACTGACAGATCCTTTGTACTCCACTTAGAAAATGCCTAGCGCCTATGTATTACTACAGCTTAATTTTTTTTTTTCATATAAACTTAAAATTCTACATACTCAATTCATGATACTTATCTTGGTTTGCCACAACTGACAACAAACTTTGAGAACTTAAACATATATTTCGAAAATGGCCTTCATCAAAATGGCTATTAAGAAGAGAAGAAATAGTTTTAACGAGGTTAAGAATTGGCCATTCACGACTGACTCACACTTACTGGAGTAGAGGAACCCTACTGCCAACAAACTGTAGACTAACTATAAAAATGTACTGATTGACTGCTGTCTAAGGACTCACATAGACCTACCATACACTTTGACTGAATTACTATTGTACTTGAACGTAGACAGTATATAGACCGTGCATTACGCAACTCGAAACGACAATATTTTCAAAAAATTATAATGTAAGACAATGCTGAAAATATTAGCAGAAATGAGCATACTTGCGTAAATATGACAAAGTGATGATAAAAATTTAACTAATCCGTCACTCAATCGCCCCAGTTGCGAAGTGCGATTACTGTAAGAATAAATATATAAATTGTAGGATATAGTAGAAGATTTCCTTTAAAAAAATTAAAACATTTGAAGTAATACATGTAGTTAAAAATTTGTAGATATTATTATGTTTAAAATCTTGAAATTCTGGAGAAAGATTATTGAATACATCTCAGCTAACGAAATATGAACTTTTTTTTTTTTTTGTCTTATAGTGAGTTTATTTCTATATATAAATTTTAGTAACTTTCGTCTGTTTAAACATTTTACTCAAATCACCCAGTTAAGCATATGGAACTCTATTCTATTGTTTCGTGGCCTAAAATAACTACATAATAATATCTTCAAAATAACTACAAATATATATTAAACACCTAAATGAATAAATACAAGGGGTTCAGATCATCAATGCGAGTAGGCGTTTGTATTAATCTCACTTGGTAATCCTGGAGTAATGAGTCGATTCTCATCTCAATTTATTTAATGGCGAACTCGTTAAATAAAATCCTTAATCCTACCTTTGCTAAAGGAGGGTGGTGACCTATAGATAACACGTCCCAATTAGCAAAACATAGACGTAAGCAAAAATAACAATAAATATAAAATTATATAATTGCATCTAATCCTTACTGAGAGCACTTAAAGGACAAAAGAAAGTATCTTTAGGTCTCAAACTAGCTATCGTTTATCTCTTATTTCACTTAGCAATATAATAATAAAAATCTGTTCTTGAAAGATTGTATTTTTTACAATTAAGGACAAGATGTGAGATAGTAGGCTGGACATTACAACAATCGCAGGTCGGTGGGAATAAGCCTTTCAATAAATAACTATGTGTTAATTTTGTATGTTCAATTCGGATACGGGAAAGAACAACATCCTCTTTTCGGATTTTTCTACTTGCATTATTCCATCGCACGGTAATGAACACTACTAACACTAATTATGAGAATTTAGAGAAAAACATACGTTACTATTTCGAAAATTTTTAAACACTTATAAAACTATTATTACTAATGATTTTAATTTAAAACTATCATGTGTTGGTGGCCGCTCTAGAGTATAGTTAAGAGTTACATTTTCGATAAGAGTGTATAATCTGAAATAATATTTGGAATAAGATTTCGAATAAAGGATACGCGTCAGACGACAAACACAATTAGTTAGAAATATTTCACAAAGCAATATAATAATAAATAGGAGAATAAAGATAGCAGGTTTGAGTCCTAATGACGGTTTATTTAGTCCTGAGATAAAATTATATATATATATATATATATTTTTAGCAACAGTTTTACCTACAAAAGGATAGATGAAACGTTGAACGAAAAGAGGCGACGTTTAATTTTCAACTCTGGCTGACTAAACAAATAACGGAGGTAGATAAAAGGAAGACTACGCGCAGCGGGGAAAAAAGATTAAAAGGAGTAAATGAAGCTTTAAAAGAGAAGCAGCTGGTGAAAGGGTGTAGGATAGTTCGGGCTGATTGTAATCAGTCCCTGGACGTGGCCTGACAAAGGGAAGGTTCCCATCTGGTGATTGGTTGGTAGACGGCCACCTTAATGAGACAGTCCCTAACCAAAGGATACTGTTAGCTCTTGCAGCTCTATAGCCTTCCTCTTTAATTCTTAACCCTGGGGCTTATCTGCTTAAAGTTTGGACAATTCTCAAAGGTTGTCTCCCAGGGGTTTGTGTCCAGTGAAGTGCCCAAAGGACTCTTCAATTAGTGAGTTACACACAAAACCATAAGACAAATGGGGGGGGAGAATATGGTCCTGTTAGCGGATCTCACTTAATGGAAATCAGCTATTGAGGTCGTGGGTTCGAACAACTTCTTCAAAAGCACATCAATCTTAACCAGGAGATAATCAAAATGAGGTCCGGTCAAAACTGTATATATATTCTTTTTTTGAGGCTGCAGCGGTTGGAATATTTGTTATTCTGCAAATTTTCGATGGGAATGCGTCCATCTTCATCAGGTAATAAATTTAATTTGAATAGCTACTTCAATCATATGTTTTGGATTTTATTTTAATACGGCTTTCCACGTCTCAGAGAGTGTGATACCGTCCACGCCGTTTATTTTATTTGTTCTCTTGCTATTGCGGATGTCTAAACACGCAAGTATTTGTTCTCACCAAATTAAATTCGATGAGACAAAAGTTTTACACAGAGAGGATCATCTGGGTAAAAGATTGGACCTAGATGCTCTATAAATTAACAAGAAGATGTCTCTGAGACGTGGAAAGCCATATTAAAATAAAATCCAAAACATATGATTGAAGTAGCTATTCAAATTAAATTTATTGCCTGTCGTAGATGGACCATTGATTGAGATTGGATTCCCATCGAAAATGTGCAGAACAACAAAACTTCCAACCGCTGGAGCCGACTGCCGAAGTCCTCACAATGAATATATATATATATATATATACACACATTTGACTGTTATCGCTCTTTAATCGTTACCATACCCCATATTTAACCGTTTTATTCAACACTAAACATCATATCTGTGATTTGCAAAAGTCGGACAAGGGATAGTGGGGGTTTTGAGAGAAGGTAAATCAGATAATTCAAAATATATCTGATACTATTAGTGGGATAGTAAACTATTACAGAATCGCTCTTGTCAAACAATTAAAGCTCTTCAATTATTGCTGTTCTGAGCATTTCTTTCGTAACTCAAGTACTAAGAGAGTTATTCGTGCTTTCTCGTTTTCTACCTTCAGTAACTTTCCTTCCTCCTCCTACTCATCGTTTTTTTTTTGTTAAAAAATAGAGAATATTTGGTGAGGTGAGATCACGTGTGTCATAGCAGTATGTGGGAAATCTGCTTAGTTTACACAGCCCCTGCGGGACGGCCCTTTTTTATTAGGAATCAGAAACTTTCTTTAGGTTTCACGTGACACCTGAAGCCCACACTCTCTCGGGGTTAGTTCCTCTGAATGAAACCAAAACATTGAACATTTAAAAATTAAAATTATTATTATTAAAAAATTTGTTTTCTTCCTCCCAGGAGAAATATATTTCTTCTTTCTAGCTTTTTACTGTGCTCTTGTCTACAAAGAATTAGTGCCGCCTTCAACAAGGCTTTAATTACAGGATTCTAAGTGAGGCAAGACTGGGCAGAACAGCTGTGGTCTGTGGAGGGCTTGCCTGATATTCTGAGAATTAATCTTAGTGAGATACGGACGGGCTAGGCGATCCATTTTAATGCACGTGCTGTCAGATTTCCATTGTAACTTTGTATTGTAATGGATGGCTTATTGCGCACTATATCAATGTGTAAATGTAAACGACTAATTGGGTTTTAATGTTGCCAATGATAAATTAGATTTGTTCACTTTGGAGCAAGCAGAGATTATTCCGTGGACTGAAGTAAATTGTTCTAGTCTTTTATTAAGTTTTGTTCTTTTGTACACTAGAACCTTTTTTTTTTTTGTTGTCCTCATCTAACGAGTGTTGATATAAGAATATATATTTCTTCATATCATATGTTTTTCCCACCAATCAAAATCTACTCTCCCCAAGTATATATGTATATGTGTGTGTGCGTGTGTGCGTGTGTGTGTGTGTGTTTGTGTGTGTGTGTGGGTGTGTGTTTGTGTGCGTGTATATATATATATATATATATATATATATATATATATATATATATATATGTCTAATGCGTATCCTTTATTCGAAATTTTATTTTAGAAGATACATTCTTGTCGATAATGTAACTCTTAACTATTCTCTACGAGCGCCCACCAGCACATAATAGTTTTAAATTAAAATCATTAGTAATAAATGTTTTATATGTGTTTTAAAATTTTCGAAGTAGTAGGACATTTTTTTGTCTTAATTCTCATAATTTGTGTTGAAAGTGTCAATTACTGCTTGATGGAATACTCCAAGTAAAAAAAAAAATCGAAAAGAGGGGGTTATTCTTGCCCGTATCCGAATTGGACCTATAAAATTAACACATAGTTATTTATTGAAAGGCTTATTAACACCAACCTACGACAGTTGTAATGTCCATCCTACTGTCTCACAACTTCCACTTTATTGTAAAAAATACAATCTTCCAAGAACTCCTTTGAACCTTAAACCGAACTTAAGAGGACTCCTTTGAGACAATGAAAATGACATCAAAAGGCTTTTTTGCACTTTTAACAGCGGCTCGTTTTTTTCAAGAACTATTGATCCATTAACCGCCAATGACAATAGTAGATGCGGTATATTGTAATAAATAAATAAGTGCCTGAGAAAATTACAAATAACAGTTTAAAACTTTTTCAACTCAAATTTTCAGTTAAGTCGTACGTTATAACCTCCCGAATTAATTACTTCAGAGTAAAATGTCCAAACTCTTAAAAAAAAAAAAAAAAAATGATTCCACTCAATTTAATTAACCAGTTCTAGGCTTAACTCAAGGAAAATGTGCAAAAGTGCTTAGTTGCCAATTAGGATAATGTCAGGGAAGAATCCAACCTAAATCCTAAATTGCGGAATACTAAGGAGGATTAATTTAAATGAATTACTTGACAGAGTGCTGTTTTAAGGTTTTATATATAACGCTCATGAGAATGATATCTTTAGATGTTTTAATTATTAAACTCAAAACATAATACAGATATTTACTCTTTTACACTTTAATTAAATATGGGCATTAAATGCTCTTATGGTCTATTTTTTACATTAAAGGGCTGGATTATAGTTTACGTAAATCAGTTCAATTGCATCTGTCATAACAGTAAAATATAATCTACTCCCAAGTTAAAATTTCTCCCGATTTACCATGTTTCTAATTTACGGCTAGGTCTGTTGAAAATAATAAATTCACTTCAAACTTTGTATAAGAGATTTCATGATGTATTAACTTACTCTTAAAGTGAAATGTACGCGTGTTGGGTCTTTCTAAATGTGGGAAAAAATATGAATACGAAATTTTGAGTTATGAAATACAAAAATATACTGGCTAGTTGTTATGGAGTATTACTTACCCAACATGTTTTATCAAAAGGCTTTCCTTAAACCACTAATCGTGGTGGTCCAATTTCGGTCATTAGGATAATTGAACTGAGTTTCCATGAAACATTTAATTAACAGAGTTTGACAGCTAACCACACTACGGTCACAGAAAATACGCGGGTTACTTGCTTTCAACTCCTCAACAAATTTTTCTTGAGATCTCGGAGTAAGTCAGAACAGACCCTAAGTCTACCAAAAGAGCCTTCTTGGTGGAAAGTGAGCATATTGACAATTTGAACAAAATTTCCGTTAACAATCTTACCCTTTATTTGATGGGTTGTTGGCCCAGACGATCCGCTAGTTCTAACTGTATTCTTGGAGTAAGTGAATCCATAGCTAATATCCAAAGATAATCGCTTAGCTGGCCGATGAAGAAAATATTTGAGTGAGCTACGCTAAATTAAATATTCTTCGCTGGATAAAATGCAAGCGGATCAAATAAATTTTGAACGGGATTTTATAGAAAAATATATTCCTTGTAGGAATTTCAAGAGCAATTGGTCAACAGTAAATCAAGTTGACAACTAGTTTCTCTCAATTTCTTAATAACATTTAATTTAATAACAAAAAAAATGTTTCCATCTTAAGACAGAGGGGATAAAGCCTTCAAAGAAGAGTTAAGCTCTTTGTGATCAGTTCTATTGCATTTTTTTTTTCAAATAATAAAGATAGAAAACCTTTCGAAAGCTGAGAAATAGTATTTTATTATTTAGCGAATTTCCCGCTAGGGAAGGACGCTACAACAGCTGGTTGTATGGTAGATCTCGTAGTAATAATTTGGAAACGAATTTCATTCCGATGACACGAATTAAGAATCTACATTTTACCAGAATCCTACCTTTTTTTCACTTCGTAATTCAGAACTTGAATGTCTTTAGCAGTCGTATAAAGTTTCTACATAACAAGTTTTTACAATAGGATCGAACAATTCAGCAAACGGAGCTGTGGAGCCCACGAGAGTCACAGGGAGCTAGGGTGAACACGAAGCTTAAGTCCAGGTCATCGGATTTTTTTGATGGATTTCGTCCACATTGTTGTATAAAAATTTTTAATAAAAAATTATAAATTTGGATACTAACCCCATGCCTTGAGGTAAACATAAGACGTAGTTATTTATTTTTTCTTTTAAGTAAGTGGGAGAAATGTGCTATTGAGGTTGTACTCATACCGTGTTTTTCGAAACGTTTCTTCAAACGTCCATCGATCTTACCTAGGAGTTGACGTTCAACATTAAATACATATACTAACTATATATATATACACATATATATATATATATATATATATATATATATATATATTGTTATTTTTATTTAAAAAGCTTGTTATTTTTATTTAAGAGCTGTTAAAGCTCTAGAGGACCCAATTGCATGATCGTTACAAAGCTAGATATTTAAATGTTTTAAATAAAACCAAAGATCAATTTTGTTAATGGCTGAAATCGGATTATTGGAAGAGGGCGTTTAAAAAGGAGAATTTTGGAAAGTTTCAAGTATTTTTTATTTATTATTTAGCATATTATCACTAAACTGTTAAATAAGAAACCCCTTTATTACAAGCTTGAATAAAAAATACTATTTTTATTTTTGTGTGAAATATTTGGAAATATTGTCAGTATAACGACGCGGTTTAAGCTTTTACGTTATAACTTATTTGATTTATATTTTATCAACATTACATTTGAAATTGATTCATTACATGGAAAACTAGAAGCTATATTAAAATATGTATTGGCAGAAATCGGTCTTGAGGAGCCTGTGTGTGGGGGGGGGCTTATACTTCAACAAAAATTTTAATTTCTGTTTACATAGGTTTCTCACATCAGTAAAAATGGAGGATAGATGGTAAAATCTATCTTATTCCAGTGCGTGGGAAATCTGCTTAGTTTACGCAGACCCTGAGTGACGTGTTATTATTATTTTTTTTCTTCCATTTTTGTCAGTCCAATAATGGTACGCTCTTTAGTTGAGATGAAAATTGGTACTTTGTGTGGGAGGTTGAAAACTGTGGCAGAATGAACAAAAGGTCTCATATCATGGGCATTTTACCGGGAGTATAACAGGAGCAGCATACAAAGAGGTAGCTGTAGACCCGTCTGAAGGACTCGGAATTCATCTCTAGTACGTGGCTTCCATACTGACCGTCTGCCCTTATATATCTTACAGCCTTCCTATGCAATTTCTTCCTATTTCCACGGGAAAGCCAAATATGTTCATTATTAGTCTGCGCGGAACCCACTAGAGTGCGTCTTTAGAGGGTGTGTGTGTGAGTAAGGGAACTGGAGAATGTGAAAAATGTAATACCGCAAATATCTCTGTAATAATAAGAAATATCGACGAGTCCAGAAAAACCGATCTTATTAAAAAATGTAGGTAGATAATTTATTTATTATTACATAGAGCGCCACTATGTAATTTTAGGTAGTAATAGTTATTTGAACAGCAATAATAGTTTACATTTCACAAGCCTTATAATGAAAGCAGGGGGGAAATGTTAAATCTGAATTATTTAGTATGTAGAACTGAAAGCCTATGAATATGATCCTTATTTAATATGAATGAATTAGAAAATAATTATCATTTTATAGCAGTATGCCCAGTGCTTAGTGAATTTGGAAAACAGTTCCTTGGCTCATCAAAATTTAGCCAAAAAGAATTTATTTCGTTTTTGAATGGCAAAGATTGGCAGGACCTTTATAAATATCTATGTGTAGCACAGAGATATAGAAAGTTACTAGATAGAATTCTTATAAAAGATTATTTTTTTTATTTATAATATTGTAATATTAGGTTAATGTTATGTTTTTATATCTATATAGCAATAATCAATCATGCTGATTAATAATTTAGTAAATAATGGCCGAACTCAACAGACGGGCTTATGAGTCCAGGTTTATGTATATGATATATAGTATAAGGAAAGATATTATTATGAGAAATTAATTGTATATTTAACTTGTAAATTATTTCAAACTTCAAAATAAACATACTTTATTATTATTAGAGCTCCATTATATGGACTATTCTTAAAGAGGGAGGGGGGGGGAAGTAAACATTATAACAAGAATGGAACACGAAGTATTATAAAGAACAAAACTTAGGGAACGGTACACAAAACATTAAAAGAAACAAGAAGAGACACGAACATAACTTAGAACACAAATAGGGAGGTAAATAAATAATTAAAATGAAAATTTAATAAATTGAGTAACTATTCATAAAAACAGGCATATGTCATACACATATAAACATGTCGCATAGACACAAACACTAAACATTTTAAATTATATATTGTCAAACTACATAATCATTTTGAAATATTTCGGAATAGTTGCAATTTGTGGGCTACCCTCAATCATGTTGAAGAAAATTCGTAAACAGCATTCTGTTAGTAGGTGTTCTAAGATATTTCAAACAATTATGATAATTATTGTTTTATAACGTTAAAGATTATTATTTGTACCAACTATTAGTGAAGGCTTTTATTTGTTTTCAGTCTTAAGTGGAATCTCACTCTTACTCATCAGGTTTTCACAATAAGGTAACATATTTCCAAAAGTCTTATACTCAGCTCAAATATCACTGAAAATTGAGATAAGATCTGATTTGATCTGAGAGTTATTCTAGTAACATATCTTGATTTGACTCTCTTCATTGCCAATAAAAGTTTGTATATTGAAGAATCGTAAATCACTGAAGAGGGTAAACTGAATATTATACGCTGTTCCAGCATAATGTACATTTTATGTCTTATTAAATTCGTTATTTCCTTTATGTTTAGATTTTATTAGCCCTTGATCAAATGTGAAAAAAAAAACGCAGAAAAATCTGCTTTTTCGATTATTTAACACTTTACATATTCCATCAAATCTTGCAACTATAACCTTAAATGTTAATCATATCCCATTGGAAAATATGTGTTTAATCGCAACGAACTTTTCAATTTTCTTGTTGTTAAATAACTTATTAGTGCCTAGCATTTTTTACAAATACACTTAGTATGGTTTGTGCGTGGTGACAATGATTGAGAAACTGATTTATTCCAAAAATGACAACAATCAAAAACTTAACTATTTCAAAAGGAAGCTCTCCATTAAACAAATATGAAAAACGAAAGTCAAGAAAATGCTACTCAAATTGATTTCCAAATTGAATGTCGCACAGATTACGTTGTCTTCTAAAAAGTGTCTACACTTCTCTAATAGTGAGAATACTACCTTCATAACTCTTGTAATTTAAATTATTCGTGAGATTTTGAGAGATACAAAACGCTAATCTAAAAGCTGAATAGGAGAGAATCTAGCTCTTCTGGTGATTGAAAAAGATAAATAACTAAATTAATTTATAATTATTCAAAAATTCCAGTTCACCAGAGTGTATAAAACACCATTTGTAAGAAATAACATTTATTTTAATCCTAAAAAAAGGTTTTATATCACCTTTGCTAGATATTAAAAACAATGATAACTTTTAAACCTAGTATTAAGACTTTTATACATAAAATTATTATAAATTTAAAATTTGTTTACATTGCTAAAGGAATATATTTTTCTATTTGATACAAAATATTTGATCTCTGAGAAAATACGAGGACATAAGAAATAAATCAGGTATAACAAATTTAGCATTTATTTCCATGTGCAATTACTTCTTAAAAATGTAGGGAATACCTGGACAGCCGTCTGTGATAAAGCTACAATTTTTTTTTTTTAAATGATTTGACTCCCATGTATCCAGGGGCGATTAAATGTTCTGATGATGAATAGAGGCAAGTGACTCCAACGTAGGAAGGAAATTCTGAATATTCAGGATTATGGAGTATATCAAAGTTTGATGCTGAATTCAAATTTATTATGTAAATCTAAGCTACTCCCGTCTCTGCTGTTTGTTTTGCAATTGTAATACTCTATTCAAAACTCAGACCCAGGTGAAGAAAGGTGTTTCTCAGAATGCAGCATATTCACGCCATTAATAAAATATATCAGTATCATTTTGATTTTACATTTTTTTTTTTTATTGGTCATTACTTAACTATTTCATTAAGTGTTAAGACAGATACATCCTAATAACTCAAATAATATTGGCAAAGAAAAGTACTAGAATAACTGAATTTTCAAAAGAATTCTGGTAACAAATGACTGCATTTAATATTATCTATTTTAATGGGGGAGGGGCATATGATAAAAATTTTAAATCCTCACACTTGAACAATCACGTGAATTATTCATCGTAAAATACAATAATTAAATCCTTAGGAATAACATTAAATTGTAAAATCTTACAAAAATATATTAATTTTAAAAAAAAACTTCTAATTGATGAAATAATATTAATCAGTCTATAAATTGTCAACTGGTAAAAATACGTTAAAATTGATCGAAATTCCCTCAAACTCTGAATAAAATCCTGTGGATTAAGTTAATTTTCCACCAGGATTGAAACATAAGCAGTGCCTAAGGATTATAGTTCTGGTGGAAACTGCAGCTAGCAGTGATTCCACCAAAAGTGCCACTCCTTAAAGCACCGAAGACGGGTGTGAAACAAATACACTTGCTCAGGAACTAAATCTCTTTATGATATCTTTTAATCGTATTAGATCAGATAATATCGCGTCACTAATTTTTACTTATATAAAAGGAAACGTAAATATTTTTTTTTTACAATGTAAGTTGAAAAAGATGCTCCTGACTTTGAAAAATTAGTTAAATAGTTAATAAGTAAATGATAATAACCTATATTTTAAAGCTACAATGACTAAAAATCGAATTAAATTTCATTAAAATCCCCCTTAGAAACCATCATGATGACCTGAACACGAAATTACAAATAACTAGAACATGAGGCTGGCAGGTTATTGCAGAAGGGCATAGTGCTTTATTATTATTCAACAGTAAGTAGCTGTTCTCTTCGAAATTACTATCTAGGTTGGTTGGCAAAAAAGGTTTCATTCAATCTCTTATAATTTTAATTGTATCCATGAAACCTGGTGGTAATTTGCATGTAAAGAAAATCGAGATTTCTACGGGCATGGAAAAGGGATGAAAGAGAACCACAATGGGAAACTACTGATATATATATATATATATATATATATATATATATATATATGATATTAATAATCAATCAATAATATATGTATAATAATCAATAATCAATAATATATGATATTATTGATATATATATATATATATATATATATATATATATATATATCAAAAATATCATATACAAATCAAAAATACTTCGTTTGAAAAAACATTTTTTGGATTAGAGTATCAGCACTATTTGAAAAGCTGCCATAAATATTTCCCAGGATGAAATATACGGCATTATTTCGTTCCTTTGGCTTATACTTCACGAATATACCATCTACACCAGCTGACGACACTCACTTAAATTTATTTTTTTCAAACTAACATAATGTAACCCCCAACACATTTTTCAGGCGGCCTCTTAAGAATAGATCACCTAAAAACAAACATTTTGTCATCAATTTAGGTTTCTAAGCGTATCCTTCACATTTTTCAAAGAGTAAAATTTATAGCTTGAAAACCATCTAAAATGAATTCCGCCTTGAAACAAAAATGTTGCTTCTTTCTAGGTCAGCTCCTAAGGCACTCATAACCTCCTCAGGGCGTACCATAAATTTCAATAAGAGAGAGGGCGGTCTTGAATGAAATAGTAGACTGATATTGCTATCTGGATGGAAGTCAGGACAATCAATTTTATGACTGACTCTTCGACAACGTAGTATGTGAAACCGAAGGAGAGTTGAAAAGCATGTTGTACTAACTATTAAAATGTCTACGCTTGGGCGCGCGCGTGTGTATTTGTTCTGGTGTTTTAATTTTCATGATATTATATATATATATATATATATATATATATATATATATATATATATATATGAGAAAAATGGTGTTACATTAATAAGATATACACAAATCTGATGATTTGTTTACTTATTTTTAGTTGTTAGAATCTTTCTATTTAAGTACGGTATTTTAATTTTTATTTTGATTTAGGATATATTTTCCTCAACTACCTAACTAATTTCTCTTGAAGGAAGTATGTTAAAATAATTATCACCATAAATTCTTTGAACTCACATCTTTAATAGCTGTATTTACTGCGTTCAATGGAATATGTATATAAATTGTACTTTTGGCGAATTTATATCTCCAAAATAATTTGCAGGAGAGTACCTAATTAGCCGCTAGTTTTTAAATTGTTTTACAAGCTGATCACGGACAATTATTTTGGTTTATGATATTATTCCTTATGAATTATGCAAAGTACTATGTACTTCTTAATACTCGTTACTACCACTATTACTGAGTACACAAATAAAAGCAAAATAAAAATTTAAGAAAAATGTATTATATTTATTACGTGTCATGACCCCACCACGGTCGCCAGAAAATGGTTAATGCAAGTCCTGAGGCCTTTATTGGTATAGGCTGAGCCTTCAACTTCCTTGCAGTAACGGCAAAGAAATAATAGCGATGGATGTTTGTTCTCCAGGTTGCCACAGAAAGAGTGAGTGAGAGAGAGAGAGAGAGAGAGAGAGAGAGAGAGAGAGAGAGAGAGAGAGAGAGAGAGAGAGAGAGAGAGAGAGAGAGAGAGAGAGAGAGAGTTTACGGAAGGAAGAGAACGAGCAGACAGTCCTCGAAGTGAAATGCGATTTTTATTGAGCTCCCTTCGGAATGGAACTCCAGAGAGAAGGAGGAGGAATACATTTCCAGGGTCTTCCCAATTCTCCAGGGAATTTGACTTTTCCCCTATTTGCCAGAGAGGCACAACTTGAGAGATAACTACCTCAGATAAAGGTCTCATTTGGCAAATCTCTCCACGAGCATGCTCTAATGAGGGAAATATTTTATTTCATTTCACTGTGTGTTTTTATTTATTGCTTTATTTTTAGATTTCTTGTATTCAAATTTTTATTTGAATTCTAAGTAATTTGAAACAATCCGCAGGTTTGTTTAAGGTTCTTAAGATTATAAATAGTTCCGAGTTAAATGATTTTGTCTCCCACACACCCCACATTTTGTTCTATTTATAACTCTTCAAAAGGAAGACAAACTCCTTCACACAAGTGCAGTTTCCTAAGTGCTGTAATGGCACATTAAATTGCCTTTTAAACAAGCCTTGAATTGAATATTGAAATACGATAAAAATAGTGAGTTACGTTAAGTGCAAATCATATGCATTGTAGTGGGGGTTAACTGACTGTTTAAGAAAAAATAATAACAAGTAACTCGGTTAATGTCGGAGAACAATAATTACAGTAAATTGAATTTTTATAATTTATGCAACAATTGTGGTATTTTAAACTTATATACCATTTATACTTTTCATATAACTTATCATGATATATTGAGTTGCCGTTAATGTGAGAAGAATTCAGTAATTCAGTGATAATTGAAAAATACAAATAACTCAACTGATGCTCGTGCTGGAGAAAACGTGTAGAATAACTGTGGAGCCTAATAACGGAGATATTTAGAATTTACGGTTTTTTCTTCTCTAATCTCACAATCCTCTTGGCCTGATTTAAGTATTTAACTACTTGGATCTTTAATTATACATGAAAAGTTTAAACATTCTGTTAGTTAAAAATTGCGGCCGTTGGAGCTCTGAACAAGACACATGCACGCAATCACGCACAAACAGGTGTATATATGTGGGTGTGTGTGTAAAAGGGACAGAGAGATGGTGAAGGAGAATGTGGGAGAACTAGCTTTATACCAAATGTTGTTTTCAATAGGCCTTTTTATACGAGATACGTGCAAATATGTTCTGATAAACCCCCCCCCCCCGCGGTCTTAAGTTCTTGGAGTACTAAAATTTGAGTGATTGAGATAAAAATTATTCTGATTCATTATGAACTACGGTACTAGATATAGTAAATAGTTTTCAATAAAATTAATATGTTATATTTAGAAATATTTCTGTAATGGTTTTTCTTTCCGGTGAAGAATATTTCTATCAATCCGTTCAGCTGTGGGCGGTTGGCAGACCTGTTTTTTTGCAAACATTTTAGATGCTTTCCGTTGGGAGGTTATTAAAATTGACTGAAATATTTCTCATAACCGTTTGTATTTATTCACTTAACATTGATTGTGCTGTTAATTGTTACCAGTATGTATATTTATCTATTGCAAAACTTCGCTTGGGAAATATGCTTAGTTTGCGCAGCCTCTACGTGAAGGACTTTTTAATTATCCTCTAGGTTATTTTCTTGAAGGATTATAACTCTAATTCCAGAATGTAGTTTTCAATCCTTTAACGTTTCATAATTAAAATTATTTCACCTAATGAAATTTAAATGAAATGTATTTATATCATTTGAATTTCCGACCTTCAAGAAAATGTAAATCCTTCGTGCCCTTTCCTCATGAAATTAGTTTTCCTATAACGTATCGTCACCCTAGTTATAAACTGTCCTAACTAAAAATAGTTTCCTTTGGAATTATTAGGTAGTATTTTCAGGTTGATAATTTGTTGACGAGCTATAGAGTTTTTAGTATAATGCATTGATTGCAAAAGCTACTAAATGTCATTACTCGCTTCGCATTCACCAATGTGACTATTTATAACATATCTGTCTGCGGTCTTTGGTGATATAAGCGTCTTCAATCCCCAGTGTTTCATTTGTGTTTAATACAAATGTAATATGTATTGTTTTTCGCATTTTAAATAGACCGAGTTATAACTGGTGTATTGCCTAACTAATTTTTATACAGTTCAAATCAATCATCAACTCGTCCCTACTTGACTCAATCACAAATAACATTTTAGCAGATTTCCCTTAACCCTTAATTGGCCAGGAACTCAAAAAATGACTTGAAATGAAATTTTTTCTTAAAAACACATTATTTGCGTTCCTAATAAATAGAATATATAAGGTTTTACTTATTTTTTTTCTGAACAAAAATATTACATGGTGTCTTTAAGTACACCTTGGCCAGTTACCCTAAAACCTTAGTGGTGTCTTTAAGTACACTCTGGCCAATCACCGTAAATCAATGGTGGTGTCTGTAAGTTATGTTAATAAACTGAAATAGTTTCTAAAAATGTAATTAAATAATTTATTATGTAGTAAATGAAACGTGTGGTAAATAAAAAATAAGTACATTGTAAACAAAATATAAATCCGTCAAAAATATCATTAAAACTTCCATTCATTCAAGAAAACAGGGCCTTTTACGGGTGTTACAAAGTTTCACATTACATTTTCAGCATAAAACAACTGTTTGATTTTGGTGACAGAGTCTGCACTTTCCTTTTGTAGTGAATACTTGTCAATGGTGCATCCCATCAAGTCTTGCTGCATTGGCTATGAGAGCTGCAGCAGTTCTTGGCTGCAATTGGTGGTGTTTGACCTTTTAGCTCGCCGGTCCAGCAGAATATCCTCTGCAATGTATATTCGAAATTGTTTTAAATTCATTTTTTTTAGGGTGTTCCTTTTGTGCAATAGCAATACGTTATTAACCACCAAATCCAATTATTAGCTGAAAATGTTCATGTAATATTTGTGGGAGCGGTAACCTGTTCTATAAAGTGCAACGAACATGTCACTAAGGTCAACACTTTGTTGTCATACCATTTAATAATGCCTATACACTTTTTGTTATCAACGTATTCTTCATAACATCGTCTTTCCTCTTTCACCCTCAATATTCAAATGTTCCAATATTTCATTCATTTCAATTTGAAAATTTTCTCCTTCATTCTCAAAAATTCTCCTTCATTGTTGCTTTCTTTTTCATCAGAGGAGATACTAAATTTTGGCAAAGAGAAAAATGGTTTCACCTCGACTTTTATACGTATCTGTTAATTAAAATGGTAAAAGTAAGAAATAATAAAAAATCATGCCCCTTGGGCAAATTTGTTGGTATTTGGCCAGGGTGAACTTAAGTACCCCATCCTTAATATCCATGCTAAAACTCTATTTCTCTCCTGACACACATAGTAACTTAAATACGATCCTTTACAACTAATTCACCCATTTTGGTTCATATTTAAATCGAATAGCGTATATTTTAATGAATTAGAAACTTCGCTGGCATCTAGTGTGAAGTAGGGTGGTAAACAATGATGATTTTCTTCAGTATATTGCTAGTAATTAGCTCCAATAACAATAAATGGACATGTGTCGCATATGTCCATGGTTGGGAGGTTACAGGGGTGTGGCCTAAAAAGGGTAAGAATAGAAGCAGTTGCTCTCTGAAAGGGTTAAATATGAATGGTGTCTTTAAAGACACCTTGGCCAGTTAAGGGTTAAGGGAAATCAGCTATTGAGGTCGTACTCATGACGGGATTTTCGAAAAATATCTTCAAATATCCATCGATCCTACCCAGGAGACTACAAAAATGAGGTACGTTCTTAACTATATATATACATATATATATATATATATATATATAAAACTCTCTAGCGGTCGCAATTTTTGTTTAATCGTCTCCAAACTCGGTATTTAATCGTTATATGTAAAACGAAAGATCAAGTTCGTTAACGGCTGAAATAGGGCAAGTGGGAGTGGGTTTACAGGGTGGGGGGGGATTTCGAAATATTTCGGTTACTATACTTCGGGTCGAAAAATTGTATAGAACCAATGTTATTGCAAATTAAATTTACTATGAACATTGTAATATACATTTATTCTCTATCTTGAATATTAACCGAGATATTTGCATTTTTATTAAGTGTGTGCCGGACGAGATGAGATCGGCTAAAGTCAGTTCTATTCGTTTCCGCCGAAAGCTAGTTAGGCCGTTTCCGTAATTGTACGGCCCTTGTGTGGAGATTTCTCTAATGTATAACTTCTCGTGGGAAATCTCCTTAGTTTACGCAGCCCCCGCGTGACAGACCTTTTATTCAACCCTGTAATACAAGTATAATCCTGACTGAAGAATTTCTGCGTGTCGTCGGGAAATTTCTCAAGCATTTCCAAGCTCAGAATTTTCCCAAAAGTTATCACTAGCCTTCACATTATGAAAAGTAGCTCATTGTTTCAACAATTTTTCTTCATTATGCCGGGCACAGAAGATAACATCTAACTCTTATGACGGTCTTTTACTACAAACACTACTAAATTGTGGTTGACAAAGCTTTGACCTTTCATGACGTCGAATGAGTGGGTAATTAGGAAGTTGGCAGTAATTCCAGAGAGAAGTTGTGTATGTAAGCCACGTTGGCTGATCAAAGGTGTTTGAGCACTGCATGATGGATAGGGGCTCAAAGATAAACAAAGACACCAGCGGGTTCCTCAAACACTCCTCTCCGTCTGAAACAGAACACTTCCCGTCACCCCGTCCTCTCTGTGTACTTTCTTAATGGCACTCGAGTCATCTTCCGGGGAAATATTAACAGTGCTCTGGTTTTCTTAGCAACTACAGCAATAGAGGTTTTGATCGGTTATACACGAAGATTTGTTTTAGATTTATGTATTTAAGGACTTCACATCAAAGGTGATTGCCCTTTAAAATGTCAAAAATTGTACAAAATCAAGTAACAAATATAAAATAAATAAAAGCAAATGACAAAAATCAGTAAAATAAAGAACAACAAGAAACAATAACAAAAGTAAAACATATAAACATTTTATAAATGAACGTAGTACTAAATTCAATTAATTATAATCAGAATATTAGGGAAAAAAGTTAGTTGGTGAATGATGAATAGGAAACGAATGGCTGAAAGTATTACTTATGCCAATGATTGCCGAAATGTTCTCCTTCAGAGTAGCTGTTGTATATATAAACATAAACCCTCTCATACGCACAAATGCATATCATTAGAAATGTTGTAGACTACATAGTTAACTTGTATGTTAAATTTTGTCGTATTTTTGAATTTTGTGTTGGTTACGATTTTTGTGAGAAACGTTGTTAACGTGTGAGTTGTCTTCCGCCAAAAGTTGTTCTAAGCATAGGGGAAGTGCTGATGTCGCTTTCGGCATTTTGTCAGTCAAGTGGGTTTGTCATGAAGTAAGTTTGTTGATTTAGTGTGGCCGATGGATCTAAGGTGAGGAGTTATGTTTGTCTTGAAACGTCTTCACGTAGTACGTCTATATCTTGATGTTCAAGTTTTTCAGCTGCTTTGCTCTGAGTCCTCAGTCTCATTCAGTCATAAGTTTTCGTGACATGGCAACAATAGAATATAGTGGGTTTATCTTGACTGAAAATCTCTTGTTTTATTTTTTGGGTTACAAGGAGGCAGTCTAAAGGAATCCCAGTTTTGGATGTTATTGGACTGGGATAACTAGGAAACCCCCCGAGAAAGTCGAAAAGAAGTTTTAGTACGGTGCATTCTAATTTCTGTTTAGCATTTACAGTCATTGAACTATTTTATTTATTAAGTAAAACTCTTTAATTCAGTAAATTGGGACACTCCAAAGTTCAAGTGTAAACGTAGAGCTTTTAAAATTATACAAAGTTCAAATAAAGCAGATAGGGATATGTCTTCAGTATTTGAATCTATACTGGACGAAATGGTGAGCTTTCTAATAATTTATAAATATATGTTTTTGAAAAAAGCCCTTAGAACTCATGCTTTATGACCGACCATCATTACAAGCCTAAAGGAGTTACTCAGGGGAACAGTTTTAAGGCCATATTTATTTATAGGACTTTCTTTTAAGCCCAATGACAGGGGCATTTTCATTCTCAATTGCTGGGGACTACTTTGAATTCAGCGTGGTGAGTTGCACTCCTCGTTCCAATGACTGGCCTAACCTCTACGTGCTTATCTATGCCTCCTGAGCAACGACCAGACCATGTGTTTGCCACTACAAATAGGCGATAGGAATACCAAATGGTCGTGCAATTTAAATCACCCTTCAACATCAATTTTCTTTAGACAGAATAGATGTAAATAAATTCAAGAGATAAGAATGTTACTTTAAAATTAATACGAAAAAATCCTAACGTTCCTTTTTTTTTGCTTTAATTAATGAAATACTAAATTTACTGGAAATTGCAGTCGTTTGTAATTTAAATATAGTACTGTAGATATGATCTGAAGCCCCTTAATAAACACTATTTTTCCTTTATCTTTCTGACACTATTTCTGCTCAAATTTATTATTAGAAAACAGATCCACATCCATTCTTATTGCATTACATAAACTTGGAGAGTCTTTTTATTTTAAATAATACGTTAGAATTGTGTTCTAAAAAATTAGTAATTAAGTTCACACTTTTCAAATATTTAGTCAAGTAATTAGCGTATTCATTTCTTGCCAGGAACCTTATTTCCTATTACTTTTTTACCGCTAAGGGCTATCTTACCTCACAAATATGAATTTGAATAACTTTGAACAATGTTCTAGTAACTCTATTAATTCATCTGGAGTCTTGATGGTGTTACATAAATTATTTGAACGCCCAAGTTCACTAGTTACATAATCAATTGGACCTTCACTAATTTGAAAGTATTTTCTCAAAAAGTGTACCTTTTCTTCGACTTTGGAATGATTAGTATATTTTATTGATTAATTAATGGGTTATTTATAGGTTACCACCGTTTTCTAGCCAGAGTGGGAGTAAGGATTTTACTTAATGAGTTCGTCACTAAATAAATTCCCATGAGAATCGAACTCACGACACTAAGTGTACCCCCCCCCCCTGACTAAGCCCAACGCTTTAACTCAAACGGCCACCCTGAGTGCCATTAATTGATTATACTTATTAACAAGCACTATATGATACAATGGTAAACTTATACTTGGGTAACACTGGGCTAACTATAAAACACCTACTAACCGAATGAAGATTACCAGCTTACTTAAACATTCCACATGACTTGAACGAACTACTGACTGAGGGTAGCCCACATATTCCCACGATTTTGACATATTTAAAAACAATTGAGCAGTTTGAGAATATTTAATTCCATATTTTTTTTTTAATGTGTGTGTGCGTGTGTACACACATGTGACGTATTTAAATTTGAATGATACCTGTTTTTATGAATAGTTTTGTTTCAAAGTTACCAAGTTTTCTTTTCACTTATTTATTTACCACCTGTTTTTAGTTCTATGTTGTGTTCCACTTCTTCGTTTTGTGTTATTTTGTTGTGTTCATGTTTCTTGTTTCTTTTGTGTTACTTTGTTTTGTTATTTTGTTTACTTGTTTTTTGTTTTGTCTTGTTTTCCCCATGTTTAAGAAGAGCCAAGTCGCCAAAGTTGCGGAGTTCTACATAATAAATAAATTTTACTTGGGTAACTTCAACTACTTATACAGGTTTCCACCCTTTTCAAGGAAAGGCGGGGCTTAGGATTTTATTTAATGAGGTTTTATTTTTTCTACCGTCTTTAATATAGGCTAATTAATCTCACGTAACTTACATGAATCTAGAAATATCACCAGTTTGATATATTGACCGTCTTCCATGACGATGGCTTCCCAGTCCATTACGAGGACTCCATAATGGACTTTTTACTCTGTCTACCCATCTCGTCTTCAGAGTCCTTTGACAGCCCGCCAATGTTGCATTCATTTTATTTTACATGGAGCAGTAAACTCAAGTCGTTGATAGATATTACTGTTCTTCTGAGGTATCTGAAGCTACATGCTTTAATATGGATAGCTCCCCTACACTCTTGCCTACATTTATTGCACCTTTCGTCTTGAATGCATCAGGTGTTCTCCAATGGTAGCTTCAACAGTATGGGATCAGGCAAGCATCTTATCTTAATTCTGACTATTAAGAATACTATCTCATCTTCCCATGGAGCAACTCTTGACGGCAGACCGAACCATACTTGCCCTAGCTAGTTTCTTGGAAAACCAAGTTCCGTCATTACTTTTGTAATGAAAGCATCCATCAACTGCATCATGAGCTGCCATGAAATTAATGAATGAGGCATGTAAACCTTGTCCATTTCCACTGCCACTCGAGTCTCATTATGTCAGAATTAACAGAGAACAGTGAGATTCCTCTGTAACTTTTACACGCATTTCAGGATTGGGTAAATGAGGGGATCCGTTCCTCACTTCAGGTCTTCTGATGTGTCTGACTCATCAATCCACCGTCTTCTTCGAATTCTTCACCAAGCCAATTAGCCCTGGGACTTTTTGTTTTATTATTTCGTCTAGTACCATTACCTCGCCAAGGAGACCTGTCACCTCCTCCACATTTCCATCTAGGAAGTCAGAGTATCATCATCCTCTTTATGGTTTCCAGGATTATGTTATTGTCCATACTTATCAGTAGGGCTCTTTCCATATCCCTGACTCTTCCTCTACCATTTCTGTCAGTTTTCAGATATATCTTTTCCTTTAAGTCCTTCGTCCTATACACCCGGTTCTCTCTATCCTTATGTCAACAAAGAACTCACAAATCTTCACAATTCATATATTGAAAAAAAAAAACACATACACCACATGGATTAGAATTTGGCCTAAAATTAACAAAATATGTTATTTCGGAGAAACACTAAAGTTATTTATCCTGAAATTATTATGTAATCGCTAATTTCAAAATAATGGGATCTTGAGTACCTCTACCTCCATTATCAACCATGACAACTGTTCGAATGGCGTGTTATTAAAATTATGAACCCTTTACCTCAGCACGTTATCTTCCAGGAACCTTAGCTTCAAGCTCCCCTATACAACATTTATTATAGCCAGAATGCCGGTTTACATTCATTCAACGAGATCTAATATACAATGCCTTGTCTTCTCGATATCACAGTTCCGATTTACCTCTGGGGTTCCTTCTTTGCTTCTCTTGTCATGGTAACAAATATCTTCATGCTATGCTACTTTCATAAACTTATTCTTGTTGACTATATGGTTATCAACATTCTGTGAACGCTGTACCGTCAGTATGTGGTCTATGCTGTATGAGCCTGATGTAATTATACAATCAGGATTTTTATCGTTTTTCTTAATGAGACTTCTAGGTTGGGCGCACTACGTTATAATATCATCTGTAAGAAGACCAGTTAAAGGGGTACTATAAATTAGCTATTTATGAATTAAGAACTAGGCAGTATATCCAGTCTATGCCCTGAACGTGTTATAGGCGTTTTGCAAGGCATATTTCGCAATACATATATAAACAGTTCAGTGCTCCAACTGAGAATTACTAGAAAATTGCTCTACATTAACGGAGATAACTTGAAGACGCCGCAAAGTTAACCGCTGAGCGTTTATATAATCGATAAGATGAGGAAATAGCTGGTAACCTTTAGAAGTGGGTTCATCGTTGAATAAGGAATGATACGTGGGAATGGAAGATGAGGGGTATTGCGTTGCCAGGGGGACGAGCAGAGGGCAAAACTCTGAGCTGTATAAAAGGATGGAGAGCTACCCACACAGAATGCATTACGTATATCTCAGCTTGTCTTGCCCTATATATGTTTGGCTTTTTAGCATTTTCTCTGTGTTTTACAAGATTTCTCTTAAAGTAAATCTGCAATTGAGATTATTCTCATGTCGTGTGATTTTTGACCAATTTCCGTTCTTGTTTCCAAAGTGAACTTGAACTATATAGTACTCGATATTTAACCGTTTCAGTTAACGCTAAAGATCATATTTGTTATTGGCTGTAGCCGGACCAGGAATAGTGGGGAAAATATCAAACCAATGTCGTTATTATGAGTCGGGTCGTGTAATGCTGTTATATGTTATGCTATAATTGTTGCTCTATGCACATTTTCGTAACTCAAGTATTAAGCCAGTACTTTTTGGCTTTCGATAACCACCCGCCACACCGGCCCCTTCTACTCATCGGGTTTCATATAGAAATCGAGAATATGTAGTAAGATGAGGTCTGAAGTGTTAGCAGATATCCCTTAAGGGAAATCAGCTATTGAGGTCGTACTCGTGACGCAATTTTTGAAATGTTTCTTCAAATGTCCATCGATCCTACCTAGGACATGAAGAAAGTGAGGTCCGTTCAAAACTGTATATATATATATATATATATATATATATATATATATATATATATATATATTTGTGAGTTAACACTCTAGCGGTTGCAATTTTGGTTTAATAGTCACCAAACTCGGTATTTAATCGTTTTGCACGCTGCCCATTGTTGCAGTCAGCTGAGCTACCCTAATTAAGACACGTCGTCTCCTACCCCCAGCCACTGCTAATCCTCTCCCACCAGGTTATAATCTTTTCTAGCCACTTACTATCTTTTCTAACTCTTTTCATATGATCTAGTCCCTTCTGTCCGATTACTTGTTTATAGAGGAGATGGCAATACCTTTGTCACAGTTTATGGACGCAGTGGGATCCTGATAATAAATATATTTCGAACAATCTAGGACTTCAGGAAAGCACTTGAATAGTGTCCAAGCCAAAATTCTTTCATATCAAGTCTACCTTGTCATATTTGAGTTTTGAAGATCATTTACGCAACAACCTACAAATTATAAAATAGTCTGACAGTTCTTCAAACATTTTGTGGCTATAACTGTTTAATTCTTTAACTTACCTTGTTCTGGACTCCTCTAAAGGACTACGTTTTGCATGCTTTAATTTTTCAATAATTACCCGGTTCCGCAATTAAATCGTTTGAACTTTCAAGTCTGTAAGCTTGCTTAATCGTTGCTTTTATTGAGAGCCTTCAAATAACTTACCATGAAGTTGGAACAAATTGTTTATTTCTTTGACCCCAAAGAAGAAGTCAGCAAAACAGTCTTTTAGATCTTTAGCAACCAGTTATTGAACTCTCTATGGTGAAGCCTAGCTGGAACTTCAGTGGGGGGCTGCAAAAATATTTTCTGATGTTAATTAGGCAATATTATTTTTCTGTACTTTCATTGTACCAAATAAAGAAGTCAGAGCCGAAGTAGTCGAAAAATTCTGTTATTTTCATTAACTTACCGAGCAAAAATAAATTACATTTTTGTATAGAACTCTTTGACGGGCTTGGTATAATGGAATTGTTATAATCGGATTAGTTACCGTTTGCAAATTAACTTCACGGAACAAAGCTTGGAATTCAAGTTGTTTAGTAAAAAGCGTTGAAAGAAATAGACAATAAAAAAAAAGTTTCAAACCATGACCGTACAGCGAATATATAATTCATGGGCAAATACCAAAACTAACCTACACCTTGCTTAATAATGTTTATCTATTCTAACTTTTATTTAGGAAGGCAGATGCCTTTGAATTTATAGTTTGTTCTTTATTCCACAGTTTTTTTAATTTGAATTTTTATTAATAAATTATTTGATTACAAGTTACTCTGGTATTCAATATGTGATTTTAATCGCATTGGTACTTTGCTAGTGTGAGTAGTAGTACATTACGTTTAAATTATGTTTTACTCGTCAGTATTAGTCCATGGTAGGTTAATATTTTTACAATAATTTGAAGCTGCGTGGATTAATATTTGATTATTATTCTTTAACAATTGCATTGTTTAAGTAAATATAACCTACTTTATATTTAAAAATTTGATCGATGGATTTTGAAGGCCTACCTTGACATTGTGAAAACATCGTTCCATGACAATGATTTAAACTAAAGCGCCGGAGCGCTTGAGAACTTCATTTCATCCTTGCATTCCAACACAAACAATTAAATTGACATAAAGTAATAACACTTGAAAAAAATGGATAGTTGTATTGTGTCGTAATTAGTAATTCATCTATAAAAACGTGATAAAAAATCATAAAACAATATAATGTGGACCCTAATAAATACTTACAAATAAAAAAGTCCGTCACGCAGTAACTGTGTTAAATAAGCAGATTCCCCTCTTACCCACGCATTTGCATTTATCTCAAAAAATAAAATTTCAATGAGACCAATATTTGGTAATTAAGATTCAAATAAAGGGCTTATTATTCAGATATAACAGCTTATTATTAATACGGCATGAGTAGGAGTGGGGGAAATCCCAATATCTCGGTGAATGTTGAACATAGAGAAAACATGAATATAACAACATTTATAGACCATTAAATAATAATATTGCTTCTACATAATTTTTCGATCCGACATATAGTAACGGAGATATTTCGAAATTCCTTCCTTTTTAACTCGCCTCCCTAAACTCAGATTTCAGCCGTTAACGAATTTTTTTATTTTTTTTTACGACGCGTATATATCGAGTTTGGTAACGATTAAACAAAAATTGCGACCGCAATGGTAACAGACAAATATAAATAATTTTGATTGGACCTAATTTTCGTTATCTCCTAGATAGAATCAATGAACATTTGGGAAATTTTTCAATAATCGCTTCATGTGTATAACCACAATAGCTGATTTCCATTCAGGAAAATCTGCTAAAACATAAAAGAATAAAATGAGGACTCCAATTAGTACTTACAAATAAAATATACGAATGTAAAAGTATGAGTAAAAATTAAAAATATTCAATAAATATGTCATAAGAACCTAAAACAAAATATAACAGTCACATAGAAATTCACTTAAGAACACTTATAAAAGACCTTAGGAACAGTAGAGAACAATAACATTCAAAAAGGTAATAGTAAAATAAGACAATGGGGTAGCTATCTGAGAAGACTAGTTTTATCCAAGGATTCCTTATGACTGAGGCTCTCAGATCGAAGAGGGATAAGTGAGAGCCTGATACATGATTCAGCCTAGCGCCTGCCTCTTACCTTGTTTATATTATCGTATCTATCCTACTACAGCCCTTCCAAACTACAGCTATACTAAGGGATTGCCCTTCAGAAGAAAGGATATAACTTAACTAGCAACCTGTCATAGTCATACTTTTTTGACGTTTGTTTGGAACTGATTTTCTCTGAAGACATAACGGAGTCCGTGGTAGGATGAAGTAGCAGGTAAGATGTTACACTTGACTTTCAAGATAGTAAACCGCCAAATGCCTGTAATAATTCCAAGATTGCATTACATGTTAAACTTACACATTATTAGATTTCCATAGTTCCACTTATATAAAATTACATTAGATTTTAGCAGATTTCCCTTTGGAGAAATCAGCTATTGGGGTCGTACTCATGACGCGATTTTCGAAAAACTTCTTCAAATGTCTTTCGATCCTACCTAGTAGAGGACGAAAATGGGGCCCGTTAAAAGTGATATATATATATATATATATATATATATATATATATATATATATATATATATATATATATATATACTTGCCTGTTACCGCTCTAGGAGTCGGAATTCTTATTTGATCGCAACCAAACTCGATTTATAAGCGTTCATACAAAACTATAGGTCGAGTTCGTTAATAGCTGAAATCTAGTAAGTTAAGGGGGGGGGGGGTTAAAGTAGAGGAATTTCGAATATTCGAAATACCTTCGTTATTATGTGTTGGATCGAAAAATTGTATAGAACCAATCATATTGCAAATAATATTTACTATAAATATTGTTATATATATATATATATATATATATATATATATATATATATACTAGCTGAGATACCCGGCTTCGCTCGGGAATTCATTTGGGGCTGAATGTTGGTGGTATATTTTTGGCAAGGCTTTACTTTGCACAATATTATGACATTTACCCGTCCCAGTGTTTAGGGTTAACACCCGTCGTTTATGTGGATTTGTTAATAATAAAATTATTTTTTTATGCAAGACTTCACTGTTCGGCATATTGTCATATTTCCCGTTTCCTGTGCATTATGCATAGATTTGAATTATAAATGAGAAAATATTGACATTCATTTGAATTAATTTTTTCATTTGAGGTACCGGGTAGTTCATATTGAAAAGAAGAGTTGAGAAAATTTCTCTAAATAACAAATTAAACAACTTTTGTTATTTGCATATTTGCCGAAACCCCAATAGGAAATCACTATTTTAATTTCAGGTCTCCCTTACAACTCCCACTCCTGCCCGTCCCTAGAAATAGTATGGCTTATTATAAGGAAGGCGTTAGTGCTAATTCAAATACCGAGTTTGGTTTAGTTCGGTTGAGTCTTTTGTGCCAAATAAAATTGTGGACTCCTGCTATAGGTTTTAGCGTATAACTCATTTATACTTCCGTATACGGCAAAAGTGCATGTAACAAAAGTTACTCTAAATAACAAAACGAATAACTTTTGTTATGTGCATATTTGTTGAAAAAGCAATAGGAAACGAAATATCACTATTTTTAATTTCAGGCCTTCCATATAACCCCCACTCCTGCCCGTCCCTAGAAATGTTAGTATGGCTTATTATAAGGAAGGCGTTAGTACTAATTCAAATGCCGAGTTTGGTTTAGTTCGGTTGAGTCTTTTGTGCCAAATAAAATTGTGGACTCCCTCTATAGTTTTTAGAGTATAACTCATTTATACTTCCGTATACGGCAAAAGTGAATATAACAAAAGTTACTCTAAATTACACAGTGAATAACTTTTGTTATGTGCATATTTGCTGAAAAAGCAATAGGAAACGAAATATCGCTATTTTTAATTTCAGGCCTCCCTTATAACCCCCACTCCTGTTCGTCTTAGAGAATATTAATATAGCCTAAAGTCTAAGTTGGGCTAGTAGTAATATACATACCAAGTTTTATAAAATTCGGTTCAGCCGTTTATGCGTGAAAAGGTAACAAACAAACAAACAAACAAATAAACAAACAAACAAACAAACAGACACGAAAGAAACAAAATGCAGTTATGGTGTCTATGACATGTGAAACGAAAAGTTACCGAGAAATTTTGCGAAAAAAATCAATGTACAGACAGAGGTTACAATTTTATATATATATATATATATATATATATATATATATATATATATATATACTAGCTCAGATACCCGGCTTCGCTCGGGAATTCATTAGAGGCCGAATGGTGATAGTATTTTTTTTGCAAGGATTTACTTTGCTCAATGTTTTGACATTTACCCGTCACAGTGTTTAGAGTAAATACCCGTCGTTTCCGTGGATTTGTTTATAATACAATTATTTTTTTATGAAAGACATCACTGTCCTCCATATTGTCATAATTCCCACTTCCTGTGCATTCTGCATAGATTTGAATTAGTAGTTTTTAACGTATAACTCATTTATACTTAGGTATACGACAAAAGTGTATATAACAAAAGTTACTCCAAATAACAAAATAAACAATTTTTGTTATGTGCATAATTGCCGAAACCTCAATAGGAAACGAAATATCACTATTTTGAATTCCAGGCCTCCCTTATAACCCCCACTCCTGCCCGTCCCTAGAAATGTTAGTATGGCTTATTATAAGGAAGGCGTTAGTGCTAATACAAATACCGAGTGTTTTATTTAGTTCGGTTGAGTCTTTTGTGTCAAATAAAATTGTTGACTCCCGCTATAATTTTTAGCGTATAACGTCTTTATACTTCGGTATACGACGATAGTGTATATAACCAAAGTTTCTCTAAATAACAAAATAAACAACTTTTGTTATGTGCACTTTTGCCGAAACCCCAATAGGAAACGAAATATCACTATTTTTAACTTCAGGCCTCCCTTATAACCCCCACTCCTGCCCGTCCCTAGAAATGTTAGTATGGCATATTATAATGAAGGCGTTAGTACTAATTCACATACCGAGTTTGGTTTAATTCGGTTGAGTCTTTAGTGCCAAATAAAATTGTGGACTCCCGCTTTAGTTGATAGCGTATAACTCATTTATACTTCCGTATACGGCAAAAGTGCATATAACAAAGGTTACTCTAAATAACAAAATAAACAACTTTTGTTATGTGCATATTTGCTGAAAAAGCAATAGGAAACGAAATATCGCTATTTTTAATTTCAGGCCTCCCTTATAACCCCCACTCCTGTTCGTTTGAGAGAATATTAATATAGCCTAAAGTCTAAGTTGGGCTAGTAGTAATATACATACCAAGTTTCATAAAATTCGGTTCAGCCGTTTATGCGTGAAAAGGTAACAAACAAACAAACAAACAAATAAACAAACAAACAAACAAACAAACAAACAAACAAACAGACACCAAAGAAACAAAATGCAGTTATGGTGTCTATGACATGTGAAACGAAAAGTTATCGTGAAATTTCGCGAAAAAAATCAATGTACAGACAGAGGTTACAATTTTATATATATATAGATATATATATATATATATATATATATAAAATTGTAACCTCTGTCTGTACATTGATTTTTTTCACGAAATTTCACGATAACTTTTCGTTTCACATGTCATAGACTCCATAACTACATTTTGTTTCTTTGGTGTCTGTTTGTTTGTTTGTTTATTTGTTTGTTTGTTTGTTTGTTACCTTTTCACGCATAAACGGCTGAACCGAATTTTATGAAACTTGGTATGTATATTACTACTAACCCAACTTAGACTTTAGGCTATATTAATATCCTCTGAGACGAACAGGAGTGGGGGTTATAAGGGAAGCCAGAAATTAAAAATAACGATATTTCGATTCCTATTGGTTTTTCGGCAAATATGCTAATAACAAAAGTTGTTTATTTTGTTATTTAGAGTAACTTTTATTATATACTCTTTCGTCGTATACAGAGTTATAAACGAAATATACGCTAAAACCTATAGAGGAAGTGAACTATTTTATATGGCACAAAAGAATCAACCAAACTAAATAAAACTCGGTATGTGTATTAGCACTAACGCTTTCATTATAACAAGCCATGCCAACATTTCTAGGGACGGGCAGGAGTGGGGGTTATAAGTGAAGCCAGAAATTAAAAATAGCGATATTTCGTTTCTTATTGGTTTTTCGGCAAATATGATCATAACAAAAGTTGTTTATTGTGTAATTTAGAGTAACTTTTGTTATATTCACTTTTGCCGTATACGGATGTATAAATGAGTTATACTCTAAAAACTATAGAGGGAGTCCACAATTTTATTTGGCACAAAAGACTCAACCGAACTAAACCAAACTTGGTATTTGAATTAGTACTAACGCCTTCCTTATAATAAGCTATACTAACATTTCTAGGGACGGGCAGGAGCGGGGGTTATATGGAAGGCCTGAAATTAAAAATAGTGATATTTCGTTTCCTATTGCTTTTTCAACAAATATGCACATAACAAAAGTTATTCGTTTTGTTATTTAGAGTAACTTTTGTTACATGCACTTTAGCCGTATACGGAAGTATAAATGAGTTATACGCTAAAACCTATAGCGGGAGTCCACAATTTTATTTGGCACAAAAGACTCAACCGAACTAAACCAAACTCGGTATTTGAATTAGCACTAACGCCTTCCTTATAATAAGCCATACTATTCCTAGGGACGGGCAGGAGTGGGAGTTGTAAGGGAGGCCTGAAATTAAAATAGTGATTTCCTATTGGGGTTTCGGCAAATATGCAAATAACAAAAGTTGTTTAATTTGTTATTTAGAGAAATTTTCTCAACACTTCTTTTCAATATGAACTACCAGGTACCTCAAATGAAAAAAATGTATTCAAATGTATGACAATACTTTCTCATTAATAATTCAAATCTATGCATAATGCACAGGAAACGGGAAATATTACAATATGCAGAACAGTGAAGTCTTGCATAAAAAAATTATTTTATTATTAACAAATCCACATAAACGACGGGTGTTAACCCTAAACACTGGGACGGGTAAATGTCATAATATTGTGCAAAGTAAAGCCTTGCCAAAAATATACCACCAACATTCAGCCCCAAATGAATTCCCGAGCGAAGCCGGGTATCTCAGCTAGTATATATATATATATATATATATATATATATATATATATATATATATTTTTATATATATATATCCTCTCTTTAGTATTAACGAAGATATTTGCATTTTCTAGTTTTCAGCCTTCAGCAATCCCCCATTATATTATGAGTCGTGTCGTAAAATATTATAAAAACAATCTTGTTAAGCTCTTGATGCTCTACAATTGTTGCTGTATACATTTTTTTTTTTCCATAACTCTAGTATTAAGCGTTGTTCACTTTCTTGTTTTTAGTCTTCACTCCCCCACCCCCACAGCCCTTTTATTCATTGGTTTTCCCATGGAAATAGATAATGAGATCATAAGTGTGCTATTCCACTAAGTGCTAATTGGGAAATCTACTTTGTTTCCCTGTCCCTGTGTGACGGACTTTATCATATTTTGAGTATTTCAGCATTGACAGAATATCACTTATGAATTGTTATGTGTTTTATTAACACTCGAAAAAGGGGATTTGTCCTCAACTTTCAGGAAAACTTCGTTCGATTACTCCAAGTCCCTTAAATTGGTCAAATTCCATCAATATTTTTAATTGATATTTTCTCTCTGATAAATAAAATTTCAAAAATTATAAGTTCTATATTTTATAATTAATACCTTCATTAAAATGCGAGTTAATGGCCAGAGCACAGATCACAACAACAACATATATAATAACATATTATTAGAAAACCACTGGCTACAGAATCTAATTAATATCCATGAAATAACTCCGTGAGGCTTAATAAAGCGGCAAGAGATCGATTTTCTGGATATAATGAGAGCAGTGAGGTACTGCTACAAAGACGTACTCAACTCAGGTGATTCGTTACCTACTTCCTACTTCCATGTTCTCTCTCTCTTTTTAAACTCTCACACACACACACACACCCACACACACACACACACACACACACACACACACACACACACACACACACACACACACACACACACACACACACACACACATACACAAACATACCGTATATATACTCATACATCGGCGTATTCCAGTAGTCAAACTTCAGGGCACAAGTATCAAAATGATACAGTCATTAGAAACTCAAAATTTTGTAGTGCTTTAATGATTAGATAAAATAATTGAATGTGTAAGGGGTATTATAGACAAACTCCAATTTCAACAAATAAGAGGCTTTTTCTTTTCATTTAACTAAAATAAGATAAAGATATGATGATCATTTTCTGAAAAAAGTTTTAAGAAATAGTACATGTAGCATTTGCTATATGGTTGCTAGGTGATGAAACCTCTTGTTACTGTTATCTTGCTAATAAATTAGTTTGAGTTATGGATATACTCAGCGAACTTTTAGTTATTAATACTACAGTATACATAACCCTGAAAATCTTTGAAAACTATTCGGGCAATCCGTTAACCAAAAAAATAGGTTATTATAAAGTATTTAAATAAAAAATGCCTTTGGTCTTATCATAAAAAAATTATAAAATAATAGTAGAGGATGGTTGGGTATCGGGTATAAATCCTCAATTCTTCAAATAGAGGAGTTTGTTCAATATGCTGGTTCCCTTCTTCAAAGCATTTGTAGTAGAGGAGGAGCAGGGTAATAAAAGTTGCATCTTGAATGAGTAACTTCCTCAGTCATGAGGTAACTTTCATTTTCTGTTGTGAGTGTAACACCTGCAATGGTACTTATATTGGTGAATCCTAGTAGGTGCTGAATAAAAGGTTAAAGGAACTCGTAAACAGTATAGAATAATAATGAAAATAAAACTGCTCTGACTGATCATTAAATCTCCAATAAACGCACTTTCAATTTTGAAAAAGTTGAAATACTTGATAAAAAAGAAATAATACCAAACGAAAAATAAAAGTGAATATTAATATAATAAAAAATATAAAAACGGCAGTAAAAAAAATAACAGAAATTAAATATCTAAATCTATAACATTTTATCTTGAATTAATCGGTTTTAAATTATGACGCGAAATAAATCGAGTACAGTAAATAATCTAGTTGTAGTCAGCTGACTACACGGAAGCCTCATTATCAACTACCTCCCCAGTGAGGACATAATAAATATGGCATTAATACAATATCAAGCAAAGAATTTTTAAAGGTTTTGTTAAATTAATATTATTATTTTTTTATATTTTTTTGTTAAGGTTTAGCCCATGAAAAGATGGCTAGTAAGCCACGAAACACGTAGGGCAGTTTGCCAATAAAGTTTGCGTCGAAAAAAATGTTTTTAATTACTGACCCTTGCCATAAAATATGAAGAATTTTCTGTTATATACGTCACCACATTATAGCTGGAAAACCTGTTATCCGTCCTAATATTTCTTTAACTGTTGATAATTGGAGGAGCAATCCTCTAAACTATCTCTAAAGAGGAGTTTTTTTTAGTTTTCGGCCTTAAGTAAAGCCCCCCCCCCTCCTACCCATATTAAAATTCAGGTGCTTTATTATGAACCAATTTATTCCAAGCTTAAATACCAAATATGGTTTCCATTAAACTTTTACTGCGTGAGATTCATGTAAATACTTAGTGTGATAACGTCATCGATTTTCCTATTTTGACTAGAAAATGTTTATTTGACTATACTATACTCAATATTTAACCGTTTCAATTAACTCTAATGCCAATATTTGTGAGCGTATGGCTAAAATCAGGCAAAGAATAGGGAATGTTTTTGGGGTGGGGGTTCAATTATTATATTACATTCAAGCATTTCTAGTCAGATGAGATCACCAATGTGTCACCCAGCGCTTGGGAAATCTGCTTATTTTACGTAGTCCCCGCGTGACGGGATATATTTAATTTAATATAATATATCGTTAAACATCAACTAAATATTTGTTTCTATTCCTGTTGTCGAAGAGCTGTATATTATGGCATTTTTATTTTGTCACATTTCTTATGAGATTTATATTTAATACATTTGATAATTATTTCAAATTTCTATCTATAATTCTATCTAATTAAAATGACTTCATTTTCTTAAACTTTATCCAATTTTTTTTTTATTTTTCATTTTTTTTTATTCACATAGAAGGCAGCTTTTGCGTAATCCACTTTTTCTTTTCGTTTTGGAGAACGAAATACTTTTCGTTGGCAATTTTCTTTGGCCTTATTAGTGTTAAGTACGCCAGATCACAATTTAAATGTTATTTTTAGCAGATTTCCCTTAAGGGAAATCAGCTATTGAGGTCGTACTCATGACGCGAGTTTCGAAAAATTTCTTCAAATGTCCATCGATCCTACCCAGGAGATGACGAAAATGAGGTCCGTTCAAAATTTTATATATATATCTATATATATATATATCTATATATATATATATTTGTCTGTTAACGCTCTAGCGGTCGCAATTTTTGTTTGATCGTTACCAAACTCGGAATTTAATCGTTTTATGTAAAAAGGAAGATCAAGTTCGTTAATGGCTGAAATCGGTCCAGTGGGAGGGGGGGTTTAGAAGGGGTTTTTCGGAAAATTCGAAATATCTCCGTTATTATGCGTCGGATCGAAAAATTATATAGAATCAATCTTATTACAAATTAAATTTACTATAAATATTGTTCTATACATTTATTCCCTATCTTGAATATTAACCGAGATATTTGCATTTTTATTAAATTTGGGCCGGTAACGGATTTTTGAGTTTCCCGCCAAAACCTAGTTCGGACCTTTGCCGTAAGTGTTGGGCTCTTGTATGGAGATTTCTCTATTGTATTACTTCACGTGGGAAATCTGCTTAGTTTACGCAGCCCCTGCGTGACGGACTTTTATTTATTTATTTATTAAAGAGCATTCGCTGGGGGGTGATATTGCTCATCAAAAAACAATGAATATAAACAAAATAAAAAAACGAAAACAGTAACAGAAGAAAATTAAACAATACAATTAGAACAGAACAAACTAAGAACGCAACCAGAAAACAAAGCGCATCCCAATACAAAAGTATCTATGTATGGACTCCCTTTTGTCAGTAGTTCGTGTAAATTATGTGGTGTCTGTAAATAATTCCGTTGCTTGCAGTCAGCCAGTATATGTTTAACTGTCAGAGCTACATTAGAAAATCTACAAATCGGTTTGTCTAGTTTGTTCATCAAGTATGAGTGTGTCCAATTCGTAACCGTGTAAGTATTATTTCATCTCTTCTTGTTTTAAAGTCGTAAGGCCACGGCTTCACTGAATGTTTAATTTATCTAAGCTTCCTAGTTCTTTAAATTAAACGTTAATTTAACATTTAATTTAAATGTTAAGTTAAGGAAGAAGCTGAGTGAGGGAGGAGGAGGTGATGTTGTGACTTAGCTCGTCTCACACTAGAGCCTGGCCCGCATTCCGTTAGCAAGGAGCTGCAAACTACGTGGTGCCTCAACAAAGGGCCCCTACCAGAACACAGCCTTACCTCAAAGAACCAGATGCCATTCTCTTATTACAAGCAGGCTACGTGATGTAATAGCTACCGTGGTTGTAGGCCAGTAACGGAAGCTGCTCGCATTCGTACATTATGAATAAGACGAATTCATTTGGAGATGTAGGAGCTAACGGGCGTCAAGCATCTCGCCCATTGTTCATCTGCTGAACGAACTCTGACATACTTGACGTTCAAAAAGCGAAAAATGATACCCCTGCTGGGAAGATGTATAAAAAGTCCGTCTCGCAGGGGTTGCTTAAACTAAGCAGTTTCCCACGCGTGTCTTATAATATTCTATTTCCTTACTAATAATAAGCATATGTAAAAGCAATTTTAAATTTAATCTGAGTATGAGATGGATAAGAGGACACAATTGCTGAAAATTTACAATCCCACGAGCAGAAGCGGGGTAAACTAAAGTCAACAAAAAAAAGTAAAATTAACAAATAACTGTTTAGTATTTAAATTACAGAAATTTGAATATTGAAGAACAACAATTATAGAAAGTCAGTCATGCAGGGGCTGCACAAACTAAGCAGATTACCCAAGTTTTACAAAAGAGCAATCTGCATACTAGTAACAGTAGTAGTAACGAGTCTCTAAACCAATTTCACGGGAGCCGTGCAGTTACGGAAATGGCCGAACTAGCTTTCGGTGGAGTTACGAATAGAACAGGCATCAGCCGATCTCATCTCGTCCGCTATCTGCATACACTTACTAAAAATGCAAAAATCTCGGTTAATGTTCAAGATAGAGAATGTGCATAACAATATTTATAGTAAATTTAATTTTCAGTAAGATTGGTTCTATACAAGTTTTCGATCCGACGTATATTAACGGAGATATTTCGAATTCTTGAAATCCCCCTCTAACGCCCCCCCCCCATATGTCCGATTTTAGCCATTAACGAACTTGATCTTCCTTTTTACATAAAACGATTAAATACCGAGTTTGGTAACGATAAAACAAAATTTTCGACCGCTAGAGTGTTAACAGACAAATATATATATATATAGTTTTGAACGGACCTCATTTTCGTCATCTCCTGGGTAGGATCGATGGACATTTGAAGTAAATTTTCGAAAATCGCGTCATGAGTACGACCTTAATAGCTGATTTTCCTTCAGGGACATCTGCTAAAAATTAAATGATTTTTAGAATTGATTATACAACATTTATTTATCCAACCTAACTTGAAAGTGAATTGTCTTTTAACTCCTCTAAACTCCGACGTGACAAGGGCACAATATTTACAATCTCATGAGCAGAAGTGGGATAAACTAATGTTAAAAAAGAAAAAAAAAGATACAAATAACTGTTTAATATTTAAATTAGTGAAATTTTAATAACGTAAAACAATCAATATAGAAATTTAAATGATTTTCATAACTGATTATACAACATTTATTCATACAATTCAAAAGTGAATTTTTATTATTTTTTTTTTTTTTTTTTTTTTTTTTTAACGCCTGGAATATCCGACGTCCCCTCGTCTAAATTCTCAGTTACATCATGTCAGTGGGGCAAGACTGGAGGTAAATTTAAGTTGTAGTCTGCATTCTCCCTCCCCTCTGCATTGTCAGCTTATGTAGGCTACAGACTACCGAGTCATGGCCTTTAGAGGGAAACGCCTTTATAGCTGGATGGTCTGATGCAGAGGACTACGGCAAGCCACTGCATGCCAATGAATATTCCTTCCCCCCCCGGTTCGGGTCCCGTGAAGATCAGTACATGTTAACTGGATCAATTAACAGGTGTAGCCTGTAGATACTACCTACAAACACCGACTACCAATAATAAACTGTATGATTAGAATTTTTGTACATTTGATTTAGATTTTCGAAAATCACTTCATGAGGATAAACTTTGATGGAAATCTGCTAAAATAAAAAAATAGGAATACAGAAGAACAAGAGACAACAAGATTATTGATTAGAGGAGAGAATATGTAGTTGTCTTTGAATTTCTTTTTACTTGAAATGTATAGCTTATTTTTTTAGTTACTTTACAGCTATTACACGTAATTACTTTTACGTTCATTTACAATAAACAAAACATCTCATTTCTTTCACCTCAAGATGTCTCTTCAGTTTAAAATAGATTACTTACAAAATGTTGTTTCTTTTTTTTTAATGTTTATTTTTATATAAATTTGATAACTGTCTGGATAAAATATTTAATGGGAACTTCAAAACTTCAACTTAGCACCCCAAGAAACATAATATAAGAAAGTTCCCAACAATTATCAAATACAATTACCAATGCATACACTGTTTCCAAGAATGAAACAGAAGATCCAAGAATCCAACAGTAATAATTTTGTTAAAATTAAAGCTGATATTGGGAAATGGAAAACGTCACGCAAAATAAATCACCACGTAAAAGTTATACTCCCTCGGTTAAGAGTTGGTCACGCGTCACTCAAGCATACATTTTTCCTAAAGAAATAGTTTTTTTTTTTTTTCATCTGGGAAAAATGTAACTCAAAATGAACTGTAGAACATTATTTAGTCTAATGTAATTTCTACGAAAAGGTCAGAAGAATGTACATTGTGACCACACTTTATCATATTTTGAAGAATGAAGAAAATAAAGTTCAATATCTCCTTAAGTTTCTTAAACCTGTTAGCCTTTTTAATTAAATATAACTATTTTTGTTATGGTATTGATGCATAATAATAATAAATAAATAAGAAAAAACATTAATTTGTCTTCCTTGATATTAATAGTTAATGAGAAAGGAACTGTCGTTCCAGCTTAAGGCTATGTTCTGCTGCTATGAATGAAGCCAGGTAAGTACCTAGAGTCAAGGAAGCGGTAAAATCGTTGCTAAGAGGTGCAGTGGTTTTTCACTTGCCTTCTGCATAAATGGGGCAATCAACAGCCTGGCATCAGGTAGAAGTACTTTTTATGCAATAGAACTTATCAACTGATGCCATAATTGTTAAGGAGCAACCAATTATTACGATTGTCTAGAGTGTCTAATGATGCTTTGCTTACTACAACTTAACTCCAGTTGTACCTACAGGACAACGAAGCCCTACACTAGGAATTAAAAGTAAAAGGCCAAAATCAATTTTAGCTGGTCTATAACATGAATCCGTTTTGGGATATTTTATGTTGGTCATTCTTGTAATTAAAATTTTAAAATTAATTCTATGCAAACTCTGTAAATATTTGATTTTCTTACTGAACAATACTACATAAGAGAAATGTATTATTATTTAAACTGAAATAACTGTAAATGTTATTTGTTGATTTTGTGGAAAGGAACAATTCTGACTCGTTCTTCAGGCCTACTTAATCCAAAGATTTAACTAGAGTGAGTAGTAAAATTAATTTGCAGTGGAATATTAAACATTTATTTATATAATGTTTTGCTGTTATGTGTTTGACTCCTTACAAGCCATCAATAAAACAAGTAAATCAGAAAGCCTTTTACACGTACTACTTACTACGTATTTCAGTAAGTGGTACGTTAATAAATACAAGTATGTAATTCGAGAAGTTAATAAATCGATTAAAATTGATAGCATTCATTTAATTGAACTTCAACTTTGACATTATTTTAATTGATTTTTTTTTCAAAATGACATTAAAACTTTATTTCGTCTTCTGATCCAGTCAGAGCTTATATTGATAAAGTAGTTCAATAACAAATGTATTCTTATTTTTGCTAGCAATTAAAAAAAAAGGCATTTTATTTGTAGGCAATAGCGTCAAGAGAATTGAATTAATTGTTCACTTTATTTTTGAAATATTATTCTCCCTAAAGCTTTTCTATTTTTGTATTCTTTATTTTTATGTGAACTACACAACCTCTCAACCACAATGTTATGGCAACAATAATACACGGGCATTATGCCAATGATGGAATTGTCAAACATTTAAAGCTGGCATCCAGAAAAAGGGAAATTCAAATCTCCAAATAAAATATTGAAAAGTGTGTGTGCGTATGTTTTATTTGCAAATTTAGTAATGAATAAAAAGAAAAATGTTGAAGGATTAGACAATAAATAACTCAAAACTGCAACGTTTAATCTTGAATTGCTGTAGTTTTGTTTTAATCTGTGAATTTTTTTTATAACCTTTTTGAAGATGTCTCAGCATGATTTTTGTAGTTAGTTTATATTTATTTAGATGATATTTCTGAAGCTCACTTTTTAGATGATACAATTTCAACAGCATAACTTAATATATATCCATGCGTATTATTTACCGTCTACTCAGTCCTGTTATATTCAATTATATTAAGTATACGAACACATATCGATGAGTATTAAATAAATATCGAAGTTAGTATCCGAATGAACCGAAATAATGGCGATACTTCTTCCGAGGTCCGAGGGACGGAAGATTAATATTTATTTAAAAAGGCTCCAGCTGGAGGAAAACTGGCTTCTGTTTCCGAATATCGAGGGCAGTGAGTTTTATTTATTCAGGCACCCGTTGTTTGGCCTCATATATCAACATCTTCCGAGATAGCATCAACTATTCACAGACAGATCTTTCTCTAATAACATATTAATCTTAAATAATCTACTAGTAACGACAAATGGCTAATAAATGATAATAAATAAATCTTGATTATTAATCTAGCATTACTTTGAGGAGATATTTTTCACAGAGAAACCTAATTTTGTTCTACTATTTCTGAATACTGTAAATATGAAACTGCCTATGTTTCTGACAAATAATAACATTTATTTTTTATAATAATATTGAATTATTTTGTATAAATAATAAAAGCTAATGCTATAGCATTTAGTCATTTTATCAATATTATAACTTTACAATGCTCCGTTCATGACACTCCTTCGCTACTCATAGCTATTTAGTGAATCGAAAGGAATAGCCTAAATATAATGTCTGAAATTGGCCTCTTACAATAAAACCTATTCTGACAGACTGCAAGATCATTTACAGATACCCCACGACCTACTTACTCACTGAAGATGGCCCTTATATACTCATTATACTTCAGCATCTAAAAAAACATTAACATAAACGCCAAGATTAAATTAATATACAAGATTTAAAATTTACATTTGCATTTTAAAATAGATTTCATAATTTCCTTAGACTATGTGATTTGGGCACGAATATGTATGAGGGAAATACTACAGCGAGGTGTACACAGAGATTTATGTATACTCAACTTTAATAATCTACATTTTATGCAAATATTTATTATTTTAAATTTATTTTATTCATTTCACATACATACGTCCTTTTATTTTATGTTTTAATTATTTTAAATATTTTTAATAGTATTTCTCTTTGGTCCATTGTGACTCTATTTTTCGTGTTTCAGTTGCTGAACCCAGATTTTAGATTTTGATTTCTGTTTGTTCTCTTTTTATGTTGGTACTCGTTCCTTGGTGCGTTCCATTTCTGTTTTTACGTTTATTTTGCTTTAAAATAATTTCGTTTTTTATGTAAATTATGAATATTTTTATCCGCACCATCGCCACAGCTACGAACCATTAAATAAATAATATTTCTGTAACTATACTATAATATTCAGTCATTTTTTAGTATATTATAATTTTCAATTATTTCAGTCACTATACTACGGTATAATATTAATTCATTTTTGCTATACTACAGAGATTAGTCGTTTGTTACGATACTGTAATAACCACATTAAAGAATATTTAGTTATTTATCTCGTCATCTTAATATTTAGTTATGGTTCATTTTAAGACGTTATTCTGAACAGGCATTTGGAACAGGTTAGCCATGAGAGTTAAAGCGTAGCCTTTAATACGCTTCTTAAGCTTTTATTTAATGAGTGACGAACTCATTAAATAACATCCTTAGTCCCACCCTGTCTAGAAAAGTCCGTCACCCAGGGCTGCGTAAACTAAGCAGATTTCCCACGTGAAGTTTTACAATAGAGAAATCTGCCCAATAACATCTGTAGTAGTGAGGGATCTCTAGACCTATTCACAAGGGACGAACAGTTACGGAAACGGCCGCCAGAGCTCTCGGCGGAAATCCTGAACATAGCTGACTCCTGCCGACCACACACAGAATACAAATGCAAATATCTCGGTTAATATTCAAGATGAAGAATAAATGTATAGAACAATATTTATAGTAAATTTAATTTGCAATAAGATTGATTTCATACAATTTTGCGATCCGACGCACTATAACGGAGCTATTTTGAATTTTCAAAAATCTCCCACCCACTGGTCCGATTTCAGCCATTAACGAATTTGATCTTCCTTTTTACATAAAACGATTAAATTCTGAGTTTGGTAACGATCAAACAAAAATTGCGACCGCTAGAGCGTTAACAGATATATATATATATATATATATATATATATATATATATATAATTTTGAACGGACCTCATTTTCGTTCATATTTTTTCTGTAGGATCGATGGACATTTGAAGAAATTTTTCGAAACTCGCGTCATGAGTACGACCTCAATAGCTGCTAAAGGGGTAACCTGTAGAGAAGCCTTCCCTATTAGCCGTAGTCTCAAAAAAACATTAATAAATAATGACAGGCATTCATTGTTTTTCACATGGTGTGGCCCAACCACTGATGCCTCCCGTTCGTCGAGTACATACAGGGTTCACCACTTCTGAAACTTCATTCCTTGAAAATAATACAAGCTTCCTCAAGGAACGCCTTTCATCAAGTATTTATTAATTTCCTCCGTTTATCTTGTTTTCGCAGCTTTAGAAATTTTCCTAGATGTTATAAAGTAACAGAGTGGATTTTCCGGTTTGGAAAAGCATTTCGTTTTAAATATTATTAATTTCATTTTTTTTTTGTATTCTCATCTACATCGTCACAAGAAGCAGTGTCTTTTTGAAAATTTACGCTTTTCTGAAAATGAGGGAAATCTTTGAAGATCCCGCCTTTCGTCGGATCTCATTTGCTGCTTATTCAGAAGTACCATCTCTTCAGCCCCTTTCTATGATTCACAGATCCTATGTGAAGCAAATTTTTCAATCCTATATTCAACTAGTAGAGATTCTCCAATCGAATCCTATTGTCAAGCCACGTCCTTGTAATCCAAGTTAATTATGGCACGGCTTTTACGCACTGTAAACTCCACCAACTCAGGTTTTTTTTTAGCTCAACATGTCTGCATTAAAACTAATTAATTGTCATTCAAGACAACAGTTTCTGATTGTCAAAGTGAGGAAACTAGCCTATCCACTCAAAGTGTTCTATGCATTGGCTTCTAACAGGCTAAGTAATGGATTTACTGTGACTAATAACACAATGTCATATTTTCTGGTGAGTGGGAGGGTATGGGAATATTAAAAAAAAAAAAAAAATTAGCGCACAACAGACAACTACCTATAGAAGATTCACAAATAAAATTCAAAAACTTAAAAGCTACTCTAAATTAAAAATATAGAGTTCATCGATTCATTAAATAAAATCCTTAGTCCCACCCAGTCTAGAAAAGGGTGGAAAAACATAACCCGTCACAATTAGTCATAGTAGCATAAAGTGGACGTTAAAATATAATAGTAAATTAATAAAAGAGTGACCATGTTATAAAGCGTTAACGTTAAAACTCTAAATGAATTCTCATTTGTTTACAAAAGTTAAAGTTAACTGGGGCGAAAAGGGTGGAATAAAAAAAGTAACATTAAACAAAATAACATAATTTAAACAATACGATTTGAGTCTTGAATGAATACTTATTTTATTTTATTTATTTATTTTTTGGCCTGGCATAGGTATAGAAGTTTTTGTTTATCTCTTTATAAGATTTTAAATTTTAATAATAATAACCAATTATCTCGTATTGTATACCTTTTTAGGTTTCTTTCTTCGAACCCCAATGTATTAAATATCAGTCATTCGAAATTAACTTCATAATGCAATGAGATTTGAGACTGGGATTCAATGCCCCTAACATTATGCAAAGTAAATAATTTTATCAATTTATATGCAAAAGTCAAAGTAGTTTTCAGATAAGAGTACAGACTTCTTTTCTTTTCATACTTCTGCTCCCAGAAGAGAGAAACGATTTATAATACTTACGTTTTATACCAGTCGTACCTTCTGTTGAAGGTCCAGTCTGTTCATGATTATTGAAGGAGCATCAAAGAGTTTTATGGCGCATAATAAATCAACGGACATAAATACAATGTAGAATATTGGTCCATTAAAATAATTAGGTTCTTAAAAAGCCAGCGTAACAATGGAAGTGTAACAATAGCTATTCATTCCATAAATAACTTCAACTTTTATTGATTTATCTTTAGTGCTACCCACTTAAAATAGAGTTACAGATTTAGAATTAAAAGAGCGATTACTTAATATAATCATTAATTAATTAATACTAGGAAAAATAATTCTTTCTACAAAACCTTTATTCCGTTTAGGAACCATATAAGCTATACCCAATATACTACAAAGTAATGGCAAATACTTAAAAGATATTTTTTTTCTTGTTTTATACGAGTTTAATTTTAGGCGTTCACACAAGTACACCAACTCTCACGCACGAACGCAAAAAGCTGAGCGCGCAGACGCACGCAAACACCACTTTGAACTTTCATCTAAGGCCACGTGAGTACTGCGCGATCCCGAAGGGGCTTAGGTTAGTCACGTGAGTTAAGGCTTTGGTCTTAATCTCACGTGGTAAACCTCCGTTGTGTTGGGTTCCCGGCTGAGCATTAGGAACTTTTTAGTGACAATTTCAATAAATAGAATTCTTAGTCGAACAATACCCAGAAAATGGCGATAACATGGAGACAATATACTCCAATTTCTGTCAGAGTAGCATAAAGCGGATATAAATAAATAACATTATTCCTGTGAGATAAAGATGGCACGTCGAAAGACACGTACAACAAACCCAGTGCTTAGGTACTCCACATCGTGAAGCAGTTGACCAACTTCTTAAATAGTAACGTAAACTCAAAATGTCACAAATAGCAGTGGAAAGTTGATCTCAGTGAGATATATAGATAACTACCGTATTTTAAATTAGTTGAATTCTACTCTTTCCTTCCCACACATCCTAATCCTTTAGTCGAATCACTTTCATCTAACCGTATTCCAGAAAATCCAAGGCGACGTCTGAAGCGTAAGTGTCCAAGAGGTCTTCTTGTGAAGAGTACTGCTTAACTCCATAATACAACCCCCCATGTTCCCTCCATTGTGGGAATTGTCAATGGACAACTTCCCACGTTATGACAATAATCAAGCTATTCTTATTATCATATCATTTGCTTGTAATATTTAAATATATTGTTGCAAATAAACGAATAAATATTAAAAAAAATATTTGAATGCTATTTTCAATTTTTCTAGGACGCCTGAGGCTATGGCTCGTATATTATTTCTTTTCTTGAGTACGATGACCCTTAAGTCACGAGATACAGTACTTAATCAAACTCAGTTTTAACATTATCAGGTAAGAATGTTTGACTAATTTAAATATGTATGTAAGAGTTTTGAATTTATGAATAAATTGCACTCGTCATAAATACATTAAATGCTAAACCAAAATTTTGGATTTACAAGTGTATCAAATTTCTTGAATAAATAATATATACATTCGTCAGCCAACGGCCATACCACGTTGAATACACCGGTTCTCGTCCTTTTTTTATACATTGGTCATTTCCAAGTTACTGTTATGTTACTTTAACAGATTTCTCTTGAAGGGAATCGGCTATTGAAATTGTACTCATTACGTGAATTTCGATATATTTCTCCAGAAATACATCCGTCCAACCCCTATATATATATATATATATATATATATATATATATATATATATATATATATATATAATCGTGATTTGTGTTTGGTCATTACCAGGCTGAAATCGAACAAGTAGAAGGGGGCGGGTTATAGAGAGAATGTCGAAAATTCAAAATATCCTTGTGCTATCAAACGTGAAATTGAAAAATTGTATAAAACCAATCTTCTTGCCAATTCTAGGGCCTATAAATATCGTTAAATATGTTGTTGTTTTTTCTTCTATATATTGAATACTAACCACGATATTTGCATTTTTTATGTTTTTAGCTTTTATTAAACACCCACTTCTATTCCTGCCATATTAACAACAATAACATGAATCTTTTCATTGGAAGCTTAAATATCAAATATGGTACTCCAAGAAGACGTAGGTAATGTGTAGGCCAAGGAATTGGCAACTAAATACCTGGAAGATGACAAACCGAGGTGGCTTTCTACATGTAGCGGATCGACGAGGATTGAACTTCACTAGGAATTTCATGAACTGTAGTCAATAGTAATGAAATAATTTTGAAGTACCTTGTCAATGCCTTTAAAAGACTTTTTATTTTAAATACCGAGGTATGGAACACCAAATTCAATAGAGAAAAACTTCTTCAGCATACTTCTTAGAAAAATGTAACAATGATGAAAATTTTGGGACCGGGTCAATACAATATACGATTTAAATAATAATAAATCACTCTTTCGCAAGTAAGGAAGCCGCACATATCAATACAACTTTATAGATATGTTCAGCCATGCATGACTAGAGACGCACAATATTGCAGTTTGGCTATAGGCACTAGCTTATGCCTTAACAGTATAGGCTATACTTATGCTCTAAGTGATGACTCTCTAATATTTTTTGCTTGGGGTCATACTCTCTTAGAAGTCAAGAACTTCTTGAAATTTTTGTTGAATGTTAAGCTTTATGGCCAACCTGTCCCCTATTAAAATCCCGTGTTTAAGGAAACCACAACATCATGTGTGGTTCTTTTCCGGAAAATATTTCTTTTTATGGAATATAAACGTGTAATAAGTTCTAAATGCAATTAAAAGATTTTAGAGGGGTCCAATTAATAATAATGAAATGTATGTATTAAAATAAATAAATAAAGCCGCCATTTCTCCTACAAATGATTAAAATGAATATTTAAACAAACCTAATGTCGTATAATGAGCAAAATAAAATCAATAATTGCAATGAGTGGCTTTGAAACAACCTGTCAAGCGGTTCTACTAGATTACACGGTCAATATAAATAAACTAAATGAATATATAACTAAATTAATGGGCTCAAAATGACTTTCAACAGTTCGACTCGCTTATATAAAAAAATATCACCAAAATTGATTTTTCTATTAAAAAGTTTTAAGGTCTCCCACATACCATTTAATTAATATTCTGTAATATCAGGTACATTATTGATTTCCTGTATGTTTCCCAACTCGTTCTTCTTTCTCGATGTAAACTCTAGATAAATGTTACCTCACGAATAAAAAAATCATTAATCATCGCTTTAATGGGAAAAAAGATATTATGAAATGAGGTATTCTTCAAAATCTAATTAATAAAACCAATCATTTTTCTTTACTTGCCAACAGTATTATTATTAATACATCAGCGAGTGCGATTTCTTTCCTTTAAATTGAAACACTGTATGGCATGCAAAATACGGTATACGTTGTTTGTTTTAATTTTCAAGTACACATTTTCAAGGGTCCTCATTTTTATGTTTAATTTTATCCGGCACAAGGGGGAATCCGGGAGAATTTCCGATCATAATGAATTGATTAATAGGACCTGTTCAAAATTATCCAGATTGGACTAAGAAAGTGCTCATTGCTTACACTACCTGGATTAATAAATAAAATAGAACCTGGATGAGATCGAATATGGTGGGATCCATCATGCAAAGAGGCAGTGTTTTCTAACTAACAAAACAGATTAAAAAAATGTGTTTTTTTTCTGAAATGAGCATTCGTTAATATGTGTTGAAAGCTTCCTTGGTTAGTGATACTACGACATTGGCAAAAGCTTTTCTAGGGAGAAAGTAAAAAAGAATGGAGTGGTGTAAGGCAGCACTTTTTTATTCTTCTTAGCAATTAAACTGACATTTCAGCCAATAGGATATAGAATAATCAATGATATTTTTAGTTTTCATTAACAAACCAGAAGTATCGTAAAATTCGTCCAAGAATTTTTGAGGTCCAAGGTTTCAAACATATACCTAGAATTTCTTTGTAATCGTCTAAAGCTGTGGCTATCCTAATTTCAACCAAAAAAAAAAAAAATTGTGAATCTCACAATACTAAAGTCAACGGATTTTTTGTGTTAACTTACTTAATTTTGTATGTATGTATGTATATATATATATATATATATATATATATATATATATATATATATATATATATATAATAAGAAATGTGGAGATATAAGATTATGAAAATTAACAACTTCAGGAGACAGTGCTGATGATTGTTTATGATTTGATGCTGATGTTGATGATGAGATTGCTGCTGAGCAGGTGGTAACTACGTTAGTAGCCTTTCATAACAATGAGAGCAGAGTATTTAACTCATATGTCCTCATTTAAAGTAAAAGTAAGTACTCAATTAAACTCTTCATGAAATGCTGTTAAACTGGAAAATCTTATTTTAAACGTTATTTACTGCGATTTTAGCATAAAAGGAAAATTATATAAGCATATATGTGGTGGTATTGGAAAAAATTGTTAGTTATATAACCTGAACATTTCCGAAAAGTATTTCCATTAGCAACTTCGACTGGTGAAACTTGACAATTCTTATATTTATAAACCTTCTACTATCGAGTATAACACATCTACATGTTCAAAAGGAAAAGAGGAACTTGTGGCATCTCTCCCCATAAGGCATACAGCGTTCACCGTCGCGAAAAAGTATTTCTATTGAAACACCTCTGTGGAGTCGTTCTTCCGGTTAAGTAAATCCTAAAGGAATATTTTCATGTCGCGAGGAGGAAGTTTGACATCCATTTCAGAACTTGATGTATAACGTTGAGGTCAAATGTTATATAATAAAATACATGACATTTTTTTTTATTATTAATATTTTTACAGGTAGCTGTTTTAGCAGATTCCCCTTAAGGGAAATCAGCTATTGAGGTCGTACTCATGACGTGATTTTCGAAAAATATCTTCAAATATCCATCGATCCTACCCAGGAGATGATGAAAATGAGGTCCGTTTAAAATCATATATATACATTTGTCTGTTAACGCACTAGCGGTCGCAATTTTTATTTCATTGTTACTAATCTCGACGACTCATACTTTTATATAAAATTTTGTTGATAGCTGAAATCCGACAAGTGGGAGTGGGGGTTTAGAGGGGGGAATGTCAACAAGTCTCAAAAATTTTTAATATCACCTCTATTAAGAGTCACATGGAAAAATATTGCCAATCCTATCAAATATCTCTTATTATAATACTAATGTTGTTAAACTAGTGACGAACTATAATTATTGTTCTATTCACTTTCTCGTAACACAAATATTAAAGTTATTGGTACTTTCGCCTTCGGTAAACCCCAATTCTAATCATCGCCCTTTTACTTAGAAATGGAAAGTATATTGTAAGACGAGATTAATAGTATGTCATACCAGCACATAGGAAGTCTTAGTTTATGCAGCTCTTGCTTGAGAGTATTTTTTTATTTTGAATTCAAAATCTCGTAAAACGATTGTAATTACATACAGTGGGATATCTTACTCCTAAAAAATCCTTAATAAGGACTTGGATCTGAGAAAGAGTCATTGGGAAAGTGACCCTTTTAAATAAAGTGATTTCATTTGAAGGGGTTACTCATTATTAAAAGTGATGACGAATATATTAAGTCCATCAGCTAGGGTTTCGTAGACTATGCCGATTTTCAACTTGATAGAATATCACACTGGTAATACCATTTAACTTTTTTCTATTTCTCTCTTTGCTCACAATATCGTAGAAATTTTAAAAAAAATCAATCAAATTAACCCTCTAAATACCCACCTCCCGGTTCAATTTAAGTCATTCTTTCTTGATCTTTAGTTTTTGCATACAATAGTCATTTTCGTCTTCTTGATCTCCAGGATCGATGTTGAAGAAAATTTTCGACCATTGAGTCCTTACCAAAACATAAATATCTGATTTCCATTAATGGAAAGGTGCTAAAACATCCTTCCTAAAAAGGAAAGAAACCAAAATATTTCATATTATTGTAAAACGAACGTTTTTACACATATTTTTCAAAGTTTGAATGGATGAATTCATTTACAAAACAGACTCTATATACTAAGGTATATACTAAATCGATCTTGGAGAAAAGGTGTTTATTACATAATATGTAAACAGGTTTTCTCGTCCTTGAAAAAAAAAAAAAGTCCGTATTTACTGTCCTTATCTGTGTGTATCGGCAAAGATGAATGGCTGCGGATGTTGTGGATGGTTGACGGCCTTGTAAGACCGGGAGCCATCTCTTCTACCTCCCCGTAACCTTGACCCTTTCTATCGCATGCTCTCACGATCTTTCACTCTCTCAAGCTCTTTCTCTTCATTCTCTCTCTCTCACTCACACGCGCGCGCGCGCACACACACACACACACACACACACACACACACACACAAGCTATGAATTCCATTACTCAGATTAGACACAGTGGGGAAAAAAAAAAAAAAAAAACCTATTTCCTCATTTGACACCTACCATCTAGTGAGTATGTGTTATTTTATCTTATATACCTCCTTGGGGACCAGAACATCATTTTTTCTACTCCTACACTCTGAAAATTGAATATTTAAAGATTATGGAGCGACTCTTGCTCCAAATTTAATTCAAGTTTTAAAAAATAAAATTATAACCTATATATTAAAGGAAATCAGATAGTGATGTTGTCCTCATGATGTGATTTCCGAAAAGTTGCTCAAATGTCCACCGGTCTAACCTAGGAAGATGACTAAATCTGTCTGTTAACGCTCTAAGGGTGTAATTTTAGTTTAATCGTGCCGAACGATTTAGACGTTTTATGGAAAAATAAAGATCAAGCTCGTTAATGGCGGAAATCGGACCGTGGGAGGAGGGGTTAAGAGGGAATTTTGAAAATTCGATATATCTCTTGTTATTATACGTTAGATAGAAAAGGTGTATAGAATAAATCGTATTGCAAATGAAATGTTCTATAAATATACGTTTTTTCACTAACTTCAATATTAACCGAGATATTTGCATTTGTTTGGCTTTCAGCAAACTCCCACCCCTACCCGTGTAATATAAACAACAAGCTGTTATATCATGAAGCAATTTAGTAGAAGCCTAAATACCACATATTGTTCTCGCTGAACATTTACTTTTTGTGTTAAATGATTATGCGTGATACTCGTCGGAAATATGCGTAGTTAACGCATGCCCCTGCGTGACGGACTTTTTTCTAGCTATAATCGTAGGGATTGAATAAAAGTTTACATAAATTATTTTATCACCACGTGGAATACGCCATAATATAGATCCTGCTGGCGGTAGACATGAGGTCATTTATTTATGTAAATTGCACATGTTGAACATATTCTCTTTCTACTATAAATTATTTTTTTTTGAAAAATCCATTCGTCGTTAGAGTATTTAATCCTAACACTGGGGGTAGATCCATAAGAGGGCCTTTTTTCTGGTAAGTTCTTACTCCGTGAATCCGTTATGACGAATCTCAATCTTTACTCTTTGGCAAACAAATTCATTCCTTAAAGATCAAACAGTAAATAAATACTGAACATGATTTACACCTTTTTACTCGGGTTCATTGACCTTACTGAGTTCGAAATAGGTGCTTGTCTCCATCCTTCTGAGTTTCACTACTCCAGATGTTATAGATAAGGTACGTGGAAGTGAGTTATAGGGATGAAAAAATTAAAAATAACTAGGTATTTTGTTTTGTTTGTGTAGCCCATCACTTGAGTTATTATTGTTTATATTCTTAGTGATGACCGCTGTTGGATCTATCCTTATGAGGTGTGATTGTCAGTCACTAAGTTTGAAATTAAACTATTTCAGCTTGCCGACGTTTCTGTGTAATTTATTACCTTTATCAAGGCAAACTGAATGTTGTACAAGATTTTAATACTGCTGTGTTCATGCACTATCTCAATAGAGCGTTTTATATTTTGTATTATGGTCATTTCTTTAAACATTTAACTCAGTTGTAGTATTCAGATCTTGTACAATATCCTGTTTGTAAATAGTTTTATGAAATGACTTTCGAGCAATATTATAACATTCGTCTTATATATTATCACTAAAAAATCAACAACCCATCCCTATTTGTTATTACTATAAATGTTACTTTACCGGGCTTGTCAAATGTAAATAATAAAAAAAAAAGATTCAACAGTCTGATTTCGTTCATGCACTATATCCGATTCTCATCTAATAATTGTACGTTGATGATGTGCAAATGTATAATTCAGAGGATGTATAATATGCATATTTATTGTGAAAAAAATTGCTTAGAAAGCAAATGTGTTTGATATTCAAATAATAATGTAAGTCATCTTATACAAATGGTACTTGCCCCACCATTTTAGTTTCAGTTCAGTTTTAGTGAACCAGCATATTTTTGTGTCTAGTCCTCAATGTGTGTTACTAATAGACTTAAAAAGAAATCATTCTTTGAATTCTACATTCACAAATCAGAGTTTCCCAGACAAACACCACCCGAATTCATTTAGGACCGATGATTTCGTTCATGCACTATCTCCGATTCTCCTTCGCGAAAGAGCGCTTTATAGTTTTATATTTTATATTGTGGACATTTCTTTTAGCATTTAACTCAATTGCAAGTATTAAAATATTTTACAACATTGAGTTCATCTTGACAAAGTTAATAAATTGTGACGAAACGTCGGCAAGCTGAAATAGTTTTATTTCAACCTTAGTGACCGACAACCATGTCACATAAGGATAGACAGTTATTTTTTTTACAGAATTACAAATAACTCCTGATATGAAGTTGTTATCATAATGGTATGGATAGATCAGCTGTGTCTAATAGTGTATATGTATGATATGATAGTGCAGAAGTAATAAGGAAAAGAGCCCTACCAAGGAAGATAATTTGAAACTGCATAATAGCAAGGAGAATCTTGTGGACTTCAATTGAAGGCATCGAACTCATGACGGTAGTGAAAGGCACTATTAGAAAGGGGTTAAAGACCCAAGAGCAGTAAGGACACACTACTAACACTATAGTGCCGTGTAGTATTGTTAAAGCACACACAAACGAAAAGTATTTTTCTCATCGGGGGGCATTAAAGTGAAAAGCTGTCTCCATGGTGGGCCTAGATCAGACAGCTCGACCTCAAAGGAGGAAAACTAATATGAAAAAATATATAAATTTAAAATCCGATGTGACAGTAAATTTTATCTTCAATTCATTGTGCTCCCATTAATGTACTTCAGGTATCACCATTAATTTACCGTTGGAGCTCAGATTAGCAATGCGAATTTAAGGTTTAACCTTAACCTCACATGATAAACCTAGAGTGGCGAGTTCGACTCCCAACTGGGCAAAGTTATGTATTTAGTGACGGCATTCATTAAATACAATCCGTAGTCTCACCCTGACTAGAAAAGGGTGGTAACCTGTACATAACCCTTCCCAATTAGCCTTAGATGTAAAAAGTGGGCGTTAATAAATAATTTAATTTAATTTTCCGTTTCATTACTTATTTGAACGAAACTGATGTACGTTATCTCCTGAGGGCTTAAGTTAGAATTGTAAGTTAACCTCACTTTATTAACATGAAGTCATGGATTGGTTTCCCAGTGGTCTATAGGAATTTATTTAGTGACAAGCTCATTAAATAAAATAGTCCCACCGTGGCTAGAAAATGGTAGCATGTAGATAACTCTTCCCAATTTAAATGAGTTTACAGTTTAAAGAAATGTTGATGCTGCTATTGATCAAGGTGAAGTTAATGCTAATTCACATAACGAGTTTCGTTTAGTTCGGTTCAGTCTTTAGTGACCAGGAAAATTGTCGACTCCCGCTATAGATTTTAACGTATATCTCGTTTATAATTCGTTATACGACAAATGTGTATATGATAAAAGTTACTCATATTAGTAAAATAAAAAAAACTTATGAAATTTGCACGTTTGCCGAAAAGCAACAGGAAGCGAAATATCGCGATATTGTGGTCAAGGAAAATAGGGATTACTTTTTATATATAGACTAGCAAAGGTACCCGGCATCGCTAGATGAATAAGAATTATATTCGTCTATTGGCAGTTACTCTTAAATTACGAATTAGAGATTGTAGTTTGTACATCATAATAATATACAAAATTTTAGATAGTTTTTATTAACCTATGATAAGAGTTTGATACTTATCTGTTCGTTCGAAATATAACTTTCATTCCAATGAATATGATCTATCTGTCTATATATATATATATATATATATATATATATATATATATATATATATGTGTGTGTGTTTGTTTGAGTATAGAAAGCATATGAAAAACATCGGATAATTTCAGGGATAGAGAAAAGCAGTGTGAGGGGTCCAGTACATCAGGCCTATAAACATTGCTTCTCATGTTTGAAGAGGAATTTTCACTCGCCTTTCCTCTAGTTTTATTTTCACTCTCTCTGCGGTATCCATTCACTTCCATAGCTTTTCATTACGAACAAGAGAAACTAACTGGTCCATGTCTTTCGTCACCAAAGTTTTTTACGATCACATAAAACTCCAACTCTGCCCATTCCCGAGCTCTTTCAGTCTGTATTTTAATTTACGCATAGTCAAGTTTCTACACTGCCGACCTACCGCAGCCGTTCAGAAGAACATTTTGTCACCAATATGGCATTTGAAATTTCTCTATTAATTATATTACTTATATATAAAATAGTCTAAATATTTATATTTATTGAGTGTTTAAAAACAGGTGTCTAATTTTACTTATAACTAGCTCCGCCCCCTTGACCCCCTTAGCAAAGCGATGCCTTCGGGACAGCCAGCCATCAAACGACTTGGGCTTCGCCTTCGTGATTAGAAAGGTATATATTTCATCCCGCTGATACCGGAAAAAAATGTGTCTATCGTTCCATTTTATTAAAAAGGGAAGTGCATAGCTAGATGTTGCAACAGTCCAAAATAATATATTTTAAAATTCTAGGTAAGCGCATTTTTAGATTTACGATATATTATCATTTACACTGACGTCACGATGAAATGGATCAAATGTATTAAGGGAGCGTCAAATGGATAATTTCCAAGAACCAGCATTTTAGCAGATTCCATCAAGGGAATCAGCTATTGAGGTCGTACACATGGTATGATTTTTGATAATTTCCTCAAATGTCCATCGATCCAAACAAGGAGATGACTAAAATGAGTTCCTTTCAAAACTTCATATATATATATATATATATATATATATATATATATAATATATATATATATATATATATATATAAAAGTCCGTCACGCAGGGGCTGCGTAAACTAAGCAGATTTCCTTTGTGAAGCTAAGTAATAGATAAATCTACATACTGGTAACACAACACCACCGTGAATAAATACAAACATAAGAAATGTTTCATCCAATTTCTCAGGAAGTGTTAGGTTAGAAATATAAACAAACGGGTCTGCCCGCCTCACACCGGAAAGAAAACAATTACTGAAATACATCAGAATGTAACATATTAATTTTATTGAGAACTATTTACTATACCTAGTACTGTAATTAATAATGAGTCAGAATAATTGTTATCTTAATCAATCAAATTTTAGTAGTCCAAAACCTTAAGACGAATTGGGGGGGGGTCACCAGGATATATTTGCATGCCCTTAAGGGAAATCTGCTAAAATAAAAAATTATGACCTATACATTGAGGGAAATCAGCTATTGAGGTTGTAATCCTGACGCAATTCCAAAAACACTCCCGAAATGCCAATCCAAAAAAAATTCAAGTTCATTAATGACTGAAATCGGACCAGAGATAGACTGGTTTAGCGGTAAAATTCGAAATATCTTAGTTATTATACGTCGGTTCGAAAAAGTGTATAGAATAAATCGTATTACAAATTAAATGTTCTATAAATATACGTTTTTCACTATCTTGATTATTAACTGAGATATTTTTTGAATTTTTTTTTTGGCTTTCAGCAAACTCCCACCTCTACTCGAGTCATATGTATTAACAATAAGCTGTTATTTTATGAAACACTTTATTTGAAGCCTACGTACCAAATATTGTTCTACTTTTTGAGATTAATGCAAATGCGTGACGCACTTGGGAAATCTACTTAGTTAACGCAGCCCCAGCGTGACGGAAATTTTTGGGATTACAAGAAGAACTTCCATTACTGGTGTAGAGAGGAAGCAAAGTCGAACATGTTTGACTGGAGTCTTGAGGGTTGCCTACCCTTGTACCTGGCTGAGTTCTCCATAATGATTAGGCGCAGCGGTTGGCTGTGTATAAGATTAACGGGTATGGTTGAGAGTGGTATGAAGGTATTTGAGAGCTATGGTATGAGGCAAAGGCTCAAGGGGGAATGTCGGTCTGTGGAGCCTTCAGTCAGCGGTTCCTCTCAGACCTTTGTGGTCAACCTTTCTGCTACATCTCAGCTCCCGAAATAGCTAATTCAACACAACCAAGTAATTGCCTCCTCCTCTAAATTATTAAATGTTAGTTAGAATTAAAAGTTCTTCTTTGGAGTAGTCCCGAATTAATTCAAACAACGTACTAACTAGAGTGTAAATGGAATCTCATCCTCCAGTACATAAAACTACAGAAAGTCCGCCACGCATGGACTGTGTGGACTAAGCACATTTCCAAGGCAGAGATTTACAATAGATTAACATACATACTGATAACACCACAGTTAATTCTAAGTGAATAAATACAAACGGTAATAAGAAATCTTTCACTCATATAAGTTATAAGTTAATAATCTCTACACCCGAATGTGTCTGGTTTGTTAACAAACAGGTCAGCCAACCTTGCAGAACTTATTAGAAAAATAGAAATATTCTAGACAAGAAAGAAAAATATTTAATGAAATACATGAGATATAACATATTAATTTTATTGAAAACTATTTACTACACCTAGTGCTGTAATTTATAATGAATCAGAATAATTTGTATCGCAATCACTAAAAGTTTAGTAATGGGGGATCAACAGAACATATTTGCATATATCTCACAAAGAAAGAGTTCAATGAAAACAATATTTGGTATTGAATGAACCTTGTAATGAAGTGTTTTATGATATAACCGCTTGTTATTAATATGACATGTGTAGGAGTGGGGTATACTAAAAGCGGAAAACTTTAAATATAAATATCATGGTTTATATTCACGATAAATAAAATATGTATAGAACAACATTTATGGATAATTTAATTTGCAATGAGATTGGTTTTATACAATGTTTCGATCCGACGTATAGTAACGTAGATTTTTCGAATGTTTAAATTCCCCTCTAAACCCCCATTTCTCCCAATGGTCCGTTAGCAGCCATAAACGTGATCTTTCGTTTTACATAAAACTATGAAATATCAAGTTTTGTAACGATCAAACAAAAAACATTGAACGGACCTCATTTTCGTCATTTCATGGTTAGGATCGATGGGCATTTGAAAATGTTTTTCAAAAATTGCATTAGGAATACGACCTCAATACTTACTTAAGGGAAATCTGCTAAATCATTGGTCATAAAGATGCTACGTATGTCAAACAAGATTTTGCACAAACTGGTGATGTCCCCAGATTCTACTTTTATATCTACCTGAGAATCTCTATATAATTTACAGTTTAATTGGTGGTCAAGTATCAAATAAAATATTACCTTTTCTGAACCATTTTATACGGAGGATATTTGTAGTTCAATAATGAAGGCAGGAGTATGCTTTCGGATCTGAACCTTTGTAAATGAATTTACAGTTTAAAGAAATGTTGATACTGCTATTGATCAAGGAGAAGTTAATGCTAATTCACATAACGAGTTTTGTTTAGTAAGGTTCAGTCTTTTGTAACCAGGAAAATTGTCGGCTATAGATTTTAGCGTATATATCGTTTATAATTCGTTATACAAAAATGATAAAAGTTACTTTAAGTTAATAAATATCGCGATATTGTGGTCAAGGAAAATAGGGATTATTTTTTATATAAAGGCTAGCTAAGGTACCCGGCTTGATGAATAAGAATTATATTTGTCTATTTTCAGTTACTCTAAAATCACCAATTAGAGATTGTGTTTTGTACATGATAATAATATACATGATTTTAGATAGTTTTTATTAACCTATGTTTAGAGTTTGATACTTATCTGTTTGTTCCTTTTTATTTTCCTTTTTTTTTCCTTCCCCCTCATTATTAAGGTCTAAACATCTTATAAAAAAATTAATTGATTTCAACCATATTTAATTTGATTAAAAATGTTTAATCTAATAATTGTACGTTGATGATGTGCAAATGTATAATTCAGAGGATGTATAATATGCATATCTATTGTGCATCTTATACAAATGTTACTTGCTCCACCATTTTAGTTTCAGTTCAGTTTTAGTGAACCAGCATATTTTTGAAAAATTACTACTCACTAGTAGTAGACACTTGTCCTCAATGTGTGCTACTAATAGACTTAAAAAAAAAATTCTTTGAATTCTACATTCAGAAATCAGAGTTTCCCAGACAAACACCACCCGAATTCATTTAGGACCGTTGATTTCTTTTATGCAATTTAAAGAAAATCCTCACTTTATAGCTAAACTTTATGTTTACTTACTTTCTTGAGTGGCCGTTTCTCTGTTAAAACCCACTATGCCTTTTTTTTCTAATGAACCAAATTTATTTACAATCCATGATTTCTTTCATTGAGTTATAAGAAATATCATCACTTTATAGCTAAAGTGTATGGTTAATTACTTACTTGAGTGTACATTTCTCTGACAAAACCTACTAGGCCTCTCTTTTTAATCACCTAAAATCATTTTCGATGAATTATTTCTTTCATGTAATTTTAAAAAATGTTCTCACTTTACAGCTAAAATTTATGTTTACACTAAATTATGTATAATGAAATATTCGAAGGAAACCACAAAACACGGTGACCTTCTGATACGTAAAAGATTACATTATATTTTCGAGGTGATGAAAACATTTGCATTCACTGATAACATCATTTTTGAGAAAGTATGAAGCTAATTAAACTCCCACGAGGCCAACGAAACGATTGATAAGAACTAATGATTTTTATACTGACAACTCAGGAAAGGATGAAATTAGGATAATGATCTCCATTGTTATGCAATATTTCCTTACACGATTTTCTCTCGCCGGGAGAAAGTCAGATCTTAACAGCATGAATATTTCCATAATGCCATTGGGCTTAAAGTAATGAAACTACTCGCGAATAAGAATAATTTGTTACGCGTTACTATGACTATAACACTTCAACGTTGCTTGATGAGGAAAGTAGAAAACCCTATTGATTACAAGCCGTTATTCAATATTTTTGTATTAATCCCAGGATTACATTAATCACGGCCTAATTTGATTAATATTATTTTGTTGTTAGAATAAATGCCTCACAATAACAAATTCTCTGGCCATATTTTAACCAGAATAGATCATTATATAAATATTTCAAAAATTATACATAGACGAGTATACCATCGAGTCTAAATAACCTGCGTAGAATGACGTTTGCGGATGATTTGGTGAAAAAAAAAGAAAAAAAAAAAAAGCTTTTATTTATATGACTACTTTGTGGAACAGAGACAACTTTGTGGTGGGTTACCTACCAGTTACCTCGCTTTTCTAGACAGGATGAAACTCAAGATTTTATTTAGTGACTTCGTCACTGAATAATTCCTATTGCCCAAAAGGAATCGAACCAATGACTTTAGGTTTACATGTTCTTTAACACCAACGCCTTAATTCACATGGCTACAATTAAAACACAACTATTAAATAACAAAAAATATTTTTTTTTTGCTTCAAACAAAATTAATAATAACAGTCATCCACCAAAAATTTGTGGGGATATACTCGTAGAACGACGAAATTTGGGGCAAATATTGAGCACTAATCTACTCACGACGGAGGGTTCATTGTACTAACATGAAGAACATATATCAAAATATTTTCCAAATAATGCTGAAAATGAAAATGGAAGTACATATTAGTCCAACACGCTGGTTCTGCGTAAACTAAACAGATTTCCCAAGAGAGGGATAACCATTATTCTTGATACTAGGAAAATGTAAAACTTTTTTGAATGCAAACTTCGTTTGTGAAGAAGCAAAATGGCCTGGGGTGTTAAAAGTAGATAATAAATACCAAATTTCTTAAAGTCTAGTTATTATAATGTGTTTCGTTAATATTCAAAATTGATTCGAGTTGTAAATGAATAATGTATTTTGGTATTTTCTGGAAGGATATATTTTTGATATGAATGGATCATGTTCAAAATAAGTTACTATAAACTAGGTTATGGTATCAATGGTGAAAAAGCAACCCCACACATGGATTAATCCATCGTAGTCTACAAGCTGCATATATTTACCACTGCTCAAAAAATATTTAATTTCCATAGGTCATTCGCGTAAATTAAAAAATGTAGGTGTTACAATTGTTTAACGAACTTCATTCACAATGTTAAAATATTTAAAGTGGTCAATGCAAAACGAAAGGCCTGCAGCTACGTGGACTGTTTTATTTCGCACAATGATAATTTAATCAATTTAACACTTCATCGGCCAGGACCGGCCGATGAAGTATTAAATTAATTAAGGCTGTCACTTAGAATGGACCGAATTAGTCATGTTAACAACACAGGAAACCCCATGGACGAAACCCTCCCATAACTAAAAGCCGATTAATAGGCTAGCGGACGATAAGCATTGGGCATCGAAAAACGGATTAATTGGATAACGGTCGATAAGCATTGGCAATCGAAAGCCGATTAATACGCTATCTGCGTTATACATTGACCATCGAAAAGCCGATTAATAGGCTAACGGTCGATAAGCATTGGCAATCAAAAGACGATTAATAAGCTAGCTGCGATAAACATTGGCCATCGAAAAGCCGATTAATAGGCTAGCCAATAATAGGCTAGCAGTCGATAAGCATTGAGAGTCGGATGCCGATTAATAGACTAACTGTCGATAAATGGTGGCTGCCTAAAAGCCGATAATAGGCTAGCGGTCGATAAGCCTTGAGTCTCGGAAACCCGATTAATAGGCTAGCAGTCGATAAGCCTTAGCAATCGAAAAACCAATAATAGGCTAGCACTCGATAAGTGTTGGCAGCGTAAAACCGATAATAGGCTAGCGATCGATAAGCCTTGAGAGTCAGAAACCCGATTAATAGGCTAGCAGTCGATAAGCCTTAGCAGTCGAAAAACCAATAATAGGCTAGCAGTCGATAAGTGTTGGCAGCGTAAAACCGATAATAGGCTTGCGGTCGATAAGCCCTGAGAGTCGGAAGGCCGATTAATAGGGTAGCAGTCAATAAGCCTTGGCAGTCGAAAAGCCAATAATAGGCTAGCCCTCGATAAGTGTTGGCAGCGTAAAATCCAATAATAGGCTAGCGATCGATAAGCCTTGAGAGTCGGATACCCGATTAATAATTTATCAGTCGATAAGCCTTGGCAGTCGAAAAGCCAATGTTAGGCTAGCAGTCGATAAGTGTTGGCAGCGTAAAACCGATAATAGGCTTGCGGTCGATAAGCCTTGAGTCTCGGAAACCCGATTAATAGGCTAGCAGTCGATAAGCCTTAGCAGTCGAAAAACCAATAATAGGCTAGCAGTTGATAAGTGTTGGCAGCGTAAAATCCGATAATAGGCTTGCGGTCGATAAGCCCTGAGAGTCGGAAGGCCGATTAATAATTTATCAGTCGATAAGCCTTGGCAGTCGAAAAGCCAATGTTAGGCTAGCAGTCGATAAGTGTTGGCAGCGTAAAATCCCATAATAGGCTACCGGTCTATAAGCATTGAGAGTCGAAAAGCTAGTTAATAGGCCAGCGATCGATTAACTGGCAGTCGAAAAGCCAATGTTAGGCTAGCAGTCGATAAGTGTTGGCAACGTAAAATCCCATAATAGGCTAACGGTCTATAAGCATTGAGAGTCGAAAAGCTAGTTAATAGGCCAGCGATCGATTAACTGGCAGTCGAAAAGCCAAATAATAGGCTAGCAGTCGATAAAGTACTAATATAATAAATTGTATTTATTAAAGGGAGCATTATGTATTTTATTATGAAGAGAAAATAACTAACTTATAATAGTTATTTTAGTATTAAGAATACACTAAAATAACTTAACAAAACATTAGAGCTTCTTTACTTACTATTTAAGTCATATGCTACAAATCGCCCACCTGAAACAAGACATATACAGATGAGAAACAATGGTTTACAACTAAATGTATGTAAGAGAAAAATTCAATAAGGTAACACTCATTCATTTATTCCGTGTGGAGTAACAATCTCAACTCTCTTCTTCTATAACTCCGGCAAAATACCGTCTACTAAAATCATCTGATACCCATTCCACTGGAACTATGTTGACAGGTAGTAAAGGTATTAGCTAAAAGCACGAAGAACTCCAAACCTGAAGTCAGGTAAGTGCTTTTCAAGAAGTATAATCGAATCACCTGATACATATATCAAAGGTGTCTGTAGTACGGGAAGTTTTTTTTTCTTCGTTTTTTTTAGGTGTCTGTGAGAAGGGGACACGAAGTTTATCCCCAGGACTAATGAACTTTGAAACTAACTTAATAAAAGAGTAGTAAGTTGAAACAAAAGCTATAAAGCTCTTTCCCTCCCTTCGTCGTATCACAGTTCTCGAGTTTCTTGATTTCTTCTCCAAAGACTTCTTTAACACTGTGATGAAAATCTGTTCCAGAAAAAAGAACTAAAATTCCTCGAGAGAAAGCTGAGTGTCATGTGAATTTCAAGGACAATCTAATAAGGATGGTTGAAATAAAAACAAATATAACAAACACTCTATTTCTGCTGCGAAGGCGGTGGTCGTGGAATTCATGATTCAAGGATGAAAGAAATGGGAAGAAATTTCACCATGTAATATTTATTTGAAAATCCGACTTTCTTTTCCTCAGAGAGACATCATCAGTGGAGAAGAGGGACTGTAGGCAGACTCCTGAATTGTCCTTGGTCTGCCAGTTGGTCTACACCTCATCTCCTCGTCAAATAAATAGAAGTATCGACTTTCGATTTGCTCTGAGAGTATCGATCCAAATAGATAGTTCATAATGAAATTTTGATACTTCTATTTTTTTTTTGTTTCACCTACAGAAGGCTATGTTCCTACAGAGTGATTGAGAGTTAAAGCGTCTATCCCGCTGGTAGCGTTAACTAAGTGGATTTCCCACGTGCTGGTATTACACCCTAGTGATCGTATCTTATATACAGTTTTCAACGAACCTCATTTTCGTCATCTCCTAGGTAGGATCGATGGACATTTGAAGAAAATTTTCGAAAATCGCGTCATGAGTACGACCTGAATAGCAGATTTTCCTTAAGGGAAATCTGCTAAAACCGGTGCGTAGAAAAGAGGGTTTAACGAAGACTGAAAACACGAAAGTACGAATAACTCACGTAATATTTGAGTTAGGTAAAAGTGTAGAAAAGAGCAATTGGGTCCAATTTCAGCCCTAAACATATTTGATCTTTAGTGTTGACTGAAACGGTTAAATATGAATATGGTATAGATAAAATGAACATTTTCGAGGCAAGAACTAAAAATCAATGGATATTTGAAAGATGTTTTTCGAAAATTGAGCAAATATCTGAATTCCCTTAAAGGAAATTTGCTAAAAGGGGTGGATTTATATACTCAACAAAAAAGTCAATTTCTATCAGCAGATCTCTTGTAAATATTTATATAGTCAGCAACAACATGAACATAAAGACGATATTCATTTAGGCGGTGTCCTTATCAGCCTAATTGGGACTTCATAGAGAAGGAGTTTATTTTTATTAATTATTTTTTTATGAAATTAATATTAATTGGTTCCTGCCTTTCACACAAAATGATCGGCTGCAGACGAAACACAGTTCCGTGATGTGCTGGTCACATTCTGTCTTTCTTCCAAAGTAAGGGCAAAAGAAAACAGTAATTGGGTTTTATCTAACCATTATTGTTACCATGATGATATATAATATATAAGCCCTAATTAAGGCATGATATTCAAAAAAATGAAATTAACTCGAATTAAAAAAAAAGTATTGAAGAAACATTGCAGGTAATAAGGTGAAAACCACATTGGATTTAAAAAAAATTAATATTCCACTTAGAAACGGACTTAATTTCTATCTTGCATTTGCTTCATTTCTAAAGTACACCTGCTCGTCGTCTCACTTACTACCTAACAAAGGATTAAATTTCATATAGATAGATAGATAGATATATTTATTTGATAAAGATAAATCTTGTACAAATAATAACAGTATAGACACATTTTGTTTCTTTTTGAGTCTGGCAAATCCTAAATGCTTTTACAATAAACGGTGGCATAAATTTCATGAAGTGAATTTAATATATTTCAATTTCAATAATTCTAATCTAATTTACTAACTAATTCCAATGTTAAAATTACTTTAACGCTGTTCAATGGTATCTCTATGTTTGTAATTTTTTGAACAGCTAAAATAACAATAAAAGTTCTATATGAAAGTTCGCCTTGAAAATGTGCACAATAGAATAAATAACAAAAACACTCGCAAAAAGTATCGTGTTCACAAATTGTTCATGATTTGAGTTTACTCATTTACACTAAGGGAGTCAAACGTTTTCAGAGCTGCTATAATGAACGTATAAAGCCTATTCAATTTATTGACATCGTTAATATTTAACATATTTTGTATTGACTGATGATGAGAGGATGCTGAGATGGATGGCTTTAAAATATTCTGTCTGTTTTCTTGGAGTGCTGAACAGTGTAGGAGAAGGTGGTATAGGCTATTGTCATTGATACACTGCTTGCAAAATGGGCAGAGATCGTTTGCATTGAGAAATAGAGGTTTATTCAAGTTCATATAAAACGCTTCCAAAATGGAATTTGGCAACAACTGAATATTTCTGATTTCTTTGAAACCAGAGTTCTATCTATACTATTTCGAACATTTATGATCAAGGAGGAGCTTGAGAGTTTATGTTTTGTGAATAAAAACGTAAATTACGGAGCCTCTTGGGAATAAGAAAGGATAACTTAGTTAGAAATTATTGATCTTGAAGTAATTACATCAAGTCCCCCTCCCACCTGGCTTAGAAAGCCTTTAATCCCCCGCAAAACTCCCAATATTGCTTTTCTGATTAATTGCAACACTTGCCTTAGCTAAGGCTTTTATTAGAAAGAAAATATACTACATTACATTATCGCTGAGATTTTATTATCAATAAAACCTCCGTTATGAAACTAGACACAATCACGACACTCCACTTTTTCATTGAGCCGCCACGTCTTAAAATATAAAAGTCCGTCACGCAGGGGCTGCATAAACTAAGCAGATTTCCCACGTGGAGTTGGAACAGATACGGAATTGGCCGAACTAGCATTTGGCGGGAAACTCAATCGTCCGTTATACGCCCACCTTTCATATAAATACAAATATCTCGGTTAATATTCAAGATAGAAAATAAATGTATAGAACAATATTTATAGTAAATTTGATTTGCAATAAGATTGCTTCTATAGAAGTTTTTGATCCGACGTTTGGTAACGGAGATATGTTGAATTTTCGAAAATCCCCCCCCTCTAACCCGCCCCTCTCCCACTGGTCCGATTTCAGCCATTAACGATCTTGATCTGTTTTTTTTTTTTGTTTTTTTGCATAAAACGTTTTAATATCGAGTTTGATAACGATCAAAGAAAAATTGCGACCGCTAGAGCGTTAACAGACATATATATACTAGATAACCCGGCAAATGTTGTTTTGCCATATAAATTATTTCTAGTTTCTAGATAAATTCTAGTGACTTACTTATTACAAAACAAAAAGTAACTTACTTATTATAAGTGTTTTTGTGGTATATGCATGAGATAGGCATGGAGCCTATGAACGATAAGGGAATATAAAAATAACAAACGCCAAACAATATTATTTTTAAGTAATTATAGTTTATTTCTTAAAATTACATATCACATATTAATTACGACAGTAACACTAACAAACAATATCAATCTTTTAATGCTATAGCGTGAACAATATTTTTTGTTAGCCCATCTTTAGCGAGCACAAACAAACTGGATGGTTTACCCACTCGAGAGCATGCTACGTACAATTGCCCGTGTGAAAAACATGGTGTACTCAAATCTAAGCCACAAATAGACATGGTTTGCCCTTGGGATTTGTTGATTGTCATTGCAAATTGAAATTTTAATCGAAGTTCAGTTAAAAACACTATAATTGATCAGTTGTCGAGCGGGATGATAATGATTAAATTACTAAAATGGCTATAAAAAAATAGGGGTTGGGGATAAAAAATTCAAAATTTATGGTTGTATGTATTTTTTAATGCCACATTATAAAAAAATAAAAACAAAAAATTTCGTCCAAAAATTAAAAAAAAAATGTTAAGGGTGAACAACCCTTATCAATTAGGGGTATGAAAAATAGATAGTAGCCGATTCTCAGACCTACTGAATACGCATATAAAATTTGGTAAAAATCGGTAAAGCCGTTTCGGAGGAATACGCTAACTAACATTGTGACATGGAAATTTTATATATTAGATATATATATGTTAAGACGTCGTTATTAAAAAATTCTTTAGATGTCCTTCGAACCTAACTTGTGAACTATTCCTTTAAAAAGCCTGTATTTATTCTCAATACCCAAAGGAATCCAAAAGCAAAATCGTGAATGATTTAATTTAACATAAGCTGGGCGCTCAAGTTGTTTCCAACAACTTCTCTATACATTCTATGGTAACTATCATGTTAAATAAGTCTTCCGTGTATTTCTTCATTAAGAACTGCAGCTTGTTTTAAAAAGATTTTCACATTATGCTATTATATTTCTAAATATCTTTCGGCAAACTTAAATATCACATATTATTTTCATTTAGCCCATGGTAAGATAGAACCACGCAGTAGAAATTCTGATGCACATCTTCTGATGTTGACACTAAACGTTGCAGTCACGTAATGCTCTAGACATGATATTTAAGAGTTTTATTTTTAATCAAGGACGAAGAGGACATTATTGAATTAAAAACAATGTAAAATCTTCAATGTCTTAAAATTAATTTCCAAATCGTGTTAAGTTCTTTTATATAATTGTTGTTATTTAAATAGTCTTCTTTTAAATTAAATATTAACACTTGAATTTAAAACTAAATTATTAACGGTTTTTCATATCCATCTATATTATCATTAAAGATGTTAACGGGACTGAACCGGAGTGAACATTAGTGATACATACTGGGTACTCATATTGGACACACAAGTGCTATGTTTTCATACTTTATGATCTTTTTACTGTTAGATAGTATAATGCAGACGATAAAAAAAAAAAATAAATAAAAACTAAATTAAATTTACTTTGTAATTGAAATAAAAATTAAAAAGTTCCTTTATCCTAAATTTAAAAACATAGCAGAAGGATAAGAAAGGCCACAGTTTTACATGAACTTTCATTCTAAAGCTTGGAAAGAACGGCTCACCTACCTTACTCTTGTGTACGATATTTGATTCTTCATAGAATTTGTTAAACCATACGGTCCCAGCCTCATTTAAGAGCCAAGGGAAATATTCTCGACAGGTATCAGACGCGACAGTTGCGTGACCAGCCTCCTAGTCAGACATACGCTAATGCAACTGTCGGATGATTGACATGGAACAGATTAAACTCGGTCTGAGAATATATATCATCATTTCATTTGACATAGTAGTACAAACTTTAAGTTAATTTAGTATGTTTAGAGTTGAACTCAGGTAATTCTAGTTTATAGAAGTTATGGATTCTATTCTGACGGAAGGAAATGTCGGAGGCAGGCTCCCTTTCATATGTAATGTTATATGTAATGCAAATAAGAAGTCTTAAATTAGTTTCAAAATTCACTAAATTCAGTGGGGTTTTCGAAGAAATTTCGTGTGTCACTATGATATATTCCATTTATATTCCAATTAGCTTCTTGAAATTGAGTTTACAAAGTCATACAGATGCGTATCTCTGTTAAATTTATTTCGAGAAATGGAAGAACTTGGATGTTACGGCTTTAGTGGGCATTTGGCAGGTCTTAAGAGCTTTCGCGGGAGTTTAGAGAGCGGGAAAATAACTAAAGTCTAACTTTTAAACGCACTTTCTTTGTCTTTCAACTTGAAATGGAAGTAAAAGAAACTTTTTCAATATTTAATTTCCTCACCTTTTGTTTAGTACACAAAGAAAGTTGGCAGCACTCGAATACTTAAGTTAAACAAGTAACTGGTTAAATAACCCAATTATAAATCAATACATTGTGAATAACTATCAGAATTGGCTTATTAAGTTTTTTATTTTGTAAAAACAATTTAGCATCTTGTTCATATAGCAAACTATCCGTTATCCTGTGCACTCCAGAATGAATTTAAAAAAAAGGTAGACAATAATCATAAGCGATATAATGCTTCAATTAATGGAGATATTTGCATTTTGCCGTGTTCAAATTTCATTACATTTAAGCTATCCATGCGTTTTTACTTTGATCTCTTATGTTACATATATTTCATGCTTAGTTCTCGATTTTTTTCTTTCTTCTTATTTAACTTGGGATTATTTTTAAGAGAGAAATAGAGATTAGAATGTTTTGATAACGTCATCTGTTCGGCATTTGCTTAAAAACTTTCAAAAACCTGTTTAGTATGCACAGCATTTTCATAGCGGACTCTTTTCGTTGCTTCTATATTCCAGTTTATCAGTTACTTTAACAAAGAAAGAACTCTTACATTTTCAATCTTATGTAACATTGCATAGACATAAGAGCTTAAATGTTTTATTTAATAATTTAATTAATCAAAAATGTTGGGCTTTTAATTTTGATTACTGAAAGTAGATGAAACAAATGTGTTTATATATTTAAGTTAGAGTACAAACTTTGATACATTAACACTTTTGGATAAATATTGCCTGGTGAATATCGTTGGATATTTTAATTAAACTGGGTTCCATTTCAAAGAGTAACAAAGGGGTTTACAGTAATCCTCCAATTACAAGCCTTGTGACATATTAATTCCCTGAAAATTGGAAGTCCTAATGAATTTTTGTAACTGAGAGGTGGAAATTTGCCAAGAATCATTGGATTCACATACGGCAATGTTTATTATACGAGTGTATATATTAAATTGGAGATTTTATTACTATAAAAATTGAAATATTGCATTTTGTTTATATGACAAACTTGAAACTTGGTACTGTAGAATGGCTCATGTAGTATTCCCTAAGAGTTCGTTTATCTTGCATCAACTACAAAATATCAAAAGAGGAGAGTTTACCATTCTCTCTGAAAAAGGTAAGTCAGTCACGCAGGGGCTGCGTAAACTTAGCAGACCTTCCACCTACTGGTATGTCTCACCATTGATATTTTCATGCAATATATATTCTATTTGTAATTAAAATTTGGATGCGTAGAAGCGGGGGTTTACTAAAGGATGAAACCCGTTACAATGGCTGAAAAATTCACTAAATATTTGAGCTACAAAAACAAAGTATAAAATAACAATTGTAGGGCAGCTATAGTTAAACAGGATTGGTATTATAACATTTTTCCACAAATCGTAGAAGTTTTCATTTCCTATTAAAGTTGAAAGTATGTAAATCCTATAAATGGTTTATCTTATATTATATTGCTATCCTTAAGTTCCAAAAGTATAATTCGTTTTTATATTCGGTGGAGGAGAAAATCACAATCAACGATCCAACGTGCACTCAGACATATTCCGTATGCAACCTGCAGTAAACATGGAAGCAGCCTAGTTTGTGGCTGAATCTGAATGTTATGAATATAAATCAAGCGTAAGTAACGTGCTTCATGTTATGATGCAAGGTGATAAGAAATCCTTTCACTGATATTGCTCTCGGGGTAATTATCGGATGTTATGCAACGTGACGTCATCCTGAGCTTTGTTTCCATAACTTGTTTAATGTGTCAAATACAAATGGTGTATTATTCGCCATAACTGGAATGAGTTATAGGCACCTGAGATAGCCTGATAGTTCAGCTCTTTTCCGATAACCTTCTCTCTAGATTTCTCTGAGTCCGTGAAGACAATTAATTGAGTCTAAAACAGTTACTCGTAATGACACAAATCATATTGAAAGAATTAAAACTAGGTGTATGGAGATTGCGAACATTTATCATGATTATATGATTTAGAGGAACGTCAAATAAGCAACTGTTGAAATTCAATAACTTTAGTGTCTTCATTAGACATTCCCCATCATACAAAGGACTGTTCAGATGTGTTTTACTTAATAATAATAATGTCACAGCAAGGGTGGATTTATAGTACACATCTAAAGTGTTGTTAGAGAACTTTCCGGCGTAAGGGCTTTCCAAATAAGGCATTTGTAACGTAATAACACCTACCAAATATATATATATATATATATATATATATATATATATATATTGTTGCGAAAATTAAATACATGAATAATCCTTCAGAGAGAGAGAGAGAGAGAGAGAGAGAGAGAGAGAGAGAGAGAGAGAGAGAGAGAGAGAGAGAGAGAGAGAGTCGCGTATTTGGAAAGTGTGACATAGATCAAAGAAGCCGACAGAATGTTCTAGCCCCTTATAGACTCGTCCAGCCTAGCGTCGAAGGAACCAGACAATTCCCCTTTGATGTATGCCGACAGTTTAGTGCCGTGTTTAAGACAGTGCAGTGCCGCGAAGTAAAGGACAGTGCAGTGCCGCGAAGAAAAGGACAGTGAAGTGCTGCGAAGTCAAGGACAGTGCAGTGCCGTCTTGTGAATTTCAGTGACCGTGAGTGAATTGTTGGACTGTGTAATCTGAAGAATAGCGACGCTATCAGTGTATACTGTAAGTAGTAATTAAGAATAATTACTAAGTGTATTGTGCATTGTGAAATAAATTGTGCAGTGATAAAAACTGTGAAACTTGCGAGTATTTAATTTTGGAATCTAAAAGACCTCTTATTAAAAACGTTTATTACTGGTTTTGGTAATAAAAACGTAACAATATATATATATATATATATATATATATATATATATATATATATATATAAAATTTTAAATTCACACATATTTCATATAATGCTGAGCATATTGGTCCTTACATCACCCCATTTATTGCCTAAAAAATCTATATCGGTTTCGCAGGAAAAATTAAACAGATTTATGAAAAAATTGACTTAAGTTTAATTTAAGTAGAATTTAATTTACAGTAATTGGAATTTCATTTACTCTAACTTCCCCCCTTGGACACTCAGTAATAAACTTGATATAAATATTTCCCTTTCTGAATACTCTAAAAAAGACCATCTTCGACTATCGTAAATAAAAAATAATTCCGCGAATACTCATTAGACCGAAGAGAGACATATTTTATATATGTATATATACATATATATATATATATATATATATATATATATACGCATCCAAAACAGACAATGGTACTGGGATTGCTGTAGTGATAGGTGGTAATACTGTGCACAAGAAACTACATGAATACACGGCAGAATTACACGCTATACTCATAGGACTAACGAACATCACAACTACTAAAAGAGACATTTGTACAGACTCATTTAGTTCAATAAAGTCAGTCAAAGACATATACTGCACCAATCCTCTTATTATTGAAATTGTTAATAATATTTATAGACTAAAAAAGCCCATTACTATTTATTGGTTACCCGGCCGTGTGGGCATAACTCAAAGTAATATAGTAGACAAAGCATCGAAACAGTCAACTGAACTTGAACAAATAGATATTTTGTTAGACGTACCTGACCAAGACGCTTTCTCTAAAAGGGGAAAACTCGTAATTAATAATTGGAATAATTTATGGTATAACTCTGACAGTAAACTTTGAGAAATCAAAACAAATACGCTCAACTGAACTTCAAATAATAGAAACTCTACGAAAGAAGAAATTGTACTTAGATACAGGGTACACAAGACTAGCACATTCATAATATATTCTGCACATTTATTACATATTTTAAGTATTTTAAAAATAATGAATTATTTGATGAAACATAAAAGCTAATTAGTTAGCATTATGAAAATTATACATTGCAATCACTGTATTTGTGGAATACAAGATTTGCCCCATTTCAGTTTAACTCTGTATAATTTTTTCTCTCCTTTTTTTAATTTCTTATTTTGTAAATATACTGATATTTTATATTTATTTTAGTGGATTGTAACTATTTTGTACATTTGTAAAATGTAGTTGTGTAGATTTTTAGTATTTATTTATTTTTCTAAAATTATATTCTATAGCTAATGTTTAAAGATGACTCGCCATTGTAGCGGCATCTCAACTAAATAAACAATTTCTTGGTTATCTGGAGGATTTATAATACTCAGAGTTTGGTATTAGTAATTGTATGAAACAATAACACATAAAATGTCTTATCCCTCAACTAATACCATGTTTTAAAGTTACATAAGTTCTACCATGAGTCTCTTACGACCCCCACAAAAACAAGTGTAAATTGTTTAAATAAATGTTTTGATGTATTTTTTTTAATGCAATACATAAAAAACATGACACAATTTAAAATACAAATACAATTAAAATAACTTGTTTTCACACTTTCCAAAAAAAACAGATTTGAGTCAGAAAAAAGAATCCAAGTCTTCAAATAGTACAAAAATCAATATGTAAACATGAATTTTAAGAAAGACATATTTCTTTTTATGATATTTAAGCGTGTTCTGCTCTTTCTGAAACAGAAAGTAATTCAATATCTTAAATAATAAAGTAACTGTGAGGGACTCTCTGCTATACTAACAGATAAATTAAAATATAATCTTCACAGTTAGATTCAGAGTGATTCTTGCAACCTGTGTTATAACATTTATAGCATATTGTTGAATGTTTCTGGTCAGACATTGTGTACAATTCATACTCATTTAGCTGTATTTCTGTATCTGTATCACGATCAGAACGAATTGACTCATTATCACTGTAATTACTCATTAGATCCTCATTATCATTAGACACAGGATTCTTATTTCCACCTTTGTTCATATATGTCAACCAATCCGTATAATGTCTGCCATCCGCAGTAAAACTCTCATTAATCATATCACTATGAATACTTTAATCAACGTTTTAATAACGTAATTACTACCACGGGTCAAAAATGTTAATTAAACAGACACAGGTAATCACAGAAACAAGACGAAGAGGTTAACTGTAACGTCTGTTACTAAGGGGAGAATACATGGTACCTGGTGGCGCTGCCTAGCAACAAACCAGGAAAACCTTAATTTTTTAGCAGATTTCCCTTAAGGGAAATCAGCTATTGAGGTCGTACTCATGACGTGAGTTTCGAAAAATTTCTTCAAATGTCCATCGATCCTACCCAGGAGATGACGAAAATGAGGTCCGTTCAAAATTATATATATATATATTTGTCTGTTAACGCTCTAGCGGTCTTAATTTTTGTTTGATCGTTACCAAACTCGGAATTTAATCGTTTTATGTAAAAATAAAGATCAAGTTCGTTAATGGCTGAAATCGGACCAGTGGGAGGGAGGGTTTAGAGTGGGGATTTTTGAAAATTCCAAATATCTCCGTTATTATGCGTCGGATCGAAAAATTGTATAGAGTCAATCTTATTGTAAATTAAATTTACTATAAATATTCTTCTATACATTCTGTATCTTGAATATTAACCGAGATATTTGCATTTGTATTGTGTGTGTGGTCGGCGGAACCCCCGGACTTTCCACCGAGAGCTCTGGTGGCCGTTTCCGGAACTATTCGTCCCTCGTGAATAGGTTTAGAGATCCCTTCCTACTACAGCTATTATTGGGCGGATTTCTCTTCAGTAAAACCTCATGTGGGAAATCTGCTTAGTTTACGCAGCCCTTGCGTGACGGACTTTTTTTATTTTATGCTCGGGTCGTTTTTGACCCATGGTAGTAGTTAAAGGTTAACTGTAAGTTCATAGATTCCTCTTGAATACTATCCGTTGCCTAGGCTGAGAGGTAGGCAGCTAGGTATAAGGGTTTAGCTGCTATCTAGCTCATACGTCACCCAACGGCCACCTTCCCAGAGGTAGAGAGAGGCCAGTCTCTCGTATAATCTCAGACCACTGATAACTCCCCTTATCAGAACACTCCCCCTTGTTAAGAGCCTTCCTCTTCCTTTTATAAGTGTTAGATATGGTTTTCGGTTCTTCTGTCCACAAACCCCTTGGACGGGCCGTCAATTTAGAAATTCGTCCTATTTGAGTGAAGCATACTTGGAACGTTTAATGACCAATTAAGATATTTAAAACAAATGTTACCTGGCTTAGTCCGTAATATAAAGATAGCCGAATTATAATATTACGTCTTAAAAAAACACCTCAAGTAGGCAGCTGGCCTAATGTCATCCATATAATTTGGTACGTGTAATCAGCTCTAAATATTTAAATTGTTCATTTTTTTTTTTTTTTTTTTTTTTTAAGGAGTCACAGGGAATCCTTGGTTCCTGTCACATCATTGTGAAGAGGGCACTGATGATGGAGCGTATGCCATGAAAGCGCTCTGTCACAACGAATAAAGAATAGTGAAGGAACGAGGCTTTTTTTCTTACCTGAGATTTAAATTGTTGTTTAAATATGGATTCTAAGAAGTTTTAAGTGAAATCAATGGTATAAAAAAACAACAATATATTACCACAGAAAGCAGGAAAATCTAATTTAATTTTTCTTGAAAACTTACATATAAGTAATATTCAATTTTTAAGCTACATTTTTTAATTGCTGTTGTATTTCTTTCTTTTTTGCTTGCCAATTTCTCTTTCTATGTTTAAAACTTTTACTGATGTTTATAATTCAGTGTAAGACTTATCACCATGCATTCTCACGAACATGATATCGTATATGAATTATTCTGCCATTTTAACAGATTTTGTTAATTTTAAAAGTATTCTTGATATAATTCATAGTTTTAATATTATTATTTTTTAGTGGCCACTTTTTGCTTCTATGGCTAATTGGGACGGGTTATCTACTGATAACCACTCGTTTTTAGCTAGGGTGAGGCTAAGAGTTTTATTAAATTAGTCCGTCACTAAATAAATTTCTATTACCCATGGGAGAATCGAACTCGCGACTCCTAGGTTAACCATGTGAGATTAAGGCCGAAAGATTTAAACCACATGTCTAACCTGAGCCCCTAGTTGAATTTGCATACTGTTGAAAACTAATTATTTATTTTTTAGGTTTTGATTTTAGCTGATTTTTTAAATTATCAATATTATTTTGGAAGTGCCAAAACATCATGATTTTTATTTATCTACTCTAGTTTTTCCAAATTGTATCTATTCTACAAATATACGTTATACTCGCTAATGAATAATTATCTAGGGCACGCATACGCAATCTTACATAAATAGACAACACATACAAAAATGTACACAAAGACACTTAAACATCTACACAATCAAATCTACTTAAGTACATACACAAGAAGATATAAATCTATGATAATATAAAAATAGCAGTTTAACTATTGACCGACTACCTAGAAGCTAAGTATATTCAGACTACTAGAGAGATTTTAAAAGAATTGATATGGCTTCTTATCAGAAGGGCTTCACCAACGTGTCAGATTTACATGAGCAGCAGAACGTCTAGTAAAATGCAATATAAAAAACATGATTCAGTTTTTCAATTATTGGTTCAAGCTATGCATTTTTGCACATAAGAAGTCTATAATTTTTTTACAACGAAAGAAATGTACTAAACTATCTCTACTCTATAAATATTAATAAAACAACTTCAGTTATATTCCCGAAAAACATTAGGCCTCCCTTACAGCTCCCATTTGTGTTCGATCATAAGAAAAAGAGTCCGTCACGTAGGGGATGCGTTACCTAAGCAGATTGTCCACGTGCGTCACGTATTAGCATTTATCTCAAAACGTAACAGTTCAATGACAACAATATTTGGTATTTAGGTCTCAAATAAAGTGCTCCATGGTATAACAGCTTATTCTTGATATGACATAAGTAGGTGTAAGGGCGAGTAGCTTTTTAAAGGTAATAATAGGAAAGCATTAAACTGAAATAAAAGTATTAAAGAGATAATTTCCTTATAAGAAAGCATTAGACTGAAATATTTAATAATTTATGGAAAGATGAGAGTGAATAATACAAATCACTATTTGAGTTCTCCAAAGAATCAAGTATATATTGAATAAGTAACATATAATAAACTTTATAGTAAGGAAGCTGATTTTAAAAACTTAAACCTTAAAAGAATGCTAATTTAGGAACTAACCTTATATCTAATTGAAACAAGCATTAACATTTATTGATATAGATGTTGAAGGAACAAAGAAAAGAGAACAGTAGGAGTGGGGGGTTTACTGAAGGACGAAAGCTAACACATGCAAATATCTCGGTTAATAATCAAGATTCTAAAAAAAATATTCATAACAAAATTCATAGGAATTCATTTGCAATAAGATTAATACTATACAATTCTTTGCTCAAGCCCATAATTACAGAGATATTCAGAATATTCCTCCCCCCTCCCGTTGGTCTGATTTTAGCCATTAACGAACTTGATCTTTCATTTTACATAAAACGTCCATATATTCATTATGGTAAAATATTAAGTGTCGAAAGTGTTATAAGTTGTCGCAGTCACAAGTATAGAGGTAAGTAATGTTGAATCTGTGTAAATACGTTTTGTGTTTCCATTTCTCTTAAACTCTTGGGTGAATATAAAATTTGTCTCAGTCAAGTTATGAATGATGAAAGAAATATTTATTTTTGAAAGTTATTTTTGAATATAGTCCCCTTTCCTTTATGAGGTGCGAGGGAACACAGCTGTGTAAAGTAAAATACATGCTAGAAATGGTTGCCCCAATACTTGAGAGGGTCTCACGATTGACCCCCCCCCCCACTTCCATGACACCACTGCAGAACATGTGTTCCAATTCCCTCCTCTCTCTGCCCCAAACAATTCCCTTTCTTCAATACATTCATTTCATTTAGACCCTTTCGGAAGCACTCTCTCGTATATTTTCATATGAAATATATCATTCTTTTTATATTCATCTTGTCTCAATTCCGTAAAACATTTTAATTGATTTATTTCCTGCTCCCTCCCAAAATGGTGTAGCTGTTTTTTTCTTTTGTTCAGTCGATATATATATATATATATATATATATATATATATCAGCATTGAGTTGAGGGGGGGGGGTTCTAATTGTATTCAAATTGAAGAAGTTCTTCTCAAATTAATTTCATGTTACAGTTCAAAATACCTAATTAAACACACAGGAATGTATATATATATATATATATATATATATATATATATATATATATATATATATATATATATACACACAGGGTGCAGCAGAGGAGACGTATATTTCTGACTATTGAATGACTGGGACACGGTTTAATAAAAACAAACATTAGGTAATATATTTTTTAATACAGTCTTGAAATATACATACTATAATTAGGTTCGAAAAATAATGTCTTGGATTTGACTTTCTTCTTGCTGGATGCAAATTTGGATCCTCATCCGAAATTTGCGCACAGCTCTCTCCGACATTTCAGTCGGCACGGCTTTAATTTTCTGACACAGAGGAATTCTTCAGGTCATCGATTGTGCGAGGCTAGTTCGTGTAGATTTTTGATTTTAAACCTCAAACCTCAACCTTAAACGTCCAACTCTAAAATTTTGACGGAAAGGGTATGACTACGGAATTATTGTTTCAAAAGTTCTGATCGACAAAAAACACACGAACACACTCAATAGTGACTGAAACTGCACTGTATGCGCAGTCTGCAACATTCATTCAAAGTCAGTAAAATATAATAATACTTTACAACTATATAATTAATATATAATGTATGTGTGTGTGTGTGTGTGTGTGTGTGTGTATGTATGTATATATATATATACTATATATATATATATATATATATATATATAGAGCCTGTGAAACTTTCCTCTTATCATTTAGCATAGCTGAGAAGCTCAGAAAATCACATCTACGCTTGTCATTTTTAATAGAACTTGAACGAATAACTAGTTTAGGAATGTATTAATAATCTGACAGTGATGGGCACTAGGCAGTGTTAAGAAATGCGATATTTTTAAACTTTCATTAAATAACATACATAAGTCCCACCCTGAATAGGAAAGGGTGGTTACCTGTAGATAACCCGTCCCAATTAGCCTGAGTTACAAAAAGTGGACGTTAATAAATAATAATAATAATAATAATTTTTAAACTCGGATAACACTACTGGGAGTGGGGGAAAAACCCACATGGTGGTAAACCCAACAAACATGACAAACTTCTGGAGACAGCATGAATTTGAAAATTTTCGCACATTCTCTAAGTATCTAAAAAGAATTGTATGTTATTTTTGTTTTATTATTCATACGAAGAGATTTAAATTCTTGGTGCTAATTATTGTTGTTTTAGACACGAGTTCATTTGTACTGTAACAGCCGTAACGTGGGAGACTTATAATCGAAGTTTTTTAAGCTCAATGGCTAATTGTATTTTTTTTAATTGCTGGGCATATGATTTTCATCTAATCATTGTCAGTTATATTGGCTGTCATACTCATTTTGTCAATATTGAGAATATCTGGTTAATGGTACACAGTAAGGTCAGTTGTCATCGCTTTATCCAAATCATTTTCAGATTATCCTTTTTAAGTAGTGTTTGAGGATTATCCCATGCCAAATAATACTATTATAAGAAAGTGAATTAATGATCATTATTTGTAACGCCTACACTTCTTAGAATAAACGGACCGTTATATTAAAATAATATTATAAAAAAAGAGAATAAGTATAATGGTTGATAAGCCATTTCTACGGTATAGGTAATTGAGAAAGAGCTTGGAATATCTAACAACTCCATGTTTCATAATGACTTCCCATGTCTCTGTTCCCAAGCTATAATTATTCGCAATATTCTTATTCAAAGTAGCGGAAGTTACAATTTTCATAATCCAGTTACTCGGAATGTCTTTTTTAATACCAGTATAGCGTTTCCTTCTATTCGTGTTTTATAATTCAAATGATAGTATTGTATATGTGAATGGTTGCGTGCATTGTATTGCACTGAGGAATGTCAGTAACAGGACATATCATTAATATATATTTTATATGAAAGAAGTAAAATATGTATATTTATTTGTCCACATTGCGACATGATAAATAATCAATTCCCTTAATACGTTCCTATCAGTCAATTTTCCCAAATTACTCGTAAATACCCTACGTACATTTCTTCAACTTTAATTTAGGTTTTCTTTCAAATAAAAAATAATTAAATTGAGAATTTAATTTTAGCGTTGCTTCATTCCAAAGTGTGTTCGGAACCCAGAGGAGACTCAAGAATCACATGAGAAATACGATTCAGGACTTATTGAGGGAATCATATTTAGAAATGATTGAGCCAATAACAAGTGAACGATCTTCTTCTCAACATGGAAACCGTCTAAAATTCTAATTATTTCAGCCTACTTTCCGACGGGAAACAAAATTTGTTACCACCAACTTTAAAATATGAATTTTTAGAACTAAAGAAAACGTTTACGAGTAACATCTTGTTGGTCTTTATCAACTTTGGACCAATGTTGAGAAGTCATCTTGTTAATGCTCATGGATTATGGGGAGAAAGGCAATGAAGTGCAGTATAAGCTCTGTAAAATCAATTTTTACGGCTGAGTTGATAGCTATAACCCAAGCTATAAACGATAACCACTACAACAAGATTCAATAGTAATCGCTACGGACACATACATCTCACTCAAATGTCTTGCCAACCCAAAGTCACGATGTCACATAGTAAAAGGTAAAATACAAAGCTCAGAAAAAACATATAACTTGTTTGCGTTCCCACACATTTTGGTTTTCAACGAAATGAAAAGCTTATTAGTGCTCGAAAAGATGAAACAACAGTAAACTTCATCTCTCCAGATGAATGGAAACCAGAGATTCAATAACTCATATTTCAAAGGTGTAAATCAGGCTGGTCAAAGAAACATGACAACAAATGTGACAAATCAAAGAAACTACTGAGCGATGGAATACTGCAAGTAGAAAAATCCGGGAAAAGGTGGTTGTTCTTGCCCCTATCCAAATCGGACATCCAAAATTAACACATACTTATTTATTTATTGAAAGGCTTATTTTCACCAGCCTGCGATTGTTGTAACGCCCATCTTACTGTCTCACATCTTCTCCTCAATTATAAAAAAATGCAATCTTCCAAGAACAGTTATGAACCTTAAACCGAACTTATGAGAACTCTTAGAGACGATGTAGAACACATCAAAAGGCTTTTTGCATTTTTAAATGAAACTCGTTTGTTCCGTGAATTATAGATCCGTCTACCGCTAATGACAATAGTAGATGCTGTATATTGTAATAAATAACTAATTTTGTTGTTTTAAAAGTTCATTCATTAGACGAATTCGGTGTTTGAACATAACATTTGTATGTCAGTTAAATTGAGTAATTGTCATTAAGAAGCTCTGGGAGTCATGTATTAAGGCGTAGGTTTTATGTTCTTTTTAATACTGGGGAAGGAAGTCCCAATTTTTGACCTGTTGAAAACCATGAATCAATATTCGATGAGAGGCACGGCTAACAACAAAGAACAGTACTAATGCAACAAGCTAAGTCAGAATAGACAAAATGTAGTACCATACATCAAATAAAATGTAAACAAATTGAAAGTTGATGAGCAATTATATAATTAAAAGACAAATGATGCAGGAGTCGAAGATAATGCACGATAACGAAGCCATTCATCACTGACTCAACACGCTCAACATACTTCAACAAGTAATCAACATACATGATAATTTACAAAAAACAAAACAGAAAAGGACCATAAAAAAAGAGATAAACTTTTAAGCATTACGTTCATGACCACATTTGATAATGATTAATAGTAATGGTATTTGATTATTATTTTCTGGAGATCATCCCAATTTTATAATTTGTATGTTGCTGGATGTGGGAGTGCAGATCTGGGAAACAGGTCTCAATAACACGAAGTCTTCCCACCAATTTATTTATTCATGCACAAGGCCTTTCGGCACTAACGTGCCATCATCAGGTGCTAACCAACAAACAACAAAGAAACAAGCTTAGGCCAAGTTATGCATTCAACAATTACATTTTGAAATATTTAACAAAATAGAATTTCATACTAAAATCAGTCTTAGAAAAAACGTCCTAACTTAAAACTACTAGAATCTAAGTCAAACATTAAAAGAATATATTATAGTTCAATTAATTAAAATAGTCAACGTGAATAAATACTCTAAACATTAACAAACACATGTATACCCTATAAAAAAAATTACTATAAATTAACAATTATCCTACCTTCTGCTGTATAATTGACGTTAACGCCACGGCTTTGGGGCCACTACTGGCGACTAGCAGAGATGGAGGAGGCCTACTCAACAGGACAGAACTTGGCATTTCCAATTGCACATTTAGGCAGACACCGCTCCGTCTCTCCAGCTCAATGTAGAGAGGTTCCAATTTCTGAATTAGTTTGTGGTTATATTCCCTCGCCAATAAAGCTACCTCGTGTGGGGCATCTTCGTGCTTTTCTTTCCTCAAATGCTGGAGGAACGTTGAGTCCATTCTCGACAGATGCTCCTGGCAACTTTTCTTTAATTTCCTTGAAGTCCTTCCCACATAATACGCACCACATTCTCCACATATAATTTTATAAATTCCCGACTGGTCCGGCAGCTTTATTGGGTCTTTTAGCTTACATAAAACGGATTTTAAATTATTTGGACTTGCAAAACCCACCCCGATTTTCTTACGTTTAAATATTCTTTGGATTTTTTCCGGTGTGGTGCGTATTATGTGGGAAGGACTTCAAGGAAATTAAAGAAAAGGTGCCAGGAGCATCTGTCGAGAATGGACTCAACGTTCCTCCAGCATTTGAGGAAAGAAAAGCACGAAGATGCCCCACACGAGGTAGCTTTATTGGCGAGGGAATATAACCACAAACTAATTCAGAAATTGGAACCTCTCTACATTGAGCTGGAGAGACGGAGCGGTGTCTGCCTAAATGTGCAATTGGAAATGCCAAGTTCTGTCCTGTTGAGTAGGCCTCCTCCATCTCTGCTAGTCGCCAGTAGTGGCCCCAAAGCCGTGGCGTTAACGTCAATTATACAGCAGAAGGTAGGATAATTGTTAATTTATAGTAATTTTTTTTATAGGGTATACATGTGTTTGTTAATGTTTAGAGTATTTATTCACTTTGACTATTTTAATTAATTGAACTATAATATATTCTTTTAATGTTTGACTTAGATTCTAGTAGTTTTAAGTTAGGACGTTTTTTCTAAGACTGATTTTAGTATGAAATTCTATTTTGTTAAATATTTCAAAATGTAATTGTTGAATGCATAACTTGGCCTAAGCTTGTTTCTTTGTTGTTTGTTGGTTAGCACCTGATGATGGCACGTTAGTGCCGAAAGGCCTTGTGCATGAATAAATAAATTGGTGGGAAGACTTCGTGTTATTGAGACCTGTTTCCCAGATCTGCACTCCCACATCCAGCAACATACAAATTATGATGACTGCCCGTCGAGCAACAGCTGGATCAGCACTTAGCTGGCAATATATCAATGAAGAAACGTGTAATGTTATTCAAGTGTTAAATAAGGGTCAATTAGAAAGCCGCTATCGTAAATTATATTATAAACATGAAATTGCTAGTAAGAATATATATTTTAATTTAAGATGTTTAAAGCTTAATTTAACGCCCAGGTATGTGATGGGGATTACTAAAAATTTAAGACTAAAAGGTAGTGTAAGGTTTAAGATTTATAAAGTAGTTTTAAAAAGTGAACTGAAAAGATGGTTTAGTCTAAGAGACACTTACAGGTTCTATTTGAAAGGTGTTGAGAACAGGCTTCAGTATTATCTTAATCCTCTCGAGTTAGAGGGATTTAAGAAATCTGTTTCTCTATCATATTTAACCCGGCTTAGAAGGAAACAGTCGACATTAAACAGGAAATTAAATAGCTTGAAGGAGATGCAACAGAATTCCTTTAATCTAAATGGGGAGAATAACTCATGTGATTGCTATCCACGAACTGTTAACTTGAGTAAAATTGATTTTACTCAGAGAGAGCTGGAAATTTTAAATAAGGGTTTTAAATTTTGCCCAAAACCAACTTATGGGAAAAAAGAAATTTTGAATTTAATAGCCTCTATCGAAAACACCATTTCCGACCAAGAGGTGCTGAAAGAGTGCAGTTTTGTGATAAATAGCGCCCTACGACAGATAAAATCAAAACCGGACCCATCCTTAAAAATCATAAAATATATTAGGGAAAAAATTAGAAAAAATAATCTTATTGTTACAAAGGCCGATAAAGGCCCTTCTTTGGTAATAATGGACAAGGGAGAGTATATCAATAAAACATTGACATTGCTCACTGAGGGAGGGTATGAGGTGATGAAAAGAGATCCATCGGATCAGTACAATCAAATCGTCAGAGAAGCGGTTAAATCCGTTCAATATGTACTTCCCAAGGACAAAAAAGAATCTATTTTACAGAAAAACCCCTTAGCCCCTCGATTATACTCACTACCTAAGGTTCATAAACCAGGCAATCCCATGAGACCAATAGTGTCATTTTGTTCAGCCCCTACTCAGATGTTATGTAAGGTAGTGGCTGGTGTTTTTAAGACTATGACAGGATACAAACCTAGGTATTCGGTGATAAATAATAAGGAGTTAGTAGATATTCTAAAGGCAAAAAGAATACCCAGTGATTGTTTGTTGGCATCATTCGATGTGGTAAACCTTTTTGGGAGTGTACCACCGCAGGACGTATATGAGATAATGAGACAGGTCCTCTTATCAAAGAAATGTGATCCTTCGGCTTCCCAGGAGCTACTAAAGCTCATAAAAATATGTTTAGACCAGAATTATTGTGTTTTTCAAGAAGTTTTCTATCTCCAGAAAAATTCATTACCAATGGGGTCCTCTTTAAGCCCACTGGCGGCGGAGATATTCATGGACTATTTGGAACAGCGCTACATAATGAATAGTCGCAATCCATTCCATAGCAAACTGGTATACTGGCTAAGGTACGTAGATGACATATTGGTCTGTTTTAGTGGCTCTAAAAAGGAGTTAGAGGAGTTATTGAAATATCTTAACTCTTGTCACCGCACCATTTCATTTACTCTCGAAGTAGAAGAAGACAGTAAGATTAATTATTTAGATTTGACAATATCAAGACATAACAATAGCCACAAATTTTCAATTTTCCGGAAGCCAACTGCAAGCGATATTGCAATACCCAATACCTCCTTCCACCACTACAAGCAAAAATTAGCGATATTTCATGCATACGCTAATCGATTGCTGGATATTCCAATGAGCAAAGAAGACTACTCTCGTGAGCTAAAATTTATTCACCACTTAGCGTTGGTTAATGGATATACCATAAACCTGGTGGATAGAATGATTGAGAGAAAGAAGGTAACGAGACTTAGGAAGAGCTTGGGGATTCCAGAAGTTACCTCAGAGGTGGAAAGGTGGTGCTCTTTGCCCTATCTGGGATTCGTGTCGGAAAAAATCCAAAGAATATTTAAACGTAAGAAAATCGGGGTGGGTTTTGCAAGTCCAAATAATTTAAAATCCGTTTTATGTAAGCTAAAAGACCCAATAAAGCTGCCGGACCAGTCGGGAATTTATAAAATTATATGTGGAGAATGTGGTGCGTATTATGTGGGAAGGACTTCAAGGAAATTAAAGAAAAGGTGCCAGGAGCATCTGTCGAGAATGGACTCAACGTTCCTCCAGCATTTGAGGAAAGAAAAGCACGAAGATGCCCCACACGAGGTAGCTTTATTGGCGAGGGAATATAACCACAAACTAATTCAGAAATTGGAACCTCTCTACATTGAGCTGGAGAGACGGAGCGGTGTCTGCCTAAATGTGCAATTGGAAATGCCAAGTTCTGTCCTGTTGAGTAGGCCTCCTCCATCTCTGCTAGTCGCCAGTAGTGGCCCCAAAGCCGTGGCGTTAACGTCAATTATACAGCAGAAGGTAGGATAATTGTTAATTTATAGTAATTTTTTTATAGGGTATACATGTGTTTGTTAATGTTTAGAGTATTTATTCACTTTGACTATTTTAATTAATTGAACTATAATATATTCTTTTAATGTTTGACTTAGATTCTAGTAGTTTTAAGTTAGGACGTTTTTTCTAAGACTGATTTTAGTATGAAATTCTATTTTGTTAAATATTTCAAAATGTAATTGTTGAATGCATAACTTGGCCTAAGCTTGTTTCTTTGTTGTTTGTTGGTTAGCACCTGATGATGGCACGTTAGTGCCGAAAGGCCTTGTGCATGAATAAATAAATTGGTGGGAAGACTTCGTGTTATTGAGACCTGTTTCCCAGATCATCCCAATTATTACAGATATAAGCAATCTAGAGCTACTGATCATTTTAGGCAAAACCTGCCAAAGGTAAGACGACCTAAAGTGAGATGGTAAATTTAGAGCATTTGGTTTATAATTCCATGAAAGGGCGTCAGAAGGAGCCAAACTTGAGAATAAAGATAATCTAAAATTATGATTACATTTTCAGGCTATTTGATTTGAAATGTGGTCTAGTAATATCTCGCAATTCGATAATGTTTCCGTACTATAACCGTGTTTTTAGTCCTATCAAAAGCACGACCTCTATCCATGTTATTTTATTAACATTTACTTATTTACTATTGTTTATTTATAGGCTGAACTCAACCTACATAGTTGAATTAACTTTAAAAATAAAAATACCTAACTCCATTGTTACCCTGCTGGTGGTAAGTCTGGCCTAAAGGATTTGTGAGGAAGAAACCATTAATCATGGCACATTTTATAAAAACGTTATTGATGAAACAATTTCAAATAGGACGTATCATATATCGTACATTTTCTATGGTAACTTGGTTACTACATAAACAGTTATTTCCCCTGTCCTATGTTTACTCGGCTTTCTGAGATTATTTCGATTCTATTTAACTTAAACCAGTAACAAATACAAAAAAAAGGAAGCTGTGGGCCTTATTAACCGCAAACCTCAGAATTTTCATTAAATTATCTAATGAAATGGAATACACGTTGAATCGAATGCATTACTTAAAATTTACAATATTTGTATTTATATCTTTTTATCATTAAAATTAGACTAAAAAATTAATGTTGTGACTGTATTGGATACGCCATTGATAAAGCTTCTGCTGATTCTGCAAAACTGAGTCCACATTGAATTAAACGTAACTTTTCTACACCATGAGCTCAACTTCAATTCTAAGTTTAAATTATACTAAAATGTAAGTAAAGAATTCGTGAAGTATCCTCAAAATTCCCTTCAACAACTTTTCTCCGAAGTCGGGTTATCGGTTTTAAGTTCTCTTAATGAAGGCAGTTTGAAACTTTCAATTCAAAAGATGTTCTCGTTTCCCAATCATCGATGAGGAAAAAATCATTGATTTTAGAACCCATCACTCAGGCAGATAGGAACTTATGAACGATTACATAACAATCCAAATTGTCCGTCACACAGGGGCTACGTTAACTAAGCAGATTTCCCACGTGCACCAACGCGAAAACAAAAACATCCAAATATGTTGGTTAATATTCATGATTGAGAAAATATTTATACAACAACATTTACGGGCAATTAAATTTGCAATAATATTGCGTCTATGCACTTTTTCGATCCGACTTATAATAACGAAGATATTTCGAATTTTCGAAATTCCTCCCCTCCCGCAGTACGATTTTAGCCGTGAACGAACTTGATCTTTCTTTTACATTAAACTCTTATATATCGAGTTTGGTAACGAAAAAACAACAATCTGGATTTACCCAGTGGGCTTGGTTTCCTCTACAATACGTTTATTTTGACAGAGTGCACTTACAGAGCAACAGCTCCATCTTGAGTGCCTTTTTTGAAGGGCGCTAGAGAGCAATCGCTTGCACCACGGCTGCCGGGCGAACGCTAGAATGGTTATATATATATATATATATATATATATATATATATATATATATATAACATTTTGAGCTTACCTCATTTTCATTGTCTCCTAGATAGAATTGATGGGCATATGAAGAGTGTTTTCGAAAATCGCGTCATGAGTAGGAGCTCAATAGCCCTTAAGAGAAATCTGCTAAAACTCGTTATCAACAGTACCCTGTTTCGTTTCCCAGCAGATCAACTTTTTTCCTCCCTAAAAAACGATAATTATAGAAGGTACGGGGTTTTCGGGATTTAAAAAAATGATATTATTTTAGTTCCTGACACCATTAGGTATATTTCTTCAGAGCAACTATATTTCAGAGATACTATCTCGATCGTTGACAATATCGATTGATAAAGTATTTCGCTGTTCTCTTTGAACCCTTGATGCTCTAAACAGGAACCCCAAATGTGACCCAAACTGTGATATCTAAACATAATTTTTATTGACAGGGACCTTTATCGGATACCCGACTGTACTTAACTTCATCAAAAACTGAGCAGCTAACTCACATCTTGTAAATTAAAGCTATTATCATTTACGGATACCATCATTTGTGAATACCATTATGAGAACCAAGAATATACCTTTGAACAAGATCATCACATAGGAGTATTTTTCAAAAATTTACTCTCTCCCCTCAATGACAAGAGTATATTGCATAGCGAAATGACAAACTACAAGTCGAATGTTGTGAATCGATAAATGCGAATTTGGATAACAGATGTTTTAAGGTAAAAAATAACTACTAGACCCTAAGATCTTTTTCAGGGAATATGGTCAATAAAAAAATAAGAAATCGGTTTATCCAAAAATGCTTGAGACCAACAGGAAAACGTAAATAACGTTTTCAGGAAGCAGGGATTGGCAAATGATCCCAGGAAATCCTTATAAGAGAGGTTATTTGTCGGACCCTTACTAAGCCGGCCGAAAATACCTTTTTCTCAATGGTTCCTTTCCTTTTTACAAATAATAAATTAAATAACATTAGCTGTATTGTAATTTTTATTTTCTTAGAAGGTTGAAATTGTTGTAATAGAACATAAGCAGAATAATTTGATTGTTTATTGTTATTTATTAACGTCCACTTTGTGTTACTAAGCAAGTTGAAATCATTAAATTTTATCACATTTCATTTTTACTTCTTTTTGCTTAAAATTTGTATATTTTTTAGTGGATTCATTTTTTAACATATTATTCACTTTTTAGTTTAATATATTACTTTCTGAATTTATTCTATTACTAATTTTAATTTTAAATTATTTATTAACGTCCATTTTTTGCAACTAAGGCTAATAGGGACGGATTATCTACGGGTTACCACTCTTTTCTAGTGCCCAAGGGACGAATGATCGTATTTAATGGGCTCGTCACTAAAGAAATTCCAATTTGCAGGCGGGACTCGAACTTGCCACTCTAGGTTTTAAAAAGTTAGATTAAGGCCAACGCTTTAACTCAAATAAATAACTAACATGTGGCACGTAGTAAACTGTGCATTTAATTTTTAGGCTCTGATAAATAAGTTAAAATTATTAAGAAACCTTGGTTGAACTACTTTATCAAATTATTTACCTTATTCGGGTAGAATGTCAGTACTTCATTACAAAAACTTCATGATTTTTATGTTTTTACTCTATTTTTTTTTCCAAATTGTGCATATGCTATGAATATGGCTAGTTCATGACCATTTATCTAGGACACACTTAGGCATACTCATACATAAAAAGAGAACACATACACTAACATGTGTACAAAGGCACTTTAACATCTACACAATCAAATCTACTAAAGAAAATACACAAGAAGATATAAATCTATAATAATTTAAAAATATCAGTTTAACTATTCACCGACCAACAGCTAAGTATATTCAGAAGTTTTTAGCCTGGGTGGGACTAAGGTATTTGATCGTTTATTATAATAAGTGAATAAAAATCAAAGTCCCATGCGACACTATTCCACATTAATTCAGGTTGCTGGCACATGTCCTTTTTAATGAAATTTATGGATTATGACTGTCTAATGGTGCCGCGCTATAGGATAATGAATTAAAAATAAAAATATTTTCATAATTGCTGGTGTGTATACCTAATTAACTCAAAACATAAGCACACAAAGAAAAGTGGAAAAATACAGAGCTTCACAGTGCCATGCAGTAAAACAAAAAAACAGTCACGTAGGGGCTGCGAAGAAATTTACCTACTAATAACAGTAGTAGTAACGAGTCTCTAAACCAATTTCAAGAGAGCCAAACAGTTACGAAAACGGCCGAACTAGCTTTCGGGGGAAAATCCCGAATAGAACAGACCAGCCGATTTGATCTCTTCTGTTATCACACTTAATAAAAATGCAAATATTTAGATAGAGAATAAACGTATATAAAAATACTTATATTAAATTTAATTTGCAATATGATTGGTCGTATACACTTTTGTGATCCGACGTATAGTAACGGAGATATTTCGAATTTTTGAAAATCCTCCCTTTCCACTGGTCCCATTTCAGCCATTAACGAACTTGATCTTTCTTTTTACATAAAACGATTAAATATCGAGTTTGGTAACGATCAAACAAAAATTAAAAGCGTTAACAGACAAAGATTTATATATATATATATATATATATATATATATATATATATATATATATATAGTTACGTTTTATTACAAAACCAGTAATAAACGTTGTTTATAAGAGTTCTTTTGGATTGCAAAATTAAATACACATAAGCTTCACAGTTTTTATCACTGCATAATTTATTTAACAATGCACAATACACTTGGTTAATTGTTCTGAATTACTACTCGCAGTATGCACTGATAGCGGCACTGTTCTTCAATGAGTGACAGTCCAACAATTCACTCACGGTCAACGACATTCACAAAAAGACGGCACTGCACTGTCCTTTAACACGGCACTAAACTATTACAGTCACGGCACGACACTGTTCTTCACATAAAAACACTTTACCGCACTGCACTAAGTCGCACTGTAGCACTGAACGTACATAATGAGCACTTGAGATCAAACTAAAACTGACTATCGCCCAGGGTGTCTAATATTGATTGGTGGCTAAACATCAAAGGGAAGTCCCAGTCCCTTCCAGAACAGGTCTCGAAGGAACTCGATCTCTGTTGGCTTCTTTGATCCACCTCGTACTTTCCAAATACGTGACTATCTCTGTTTAATTTTCGTAACAATATATATATATATATATATATATATATATATATATATATATATATATATATATTTGAACGGACCTCAATTTCGTCATCTCCTGGGTAGGATCGATGACAATTGAAGAAATTTTTCGAAGATCGCGACATGAGTACGACCTCAATACCTGATTTCCCTTAAGGGAAACTATTTAAGATCTGAACATGAAAAGTGATAAAAACCAAGCTGGAATCTAGTAAGAACAAATTTGGCCGCATTCCCAAAAATAAAAATGACCTGAAACCTTTATCCAAGTCAAAGTGAAAAGTTAAATTCTGGTTTATGGATATTAAATTTAATAATTTGTCGTGGTGTGTGAGGACGAATTACGCTCGACTAACTTTGAAAAAGAAACTTCTCCGTAACGCAATGCCAACAAAAACCGACTCATTTAAATTATGTACAATTTGAATTTGCATATATGAATTAAATATTTTCGCGTCTAAACTCATTTTACATAAGGTATCTCTCGGAAGAGGAATACAAATTAGACAACTCGGCCGACGCTTGGAAGGAGGCGAATTTTGCTTATTTATATATTAAAAGCCACGCCCAGTAATGTATAATGCGAGAAACGAGGAAATCCATGAATCCTGGAGTTTTATTCTTATCATTTGAATTGAAAAACATAGCTAATTAAGGTCTAATTAAGTAAGATTCCTTTCATTAGGAGTCGGCATTGAAATCCAAGCACGATGAAGCAGCGTTAACATTCTGCATTTTTCTAATCTATTCAAATGTCACAATTCGTGATTATACTACTTATTGTAATGGAATAATATCAAGTAATAGAATAAAGCCAGTCCTTCACTCGTACAGAAGATAAGAACTCTTTCATAATACTCCATCACTGTTGGAAATACGAAAGAAACATTCTGCAGACTATAATATTCGAAGTTTCAAAATAATGACTACTGTGTTGAGGAAAACATTAAATTTTATCAATTTTTTTTTTGTTCCTTATTCTCATTATTTGTATATCTTTTAAATTTATTTGTGGATTCGTGTTTTAACACTTTTCGTGTTAATTCGTGTTACTTTTTATATTAATATTTTCTTTTCTGAATTTATTCTATTAGTAACCCTTAATTGGCCAGAAACTCAAAAAATGACTTGAAATGAAAATTTTTCTTAAAAACTCATTTTTTGCGCTCCTAATAAATAGAATATATAAGGTTTTACTTATTTTTTTTTTTTTCTGAACAGAAATATTGCATGGTGTCTTTAAGTACACTGTGGGCAGTTACCCTAAAACCTTAGTGGTGTCTTTAAGTAAACTATGGCCAATCACAGTAAATCAATGCGGGTGTCTGTAAGTTATGTTAATAAACTGACATAGTTTCTAAGAATGTAATTAAATAATTTATTATGTAATAAAAGAAACGTGTTGTAAATAAAAAATAAGTACATTGTAAACAAAATATAAATCCGTCAAAAATATCATTAAACTTTCCATTCATTCAAGGAAACAGGGCCTTTCACGTGTGTTACAAAGTCCCACATTATATTTTCGGCATAAAACAACCCTTTGATTTTGGTGACACAGTCTACGTTTTCCTTTTGTAGTGAATACTTGTCAATGGTGCATCCCGCTGCATGCTTGTCAATGGTGGAGCTGCAGCAATTCTTGGCTGGAATTGGTGGTCTTGGCTCCACTAGCCCTTTTAAATCGCCGGCCCAGCAGAATAACCTCTGCAATGTGTATTCGAAATTGTTTTAAAGTCAATTTTGTTTTAGGGTATTCCTTTTGTACAATAGCAATGCGTTAGTTACCATCAAATCTAATAATTAGCTGAAACTGTTCATGTAATACTTGTGGGAGCGGTAACCTGTTCTATAAAGTGCAACGAATATGTCACTAAGGTCAACACTTTGTTGTCATACCATTTAATCATGCTGATACACTTTTTGTTATCAACGTATTCTTCATAACATCCTCTTCCCTCTTTCACCCTCAATATTGAAATGTTCCAATACTTCATTCAATTCAATTTGAAAATTTCCTTCATCCATTTTATGGCATTCATGGGCATTTTCTCCTTCATTGTCGCTTTCTTCTTCATCAGAAGTGATACTAAATTTTGGTAGCAAAGAGAAAAATCTTTTCACCTCGACTTTTATACGTATCTGTTAATTAAAATGGTAAAAGTAAGAAATAATATAAAATCATGCTCCTTGGGCAAATTTGTTGGTATTTGGCCAGGGTGAACTTAAGTACACCATCATTAAAATCCATGCTAAAACTCTATTTCTCTCCAGAATGGAAAATGAAACACATAGGAACTTAAATACAGTCTTTTACAACTAATTCATCCATTTTGGCTCATATTTAAATCGAATAGAGTATATTTTAATGAACTAGAAACTTCGCTGGCAACTAGTGTGAAGTAGAATGGTAAACAATGATGATTTTCTTCAGTATATTGTTAGTAATTAGCTCCAATAACAATAAATGGACTTTTGTTGCATATGCTCATGCTTGGGAGGTTACAGGGGGTGTAGACTGTCGCTCAAAATGGGTAAGAATAGAAGCAGTTGCTCTCTGGGAGTGTTAAACATGAACGGTGTCTTTAAAGACAGCTTGGCCAGTTAAGGGTTTATTTAAGAAACTGTACAATTATTCATTGAAAAGAAATATTGCCCACGTGGAATATTTAGCTGTGTCTTCAGCAACCCAATGAATTTAGGAAGCACAAACATTTTACTACTGAATTCAATTTTTCTTCTTCTTCAGTAATTATAAAAATTAGTCAATTACTTCAAGAGTTAATTGAGTTTTATATATCGTTGCTACACTTTTCAGCAACCGTAGGACCAGGGATTTTGCTTAATAGCCTCGTCGTTAAATGAAATCAATTTCCCGTCCTCCTCGTGGAAATCTTCTTAAAAGACATGCCTAACTTGAGCCCTTAATATTAATAATTATTAATTTAAAAAAAAAAAACAACTTAAAACCTACAAAATAAATAACAACCCTTTTTTTCCAAAAGTAACTATTAAACTAACTCGATAAATACAATGCAATAAATATAACGATAAAAACATCCAACGTTAATAGGAATACCTCATGAGAATGTCATTAATTTAGTAGAACCATATAATAGTCAAAATTTCGGTGGAAATGTTTATTTATTTCTTACTTTTTAATTATATTTGAATAATGTTTGTTTATAAATTTCGTAAATTCTTATGTTTATACAAATTTTACTGTTACAATATTGTTGACGATATTTTCCTCTCTTTTATCTGTTATTTGGCTCTTAGCATGCCACTTATTCCTTCCATGTATGTACATAGATATCGACCTCACCAGCTTTTTATATTTAGTGTATTCAATCAAGAACATTCTTAAGTACTTTAAGTTTCACAATAATTTACTCAAGAGGCTAAAAGAAAAGTTCATGAATATTATCAGACATCCGGGTCATATTTTCAGCAGGATAATGACGTAATATCGGTTTATACAATTTCCTTACGGTAATATAAGAAAGGACTTATATAGGGCTTATATTAATGAAATAAAGATCTATGTCTGAACAGCTCTTCAAGTGCCATGGGCTGACATATGGCATTAGAAGAAGGGAGAGCTTGACAAGTACTTAATAGATAATGCAATCTATATATTTCGAATGGATCTATTCCTTTTTTTTTTTTATTGAATCCAACCATAACAAAATCATTTACTTATTTATTTGGTGCAGTCATTTCAAAGCGATATTTCTCATAAACCAAAACAACAAACGTAAACAATATTAATAACTAACAAAAAAAATATGGATGAACAAATTAAAAAATAGCTTTAGATAAAAAAGTAGAAGAACTATCAATCACTAAAAATGCAACAAAAAGCGATCAAATAGGTAAAATTAACAAATATAATATATATTAAGTTTATTAATAACACAAAAAATTGGTAAAATAGTTGACAAAAAGCAAAATTTAAAAGAGTACGTAATAAATTTTAATAAAAATGAAACAATAAATCAATTAAAATATTTCGTACATAAGTACTAATTAAAATAATGAAAAGTTCAACATTTTCATGAAAATACGTATGAAAATATTAAAAAAAACAAACAAATAAAATGCAGAGGGACCTTTCAATGAAGGTGAACATTAAAATATTGCAGAAAATACGTAAGATGAAGGTCAAGAAGTAGAATAACACAACAAGGATAATAACTTGCAAGATGGTAAAAAAGAGACATGACAAGTAACGAAAACTAAAGAAAATGCTAAGAAATGGATCTAATGAATGATGAGGAATATATATATATTTCTTTTTTGCTTTATGCATGTATTATTTTAGCGTTCTGCTCTATTTACTTTCTTCATTTTTTATTACTGTAACAATTTTACCTTATTCTTCAACCACAAATTTCAATTAATACTATTCTCCTTTTAAAGCTTCCTTTTATCCTTTTTATAATTTTATAATAAGTGATTGCTTGACTCCAAAGAACTTTATTCTCCTAATTTGAAAACTTTGGAATAACGAAATAAGATGGGAGGGAAAATATGGAGTTATGTAGTATAGAGTGCAGTAAGCCTTTTTTGGGCTTGCTCTTGAGATGGAGGCAGCGAAGCAAGAACTACAGCAGATTACATCTCAGATGCTAAATGCCTTTTTAACGATCTCACGCTACGCAGTCTTCCATCAACGCCACCCCCAACGAGAGCCGTTAATAATTGACTACGTTTACGATAACACGACCTATATTGGACAATCAATACTCCACTCACTCACAATCGCGCTCTGCAGCCTATATTGGACCCGGCGTAGGACATTCAATACAATGTACACAGATAAAGTCAATTTTGACTTCACCAGTCTTTGCGAGTTTAACTTCGTGTCACAAATTCACCTATGCTACCATCTATCAACAATACAGTTCTGCGAAACACACCGAAATGGTGAAAGACCAAATAAACTATAAATCATTGAACCTTACAATTGGTAGATATGGATAATTATAATCCATCAAATAAAACGGGACAAATGAATTCCTTTAGAGGTTCAGATTATGCTACTATGTTTTTATTGATATTACTTCAGCTAACAACTGAAATTGCATATTAAACTTATAAAGGAAAAAAGTGAATGTAATACAGAAATGGGGAAATGGTCTCGTAAACAAGAAGTCTTCCAAACAAAATATTTATTTCTGCATAAGGCTTTTCATCACTAACACCCCGTTATCAGGTGCTAACAATGAACCAATAAAAAATATATTAGTCTAACAAATAGTTTATCCCTCAATTCATTAAAAATACATTACAGATAGGCAACACACACACACACACACACACACACACACACACACAAACACATACATACATGTTATATATAAAGAAGACAAATAAGCAAGCAAGTAATTTATTTTTTAATAATGACTCTACGTTGATGCAGATAATAAATACATATTGTTATGGCTGTAGTACAACTTCAGGGGACTAGTGGTGAGGAAGACCTGCTCAGAGCTAGAACTTTGCATATCCTTTTGCACATTCAAAAAGATAGCTAACTTCCTCACAAGCGAGGTTCCAGTTTTGGGACTTTTTTGTGATCGTGTTCTTTAACTAGATGTACCTTAACCCTCCAACCGCGGGCGTCGTGGAAATAGCGTTCTGCTTATTTGGTTTATTTTTGCGGGTCACGCTATATCCGCGTCAACGGGAAGCGGGAAACGTTTATATACCGTCAAGACGTTTACCATGGGAATTTGAAAGTAGGTTTACCATGATTTCAAATTTTTGACAGAAAAAATGAAAATTGGCCCGCGGCTGGAGGGTTAATGGGGGGGGGGATTTTTCATGGTTTTCTTTTCTTCCAATTCTGGAGAAATGTCGTATCCTGGCTGATAAATGCTTCTAGTAACTTTTCTTTAATTTTCTTTACGCTCTGAACATATAAATAAGACCTCCATTCTCTCAGACGGGTGCGTTTGTTACGTGCATCCGTGGTCTATGCTGTGTTATCGGGTAGGTGAATGTAGGATTTCAAGTTCTTTGTATTTCCAAAACTAAATCATATATTCTTTCGCTAAAAAAAAAAAAAAGTTGTATCTCCATAGTGATGAATCCCAGCAAAGAAAGACCAAACAACCTCTGAGGAGTCTCTTATCCCCAAACTCATTTTTAGTCTCGAGAATTTCTTTCGTACAAGCGTACACTATACCGGGTACTCAGGTTAGCAACGTGAGTTAAGGCCTTGTTCTTACTTGGTAAACCAGAAGTCGCGGTTTCGATTTCCACATCGACAATAGGAATTTATTAAATAAATCCAAACTCATTAAATAATATCCTTTAAAAAGAAGCTAGAAAAGAGTGACAACCTGTAGATTACCGGTACCAATTAGCGCAGGTAGGACAAAGAGTACATTAATAAATGCAGTAGTTTACTATAGCCATTGGCAACCATCACGGGATGGACAAGGTTTACTGGCGAGAATATTCCTCATAAATCAGAGGCTATCTACCAGTCGATTTAAGCACGAGAGAAATATTGTTAATATCGGCTTATTTTTTAATCAGAATTTTGTATACCTAATTGCTAGTTTTCAATTGCATGGCCTTAATGTAGAAACCCCTCATGTATAAGAGTTTCTTGAGAGGAAATTTCCTCTTTGTTTTCGAATATTGTGCTCTCAAATCCAGCACCATTCGAATTGTTTATTATTATTATTTACGTCCGCTTAATGTTACTAGGCTAATCGGGACGGGTTACTATAGGTAACCACTCTTTTCTAGCCAGGGTGGGCCTAAGGAGTTTATTTAATGAGTCCGTTACTAAATAAATTTCTACTGCCCAGGGCGGGAATCGAACCCGCCACTCTATGGTCTTCCATGTGAGATTAGGCCCAAGCCCTAACTCGCACGGCCAACCTGAGCCCCTCATTCTAATTGTTGTCTTACAAATAAACGATGCCTAAAAAGAAGACAATTCTTAATGAACTGAAACTATATCTTCATTTAAAACAATAATGATTGTCTATTACATAGGAATACATTAAACATCAGTAATTTATACAATTAACACTTATTAAGTAATAATTAATTAATTTTAGTAACGTAAGTCAAGCATGTTTTAAAAATTCGAACTCAACTCGAGATATACTAACTCCATTGACGGATATAAATAATAAAACACTCATGACAGTTTATTAGTAGAAATACATTACTTATGGATTTGGCCGTAGCGGAATCAACATGAGTGTCTTTTTTATGAACCTCTTGGGGCTTTCTCAGTTAAAAGATAAAATTGTCTGAAATTATATTCATAGCAAGAATGAGAGCATTATGTTAAATCTTTGACTCTCTGTGCCAATTGCAGACCTGTAATCAAAGTTTGGAAAGTTTGATTTCTTCACAATGTTATTCGAATTTTTCTGGCTCAATAAATCCCCGAAATCAATGAAAAAGGTTTTCGTCGCCTCCTATATTCCGGGATATCATATATGTATCCTGAAAAATAATGACCATTGGATTTCCCTTTCAGCTGCTTTGTATCGGGCCAAGCTTCAAACGGTAATGTATTCAAGTGCTGTTTACAAGTACCCCATTACTCGTTCTTTTGCTAAACCTTTGTTGTACAAAGGTGCTTCGTATTGCACACAAACGAGGCCGAACAAACGAAAATAATTTTTTGAAAATGATTTTTACGTAAAGTACATCAATTATTAAAAAGTTGCACAGAGGAAATGGGGATTAAAGCAGGAAGCATTACAATTAATATATAATGGAGCTTTGTTAGCTATGATTAAAATGTGGAGCAAAGCTATGAATATTAAAAGAAATGTTCTCATGCTAGAACAGTTACAGCGCTTGTTTGTTTTAAACACTTCAGAGATTACAGAATCATTTCATATGAAGCTGCATGTTGCATGCCAGCTGATTTTATCCCTATTTCATCACTCACTAAAGAAATATATACCTGTTACCAAATACTGCCAAAATGCTAATCAAGGCATTCAAGAAATGGAACACGACATTTGTTATTTGAAATTGATACATCCTGCTGACAGACATAACATAAACGTAATAATAGAGGAAGGTCGAAAACTTCAGCTACAGTTACCATTTAAACAGAAATAAGCAAAGAAGATGAGAAAGTAGGCTGCAAATTTGTAACATACAATGGCGAAAATTATGTATCCAGTAAGCAATATAGAGACTAGACTCTAACGGTTCTGTACATACACTATTCATTCAGATAAAAGAGTAATTATTCAAAAATTAACAACAATAAAATTTAAAAAAACAATTAATATCCTGCAAACAGAAACAGATGTATGAAACGTGGAGAATCATATAGATGTATGTATACAGTGGACAAAAGAACTTACTGGTCACATTGGAAATGAACATGCTAAGGTCAAAAATGACGGTTACAGAAAAATACATAAATTCAAGATAAAAAGCACACAGACCTCTACATGGCGTCACTTATTGGAACACAGTTAAAAAGCACTGCCGATGATGCACTTCATCGAAAATATTCAGCCACTTCTATAAATTCCTACTGAGGAAGTGTGGCCATTTTTCCTCTACCTGCAAAAGAATTCCCTCCCGTCTTTCAGAATACCAATTTAGAATAAAGAAGATCGGATAACTCTACCTGGCATCACTTATTGGGACACAATTAAACGGCATTGACAATGATGCACTGCATCAAAAGCGATTTGTCACTTTTATAAATTGTTACTGTGGAAGTGTGGCCATTTTTTCTCTACCTGTAATTAATAATAAATAACTCAAGAACTGACCGCACATGGATTGACTAGAAGTTATTTACATGGGATTCAAATTATTCAAAACAGTCAGTGCATATGATACGGAGTAATAGAACAGACATAAGACCATATAATATTTGACTGTAAACTTTTGGAAACACAAGAGAACATCTAATGAAAAGAATAATTCTTAGTGGGCTTAATGTACAATGCGGGGTTTCATTATGAAAGGTGGCACACCTACCATATTAATATCTTTATCACCAAAAGGTTCCATTTAGACCAGACATGGTCATATAGTACAAAGGAAAGACCAGTATTATTGACGTACACGATGGCAGGGCCCTTGGAGGATAGCTTCTTTCGGAAGGAAAAAAGTATGGCCAGCTAGTTGGAGCTAAAGATGGCTGTTGCCAATCTCACTGATATAGTATAGATATACTCTCCAGATTTAGTAACCCTGTCTTACAAGTGCATCTGGTGCAAAAAGAGTTCACATGGGCTGCGAGAGCTGGGGGTGCGTCAGGCTACGCTGGAGCGGATTGCCATCAGAGTCGTCAGTGGAACCGTGTACGTGTGGGCCAAGTTCAGCATCTTTCCTGGAGACGTCAGAACAGTTGGCAGGTCCAATGAGAGCGTATGATAGCTGCGAGAAGTCTGGTGAAAGGTACTGTAATCAATGGTGCACGGCGTGTTGGCCTAGAAGTTTTTAGTCCAATTTTATTCCTTTGAGAGTTATTTTCGTATTGGAATTGTTTTTTTCTATTTCTATTTGCTGCTATAATTGATGAGATTAATAAGTTTGTATCTCATGAATCTCTTGGGGTATTTTTTTAAGAGTATATTTATTATTATTTTGTATTATCTCTAGTCACTTACGTACTTTTTGTATTTTTCTGTCTTCTGATTCTTATTTATCTTTTGGTGGTCGTTACATACATGCGGGTATGAACTCCTTTTAGTAGTTAGTACCGTTTTTATAATTCCTTTCCATAAAGGACATTGTAAAAACAGTCAAGGAAGAGCCAAGTGCCAAGAATCATGGGCCTACCAAGTGGTTTGGAACCTACCTCCTTGCTATTCGTCTGTTGTGAGTTATTATAGTTTAGAGGAAGTATGATAATTGCTATTTTGTTTACTTATTAGTCTATTTTGGTTACCTTTTAGTTTATTATTATATAATAGAGTTACTTCAATTTAGAACAGTGGGACGAAAGGTTTAGACAAGGGAATTTAGAAAATTTGAAATATCTCCGTTATTTTGTATCGGATCAAAAATTTGTATAAAATCAATCTTATAGCATATGTAATAGTTCTATAAATTTTGTTATATACGTTTATTCATTATCTTGATTATTAACTGAGATATTTGCATTATTCAGTTCACAGCTTCCACGCCTGCTCATGTCACATTCACAATACGCTATTATATAATGAAGCACATTATTTGAAGCCTAAATACCAAATTCGTAACGCGCACATGTGAAAACTGCTTATATAACGCAGCCCCTGCGTGACAGATTTTTCAATAAGTATTACAGTAAAATTGTTCAAAGAATATTATTATTAAATATTGTAGCATATCGTTCTTTGCTTTATTTTCAATGGAACAATAAAGGCTTATTCTATTGTATACATTACTCAGTATCTGTACAAATGTGCACTTGCTGACGACTAGTCGCAAGCCAATTCAATGTATGTGGTGTGATTTGCAGTGAATGCGGGTTTATTGAACAAGGAACGGCGGAGTTGCTCTTCAACCCCCAGCAGACTTCACAGGGGTGACCTCCCTCACCCTCCTGACCTCAGCTGCTCTGGGACAGCTGCAGTATACAATGCACCAAGCTACTCTTAAGTGTCCACTCAAAGCCAATCTCTCGACATACGCTACTGTCATAAGCTTGTGCGGCATATCAATACATTGAATTTAACATATGATAAAAAGTCGCATGTTTAAACCAAAATAATGGGTTATTGTATTGTAAAAATTAAATTATTTATTAACGTTCATTTTTTACAACTAAGGCTAATTAGGGCGGGTTATCTACAGGTTACCACCATTTTCTAGCCAGAGTGGCACTCAGGATTTTACTTACTGAATTCCATCACTAAATAAATTCCTTTGTCCAGGCGGGAATCAAACTCGCAACTCTAGGTTTACCATGTGAGATTAAAGTATTTTAATATATTCTTATTGTAAGACCATGAAAATAAAGTGGTGTATTTTAATGTTTTACATTGGCGACGAGGATTAAAAAAATAATGGGAGAACGGAAGAAAAAGTCCGTCACGCAGGGGCTGCGTAAACTAAGCAGATTACCCACGTGAAGGTTTACAATAGAGAAATTTCACGAGAGCCGAGCAATCAAGGAAACGGCCGAACGAGCTTTTGGCGGGAAAGTCACTCTCGTCCGTTAGCCGTCAATTTAATAAAAATGCAAATATCTCAGTTATTATTCAAGATAGAGAATAAATGTATATAACAATATTTATAGTACATGTAGTTTGCAATAAGATTGATTCTGTACAATATTTCGATCCGACGTATAGTAACGGAGATATGTCGAATTTTCGAAAATCCTCCCCTCTAACCCCCCCCCCCCCCACTGGTCTGATTTCAGCCGTTAACGAATATTCATTTTACATAAAATGACTAAAGGTCGAGTTTGGTAACGATTATACAAAAATTGCGACCGCTAGAGCGGTAACAGACAAATAAATATATATATATATATATATATATATATTATTAAATTATAAAAACGAATAATTCAGGTTGGACAGGGATAAATAAATAAACTTCTATACATAGAACAAGGATCATCATTGTTGATATTTTTCATTCATACTTGTTTCCCTAGAAATTTTCATTTTGTCAATACCTTTGCAAAAGAATAACCGTTATATGAATTAGTCTGTAATAAATGTTAAGTGAAATTCTTTTTAGAATGCTATTCAACAAAAGGTATTATTATACTGACAATCTAAATACTCCTCTGTTCTTGAAGCTACTGCCAACTAAAATCATTGGTGTGTCAGAGAAATGAAACCCATTTCTATCCATTTTTTTCCGAAACGAATCTTATCAAATGTTCGTTTCAATGATTTTCAACTCTGGAGAGCTTATGGAAATCGATATTATGTATCATTGCGAAATTGGAAAACATGTCACTAAAATGTAAGTTTATTTTAACAACAGGGAAGCTCTTTGTTAATTTGAGAAGCTTAAACTTTACAAAAGTTCGCTAATCTCCTTACCTTCTCCGACTTACTAATAACTAATAATTACTTCCCCAACTAGAGCTTAAATAGGACTCCAAGCTCTAACCATTAACTTACTTAGACAAACAGAGAAGAAATAAAAAAGAAGCAATAATTCGAATCTCATTTATTCAATTAAATTTCATCATAAACTACTGAATAAGTGTACAAGGAGTGTGTATATATATATATATATATGTGTGTGTGTGTGTGTGTGTGTGTGTGTGTGTGTGTGTGTGTGTAAACATGTTTTCCGTGTCCTAAGGTTAGAAAATAAAACTATTACTTCAGATAGTCATTTATTTTACCTCTGACGAGTTTCGAATGGCATCACTCCTTTTCAAGTGGTTATTTAGCCACCACTAAAAGTCAAAAACAGGATTGTGCAAATTATAAAGCTATAATTGGCTAAAAATGTTTTAGCATTTCTTTAAATCAATGAGCGAGGTAACTATAGCACAATTGATTTAAAGGCGTACTAAAAAGTTTTTATTCAATTATAACATTAAAGGCGACTGTATTATATAATATATATATATATATATATATATATATATATAAGGATTATTGTTAGCTTTTAGTGATGTCTAAAAAACCCCTTTAGAAGGAGCGGAGATTCCCCAAACACATCGGGGGTAAAATAAATGACTATATGAAGAAATAGTTTTATTTTCTGACCTTATGGCTCAAGAATATGCTTAAATAATAAATCGTCAGTATATGAATCTACTGTGTTAATATATACATACATATGTATATATTTGTATATATATATATATATATATATATATATATATATATATATTAATATATATATTATATATATATTATATATATATATATATATATATATATATATATGTATATAAAAAAAATAAATAAATAAATAAGCTGCTCTCTTTCTGAGGGTACATGTGTGTCAGCCTCCTAATCTGCCAGTTTCTTGGTAATATTATTTTTTTTTTTAATTTTTTTTATATGGTATATGGAAATTGGAATCTTATAAATTGAATGGAGAAAATTTGGGAGGAACCTCAGGTAAGAGTCCACCTTAATATTTCATCTTTATTTTTTTATGTAGATGATGAATAAGTATATATATATATATATATATATATATATATATATATATATATATATATATATAAAACTTCTTATGATGAACAAAGAAGTCTGTTTCGCAGGAGGCTATATAACCTTAGTAGATTTTCCATGTGCTAAAATACAATGACTCATTATACGAGTATTATTACGTCGTATCATTTCTCTCTGAATTTCTTTCGTATTTAGCACCGTAAGTATGCAAGACTTAAAATTTCCTGTAAATGATATGTTTAGCCACATAATAAACAAACCTAATATAAGTAGGTGTAAGGGTTCCAATTCCAGAACATCAGCTTTGCATTTATATACCACATATTGATATATAGTTTCTCTAAACTACTCATTGTCATACAAACACAAACGGTTTAATTACAAATGGAGAAATTGATACAAAGGGCTGAAAGCACCTTTGTTCGCATAACATTAAAGCTAATTGGTTAACTATAGATGAATATTTGGAAATAAGCATTCGTTAGACGCGACACTGACTAACGACATTATATTCCACAGTCAGGTCAAATCAATTCCAGTGAGAGTAGGTAGGCATATCTAGATACTATTGACCATCTTCTGGTTGACCTATTACCGCATAAGCCACAAACTCTCCACGAAAACCTCAACGCAATGTCACCTTATTCCGTCATTTGGTGCAACTCTAGAGACTTAAAAAAAATACAATATGTTTGGAATAATCAAGTAGACTTTTCCACTTGTAAAATACAGTGTTGCTAAAGGAAAATTTAATTAGTGTAATTTAGTTCTATACGCAAATTGTTACTTGTATTTCTATACGTGGGTAATTCACTTCATTTTAAAGTCTAATATTTATAATGAATATTCGAGTTTCTTATGAATAGAATTATTTACGCTGGAAATCGATACAGTTTTCACGTAATTTCAACGCGATATAATGTATTAACGTAACAGCAATAATAATCTATTTGGTTCAATATTATTAGGCATAAGTGATCCCCTTCACTACTCTGGGATGTCTCCCGTACAACTGTTTCTGACCCAAAACATTTGTGTTAGTATGTAGTCTCTCAGTAGCAATTTACGGGATAGACCTAATTCTGTCGTCACCTCACGTTCGCCCGAGTGGCCGGGTTACACACGCGGCTTAGTTATCCACATTGTGTGGACACCTCGACTCTATACAGACTTCATCGTCCAGGATGATCAGGTCTGGGGTGCCAAGGCAGTTTCCACCCAAGGAGAGGGAAAGGAGTTGTTATTGGGGACCATCTCCCTGTGCATTCTATAAACAACAGTAAGTTGAAAGTCACATATTAAGATATTATGCTTTATTGCATACTATATTAGATTTACTCTCAGTCTGTCTGAAAGCGCTTTCAATACTTCTGTTTAGAATTATACTAGTTCTATTTGAAGCTCAAGTAACTGCAAAGTAGATGCATCAATGAGTAATCTATTAGTAATCAATGGCCTAAAAGAACAAGTTAAGTAATTATTTCAATACAGGATTTATTTTTCAGAATGTGTAGTAAATGTTTGTAAACAAAGCCCAAAGGGAGGAAAAGAGGTCGGCTCGTCGCTTATTCCAGTGGTTTTCATAGAATTTTCAATCAAGGTAATTTAATCATTTATTCAAGTAGTTCGTGGATTGCCTCGGGTCATCGTGTAGGCATGAGTGTTACGGACAGAGCTCTCACAGCAGTCATCAATCACTCAAAGTAGTTAGCGTGTCACTCACCATATTGAACCTCAGTCGGATAATCCAATACCACAAAACTAAGAACGACCCAATAAATATTAATAATTAAAGAGTAAAACTAATTTTTAACACAACCTCCGTCATATGCTCCCTGAAACCTCATTACAAAAGAGGTGAATAACTCTGAGCCTTTTTTGGAAGACCAAATAACGTAAACAAATTTTATTTCTCGCATTTTATGCAATCTACAATGTACATGACCTCAATATCTATATTACATGAAATGGAGGACAATAGTTTTCAAAAGATGACAACAGCGAAATAAATGACTTGAAATCAATTTCTATAAAAATACTATTTAGAAACCTTAGTAAACCAACTGTCTACCTCCAATGTAGCTCATGCCTTATATCTGTAAAAAGCAGTAAATACATTACGAATAAAAAATAATACCTTCTTATTTATGCTACTTTTACATATTTGTAAAATTAATGGAAGTCAGATGAGCAAAGCTCCAGAAATGTAATACAAAATTAAAGTAAATAATTCATTCAATTGATATTTTTAGACAAAATAATAGAATCCATAATAAAGAAGAATGTAAGGTTTAACAAAATACATAAATATATGTACATACACATAAACATATTGAAGAAAAAAATGCTAATTTGGACACCACATTACCTCCATGTTCTCCTATTTCACATAAATGTTGGCATGCACATCCATTTATTTCATTTGGAAGTGATATACCTACTTTATCTCAGTTACAAATCAGTTTGGTAATGAAAAACTTGCAGCTTTCTGTTTTCGCCTTCCATTCGACCTGTCCCCATTAAAAGATTCCTTCAAAAGAAGTGATACACAACATTGTGTTCAAAAAGTGCTAAATTTGAGATTTCACTGTTCTGAGGCTAGTCGACTTTGAGTTATATGATATACTTACATACTCACTACGTACAGAAATATGAAAAATTAAATTTTTCGCTAATACAATTTGATGCAACAACCATAATTTTGTGGTAACAAAAAAAATGGATATTTGCGTTTAACGTTCTGACATCTACAGAACACTGCCTCTAATTACATTATTATGTGTTTTTATGACCCCCAGAGTTGGAGGGGGGGGGGGGTTGGAAGGGTACTGGTTTGCAATTTAAGGGTTTGGAATATCAACAACCACTCTCAGTAAGATGGGTGTAATAACTGGTATTGGATCGATCAGTACATGTTTCATTTTTATAACCACGCGACCAGGCATTTAAGAAATGCACTTTCACTCTCTAATGTTTCCATGGCTTCCTTTAGTGAGTTTTATCTCCCACTTCTTAGAACTGTATCTATCAAGTGTTAGCATATGGTCTCCGTGTTATACACTATAGCTGCCTAGTCGCAATCTTTTTATTTTATTTGGAACTACAGTGATATTCAGTCGGTCATTCAGTACATCCAAAGATAGTATAAATGTAGGATTACTCCCTAGAATACCTTTCGCCCGGTTTTCTTACACTAATAGAAGTGGGTCATATACAACTTAGCGCAGTATCTGTGAGCAAGTGTTCTCTAAAATGCATATAATAACTGCTTATTAGCATTCCCTTATTTCATTTTGAACTACTTTCAATAATACCAAAAATAACATTATATTATAAACATGATTCCCCTCCAAAATAACATTCCGTCTGTTTAAATTTAATTCGAATCTGATAATTCTCCTGCCAGAGGGTTTACGGCGTGTGGACAGTAAGTTAAAAGTCACAAATTAAGATATTCTGCTTTATTGCATACTGTATTAGATTTCTCATATTTATTTTTAGCTGGTGGTGAGGGTGATGAATGGTTAATCACAAAACTTTTTTATGGCTCCTCACAATTTTATTTCTTATAAACGCTGAGCGCTTTCGGGGACTAAATCCCCATCCTCAGAGCGTCAGAGCGTAGGGCAATCCTATAGACTTGCTACCAGGCTAAACCCTGCCGATGCACTGAGCTCAGTCTATAGTCTATAGGATTGCCCTACGCTCTGACGCTCTGAGGATGGGGATTTTGTCCCCGAAAGCGCTCAGCGTTTATAAGAAATAAAATTGTGAGGAGCCATAAAAAAGTTTTGTGATTAACTATGTATTAGATTTACTCGCAGTCTGCCTGAAAGCGATTTTAATACTTCTGTTTAGAATTATACTAATTCTAGTTAAAGCTCAAGTAACTGAATTAGAAGGCTATTTTTAAAACTTATTTGAACTAAATTTGTATAAATTCCTTTTTAATTTGCAGTATAATGACATTCAACCTTAAACTGGTAAAGACAGTCGTAGATGAAAACCCTAAAACTGGCCTAAACATCCTCTTTATACACAAAATTACTTGATTACTTAGTAAAATCAATCATGGCATTCGGGCTCTTTGTATGAGAGACAACCTTCTTTACTAGACTGAAGAAGTTAGCAAATGACGCTTCTTAGAATTTCCAACTTTGCCAATGTTAGTTCAGGGACTGGGGGAGAAGAGGATGATAATTTAGAGCTTTAGAAGTAGCACAAACTTCTGCAAGTCCTCAGGCTAAGTAAATATAAAGCTACTATCCATAACACTTAATGAAGAAAAAGGGCAAGTTGAGTAATATTCTCTGAACATCTCAATGGCACAAATTCATTTGAATCCAGAATTTCGAATTAAACCCCCTAGAGTTTTGTTTTACTTAATTTCAACGAGTACTAAAAAAAAAAAAAAATCGTAAATTCACTCCTTTATTTAATTACTATTATTTCTTGTTTACCTTTGCGCTCTAGAGCTGGTATGGGCCTTTGACATGTTGTGGGCCAAACTTTAGTGTGCACATACGTTCGCGGGCCGCTTTTAGAAGTAGTGTTCATAATTTTTAACGATAGATATCCGACATGAAATTATAGGACAATGTAATTATAATAAAATTTATTAAAATAACAACATGAAATGAAAAAAATAGGTACAACATTATGATTAAATCTTAAAATGATTAATTATTACAAAAATATAAAGTTAAATAGCGACACCGAAATCAATAAGCTAGAGCTTGAATTTAGGAAACTAATCCATGGATGTTTGGATTAATTCCACTGATACGAAGACGTAAATTATCGTCATTCAGCCTTGTACAGGGTGGGGCAGTCAAACCGCACGATTTAACAAAGCCAGTGTAGTAGAGGAGGTGTATGGTGGGGGAAGTAGCAGTGACCGGAATGTTCTAGACGTTTGGAAGTTAGTAACCATGGAGAAGTGGACCGGTGAACAGCGCGGCTTCATTGTTACAGCATATTTAGAAAATGGCCGAAGTTTCATTCGTGCACAACGCGAGTTCCGCCTACATTTTCATCTTGCGCCTCGTGCGCCTGTTCCAAGCAGGAAAGCCATTTCTGTTTGGACTAACAATTTAAAAACAGCGGGTAAAACAACAGTAACAAGGGGTGGTAGTGTAAGAACTGTTAGAACGTCCGAGAATGTGGAAGCTGTACGTGAATCGTTTACAAGAAGTCCACGAAGATCTGCCAGGCGTCAAGACTTAGACAATGTGTGCAAAATGATGGTCGCCACCTTACTGGAGTAATATTCAAAAAGTAACAATTTTTCTGTTTATAACAAAAATTTCCATTCGTGTTCTTACTATTTGTTGAAATATATTACTTAAAAATATTTTCTGTGTAAGTTATTTTAATACCTAAAATAGTGCCGTTTGACTGCCCCACCTTGTACGATGTTTTGATTTATTAACTTTCATCATTGAAAAGAACTGTTCGTAGCTATAAGTACTGCCAAACGCACAAATATCTCCTCACCTTCCTCATTTGGAGTAAGTAGTATAATATTTTTGTTTAATTGGGTTTTCAAAACGTCGCGCCGGTTGTTGCCACACATGCTCCAGAGGAATACAAAGAGACAATTAAATTAAAAAATAAAGTCATTTAGTGTACTGACAAATTCATTTAACAAATAAACTAGTACCCTTAAATGAGTGTGTAGTAGTATAAAAAAATGTGTAGTATTTGAAAACTGGGTTCTAAATTTCCTATCCCTATATTGATAACCATGGATAATAGTTATTAAATTCTTCCAAGTCAATGTCAATACAGAAGCAGGAAGGCACCCCCCTCCCTCCCTCGCTAAATAGTATTCATTTTTCAACATAGTATTCAAACCCTAAACATATATAAAACTTCTTCAATAATACACTTGTTTTTAATAATAATATTACTAATGCCTAAACACGGCAATATCACGTACGAGTTAAGTATTGGGTACATCAACCACTTCACACAGCAAACTGAAGATAAAAAATAGGTTTAGGGGAAGGGAGAAAGACTTATCATTATTCATTTTCTATGGCATAAATTATTTAAACTTTTTACGATTTACATTGCTATTGTAATTAACTATTTTTAATTAAAATATCCAGGGTGGTATCCTGTAAATAATCCCTAGCTATATGGACTATCTACAGGATACAAGCCTTTTTATTCAAAATGGGACTAAGTCTTTTCTGCAATGATTTCATCACTAAATATATGGCTGTTCTTCATGGGGGAATCGAACTCATAACTCGAGTGTATTATGATTAGCGGCTTAACTCATGTAGCCAACCTGAGGTCACGGTTACGTAAGTAATGTATTTGTATAACGGAGCAATTTTTGATTTGAATTATGAGAAAAAAAAAAACCGCATAATTCCATTTCATTATGGTTTGTTCTAGAGCTCGTGATGAAGAATACGAATGGTGCCAAAAATTAAACAATTCTACCAACATTATCAGACAATACCGATCTGCTTTTAATTATTTTATTATATTAGTATCAAATTTTGTAGAACTCAAAGCTTTTGTCTGCCAACCTTCCCTAACTAGACATATCATGTCAATGTTTTGAAGAGAACACAACTAAAATCCAAGTAGCTTAACTCAGTAACTCTTACTAAGTATAAGCACATACTGTAGATAAGATTTATAAATATGGAGAATTAACAATTTAATAGACCATGGTCTATAGGCTCTAAAATCACTTAGAGAAATGCCTACATGAAAATAGATAAGGCTGATGTTGGAGGATGGTTCTTTAGGAAAGAAGAGCGTGTAGAATGGGTGATTCTGAGAGAGAGGGGAGAGCAAGAAACCGAAACATGGAGCACGTGCTTCTGGAGGATAGCAGTCACGTACCCTTCTCTGGCCATCAGCTGCATTAGCCACTAGTTGACAAGACTACCAACCTTCAAACACTGCCTATCCACTTTGGAAAATTATCTCTTGCTAAGAATGTCTTGTTTCATTCCTATCTGCTCCTTTGGACCTTTAATTACTAATATTTAATTTCTAAAAACTATAAGGCAATGAAGTGAGTGCCTATACCCTACACTACCACTGCCTGAATGCAATCCGAAATCTTCGTCCGATTCGTTAACCAACCAGAGTTCCCATGGGCTAGAATGGCTCTTAAGGGATGCCACCTAATGTTATACTTTAAATTTCACAGTAAGAACTCTACTCAAACAAGGCTAAAAATTTAAGATACTTTTAAAAATGAGATACTTAATGATATAATGGATATGTATAAAACGTAAATGAGGTGGTGTGGCAAAACTTAAAAATAAAAATAACTACGGTAATATTCGAGTATGTAAAAGTATAGAATAGAACATAATTTGTGGAATTACAATATTATATGAAATATTTAAATATACAAGAAGATTTACGGTTTTAAATTACCGACCATATGAACTCACACTCAACATTCAGATTCATGTTTCTCCCTTATTAAAGGTCTAAGATAAACAACACGTGTCATTTAAGCATAGTATAAGTGGTATCGTCAAACATTAGCCAATTTATAAAAACCAAATGTGGATGAAATATTTAAATATTTCAACGGAGCCTCAATTTCTTCATCTGATTGGCAAGATTGGTTGGTATTTGAAGGCAATAGTTGGTTTTCCTTAAGAGAATCTGAAATGAAAACTTAAGAGCGCAGTATATACGTATTCTCTCACTTTGAGATTTTTTTTCTCCTAAAATTCCATTTATTTCATTTTATTTTACCCTTTTTCTTCACTTTTTATAAATCATTCTCGAAGTTTCAGAGTTTTCTGCGAATTACTTGCTAATAATGTTTTTTTTTTATTTGTCACAGAGCTAAATGAAATTTCTTGGAAGCAGACTTCTATTCCACTAGTGTACTGGTTGCTCAAAATTAGATTATTTCATGGAAAAATGAAATAACTTCTCGTATGAGTGGCCAACCTGTTGGATTGGCAGGATGACGATTATTTCATCTCTCATTCTACTTTCTATTTCACCTAAAACCAGTAAGCCTAAGGATATAGAGGTTGAAACTTAAACTGGGTATGAGATTATTAGTAGAAATCGCATGCGAAGGAGTGGAAGTAATTTAGTTAACTCCCACTCCTTCGCATGCGATTTCCACTTAAAATAATTTTACTAACAAGTAGGCTGAAAATAACAAAAACTCAAATAAACCGGTTAGTATTCAAATTAAAGAAAACACTTTGTAGAACAAGAACAGTAGGGTGTTACATTTTTCTACCTGATTCATTATACAGGGTCATTTAAAAAAAAAATGAACTGATTTCAAAGCTTTACGGTGCTTTACACCAGGATCGCAACAGAACACGTTGCACGCCATTACAAAGAGCGTAGTTGTAAGTTTCGAATGGTTGCCGGTAGTGTGCTCTATCGATACTTCTCTAGTGCTCTGTCGTAATCCCTACTCACTGCAGTTCCCGCGCAATGGCTACATCTTTCTGTGCTATTGAGTTCCAACTCTGTTGTTACAGTGCAACGTGTATTCCGTAGACGATTCAACGTTCAGTTCAGGCCCTCTGCCAAGAACATCCGACGTTGATTCGTACAGGTACGGGACACAGAGAGAATAACACGTTTGATTAACTCAGTGGATCGTGATATGCTTCAACGTGTTTGGCAGGAGTTCTCCTTTCGAATTACTTGGTCCGTGCTCCAGGTGGTGGTCATATTGAACATTTGTGAGAGGTAACAAAACTTCAACACCGGTTAAATACATGTGTCTTTATTGTAATCTTGTATTACTGTCTTTTAATAAGATAAGCTTAATGAAATAGGTTCCTTCTTATTGAAAGGCCCTGTATATCATCTTTCGGCCCATTTTCTGATAATTATAAAGGAACGTGGTGGTGTAAATGTGTGTTTTCCTAAACATAAAATCCTAAACAGAGATTATAACATTTTCTTGTGTAGAGGATAATAAATAAAGGATCCATGGTAAACTTAAAATGAAATTGTAATTGAATTACTAGCCATTTTGATCTACACCACTATATTTGTAAGCCGCCTACATTTAAACTTGAGGTAAACGAGTAGCTATACTCTCTCTGCCAAAAAAGTTTAAGATCAAAATAAAAATAACGGAGTAAAATTCGGTTATATTGTATTCATATTGAAAAGGGGTTTAGTGTTTCAGGGATGAGTAGCTTATGCATTGAGAAAGAACTTTTAAACCAACAGAGAAAAGAAGCGGAGTGTATAAAGGAGAGGCTTTTTCATATAGGCTCCCACATAAAGGCTTCTATTTTATGCTCATAGTGGAGTAGAGTGAACCATTCCACCCAGCCACCATTTTTTCCATACCGCCTCGAATATATTAAAGGCTTGACACTCTCTTATCATTCTCAAAGCTTTGGCTAAGCTTAGCTCTCTCTTAAGTAGAGCCATGAGAAAACTTTTATAGCCATTATGAATTCAAATTGCGTTATTTGCATCGAGACTAGGGTGGACTATGTTTATCTCCACCAAGGCTACAGTTTAGAGGGTCAGGTAAAGACTATCCAATCAGAATACCTAATATTTTAAACCTTTATAAAACCAACTTTCCCAGTTCACATACTACCTCTAATGTTTTTGTATAGGTGGAAACTGTTTTTACTTCTCGAAAGTCAAGTGAAGACGTCAGTGGTGGGGCTCAGGTTAGCCATGCGAGTTAAAGCGTTGACCTTTATCTCACGTGTTAAACCTAGAGTGACGAGTTCGATTCTCGCCTGGGCAAAGGAAATTATTTAGTGAGGAAATTCATTAAATAACATCCTAAAATCCCACCCTCGCTAGAAAAGTCCTATTCTGTAGATAACCCGCCCCAATTAGCCTAAGTTGCAAAACGTGGACGTTAATAAGTAATAATAATAGATGTCAGTGGTGCCGATTCAAGGTTCGAGGAGGTCGCATGCAGATTAAATCGTGAAAACTGCTAGTTTTTGAAATATAAAAAAAAAAATTGTCTCGCAGGGGGTCCGTAAACTAAGTTGATTTTCCTCGTGCTGGTTTGACGGATTCTATGCTCACCCACCAAAACAATCCCAAATAAACAGGAATTAAAATACACGACTTATTGGATATGAGGTATTTCGTGATTGACTAAAATCATGTGTCACGCATAGTTATGATCTTTTAGAAAAAGTATTTGGTATTTAACTTATAATAAGTGTTCAAATACATTAGAGTATTGTAAACTTGAGAGGAGTAGAAGTGTGGGTTTACTAATGGCCGAATACAAAAGTGACATATAAATCGCTTAATATTGGGGTTCTGAAAAAGAAATCTATTATATAGAACAACAATTATAGTAATTTATGTATACAAGATCGAATCTAATACATTTTTTGATAAAACTCATAATAATGGAGATGTTCCGATTTTTTTTATTTCCTCCTCCCTAAACCTCTACTCCTCCTGGTGAGATTTTAACTATTAACGAACTAGATCATTAGTTTTCATATCAAATTTTGTAACAAACAATAAAATATTACTATCACTAGAGCGTTAATATTTATTTTTTTTTTAAAAGGGCCTTATTTTCGTCATCTCTGTAGGCTCGATGGATATTTGAAGAACGTTTTCGAAAATCGCACAATGAGCACAGTTTCCATAGCTGACTTCTCTTTATAAATATCTGCTAAAATGTGCAAAAGACGAGACGGGTTTTCTATACGCTCTATATATCATAAATAATTTTTAAGATATCTGAAATACCCAAATATAATCAGTATAGTCATTTAATCATGAATTAACACAAGAGCGTTTATGCACTTACGTACGCATTAACTCACACGCACTGACTCAGACACAATATTACTTAATTCTTCAGTACTCATGTTTGGGTTCGTTGGTGCTCAACAATATATATAGATATACAGTTAAGTAAAATTAGAGTCCATCGCGTGACTGAACTCATCGCAGAAATAGGTTTCTTTTCTGAAAGTAGAGAGAGAGCGAGTTATCGTGAGTCTCTTCTTGGCAGTGCTTTCATTCTTCTAACCTAAACTTCTTAACATAGTGTTAGTGTTTTCTAATCCTTATAAACTGTGTCAATAGCAATTGGATCCAATACACTTAAATTGAGCGGTAGTAGAGGTTCAATTAGTAAATAAATCTATTGTCAATTATAACGGAAACGAACACTTAGCTGTTTCGGTTACGATATACTCATACATATCGGTTTTAGTACAACATATGTCAGATATGATGATCGATCTTACATTGAAAGCCCTTTATCATTAGAACTCGACGACTAGCTGGTTACGTCGGATTATACCGAAACACTCTCCGATTTAGGGGGTTAAGCCGATGTTATTAATAAACTGGTAAACATATTGTAGGTAGGATGAAAAAAATTGGCTACGGTTCCACTAGGTCAATTTATTAAAGCGGCAGAGCGCTTTCGATGCAGTACATCATCGTCAGTGCCTGAAGATCTTCGATGTTGACCTGACGGCTCTTGGAGCTGGACTGGCCAACATGGTACCACTGGCAGTCCAGCTCCAAGAGCCGTCATGTCAACATCCAAGACCTTCGGGCATCGAAAGCGCTCCTGCCGTTTTAATATATTGTCATAGTGGAAGCGTAGCCAATTTTTTTCATCCTACCTACATTAGAAGTCACTTCCACCTGTCAGAATACCAACTCAGAATATGGTAAACCTATTGTTGTGGTTTCGACTTCCATGTTGGTTGTGGGTATTTGTTTAGTTATGAACTCATTATACAAAAATTTTAGTCCCAACCTGGCTAAAATACGGTTGAAAACCAGTCCCAATCAGCCATACTAACATAAAGTGGACTTTAATAAGTCACAACTTATCCTAACGTTTTTCTTGCTCGTTATGCAATTTATTTACATCAACATTATGCTACTAGGTGCAATTGGGACGGATTACCTACAGGTTGCCAATCTCCAACCAAGGCGGGACAAAGGATTTTATTTATTGAGTCGCCACTAAATAAATTACAATTGCCAACACCGGAATCCCTCCCATGAGTCTAGGTTTACCAAGTTCATTAAGACCAACGCCTTAACTCGAATGGCTAACCAGAGTCCCATTTTTAGCCTAGTAGCATAAAGTACACGTTAAAAAATAAAAAAAAAAAGTCCCATTTTCATTCTTATGTAAAAACAAATTGTTTATTATTTGTCTAATTATAATGTAATCGAAATGTGTGTGCCCGTAACCCAATATTCTTTCATAAATTGTGGAAAGTCAACAGATGAAAAATGGGCGAGATATCTTCGACTTATTTATTTCTCACTCTACATTTTTAACGCAGTTCTTAACGCCACTTCAGGAGGTCTACAAATATTATAAAAAGATTCAGCCTTACCCTGATTATCACTTCAAGACTCATGATTGTAATATAAAAAAATCAGTTCCAAACTATTACAACTTCAAAGATATTGGACTATACTTCTTTATTTAAGTCGTCTTCTTTTTCCTTTTAACTATGGTGCCTTCTTAAGAAATTTAAAAAATGCACTCATTATAAATATATGCCATATGGACCGTTTTGCACTGTTATCTTCATTTTAAACGATGGCTGATAATCCTTGCATATTTAAGTGTATTAAATTTTGCAGCATATATCTTTGTATTCAGGTATTATTACACCCAAATTTCACTGATACCTAATGTTTTAATTTCTATTCTTTAGTGTTCTTTTTAGCATCACATTTTAGGAGATTATAGATTACCCATATTAATTTTTTTTTTTTTAATTTCAGAAAGACTAATTGTATAAAATAATATTCATAGATGAGGAGCTCATTTAAATAAATATATTAAATCATAACAAAATAAATTTACAGCCACCTATTTATTTCCCGTTAAACTGTTAGGATCTCAATACTACCCAAAATCAAACAACTTCTTATGTTTCGCAGTGATATTGCTACTTATCATACATAATTTATAGATGCCAAGAAATCACCTTGGACATTACTCTGTCGATAATGTTTTACAATTCTAAGAAAGTTAGAGCTATTATGGAAGCATAAGCAAATACCGAAATTAAATATTTAAAGAACGCTCCACCAAGAAGGACTCATACGTAAATTAATTACTTTGTTAATTAAAACAAATTATGACTTATTTCCTAATAGTTACTGAGAATGATAAAATTAATTTAAATAGTCCAATTCATTTATGTATTATTTTTTAATATAATAAAAAGTGAAATAATAACTAATTTAAGAATAAAAAAAAAATATTTTGTTTAACTTAAGAGACATCTACTCCAGCATTCCCTGGAAGTCCTGTTGTTCTAAAAGTTTATTAAATTGAATGTAATGTAATGTGTAAATATTTGTTTACCAGTTAGTTTAGATTTACCGCGATGCGCTGATGTAGGTGTGGAAATCTAGGAACATTGTTTCGTAACATGATCTCCCATATTTATAATCGGTCTAATTAGTTTGTCCTTGCAAAGTTATATCTTAATGACGAGAAACATCATTGAAGATGAATATGTTAAATAAATAATAATAATAAATTATTCTACTAATGCCGTATCTGCAATGACATCAGCTTAAAATGACTGATCCTAATGGCCATATATTAGTACTTATCACCGGTATTAAAAACCGGCTTATCTATAGAATGACTTTGCATAGCTGGAATGTAGATGGCTTTATCCAGGAGGTCGATTATTTTGTGGATAATTCTCCGAAACAAGTGGCAATTTATTTATGCTTGAAAAAACTTCTTCTGAGAGTCTCTTTCTTACTTGACCTTAATTGCATCCTCCCTTCGGCGGTTTTATCTTTTAATGTCGCTTTCGGTTATCAGTCAATAATTTATTTCAAAATAAATTGCATTTTGTTTTCCAATTTAGCATATTTTAGGAGATTTCGCTCCAGTTACAGCAACATTGCATTCATTAATTTTAAAAGTAATATCAAAGTCTTAATTGCAAGTTTTTTTTGGTGATTTTGAAAGTTGATAGTACGATTTTTGTATACATGAAAACGAATAGAAAAATTCATGCCACAAAAATGCGGCAACTATAAAACATTTTAAAATTTCATTTGCTTCTTATTTTGACTAAAAAATATTTAAAAAAATATTGGGCGTTGTAAAGAATTTCTATACAAGCATGTGGGTGGTTCCTTCCGAAAAGGAGCAGCGTTATTTTTCAATGCAACTAAAATTATAAACTACAATACTTAAAAAAATATTCAATATCGAACCTGAGCATTGAAAGTTTTAGCAGATTTCCCTTAAGGGAAATCAGCTATTGAAGTTGTACTCATGGCGGAATTTTCGAAATTTTTCTTCAAATGTATATTTAGTTACATATTTATGAAAAACGGAATACATAAACGCTTCTAGAGGGAAAATGTATCTTTCTCAAGGCTAAGGTTTGTATATTCCTCAGCTTTGCTTCTATTGACGGAAGATAAATTGCTTAATAATTTTTTTATTTATTTATTTTGGCATAAATACTTGGGCGTTGACAGGGGTCTGGCCATTTTATTTTAGTATCGTTAGGTATTCTAATTACTTACTGTTTAATGGTATTTTTGACTTAAGAACGTCAGTACAATTATTTATTAGGAAAAGTTGTAGTTACATTGGAATGTTCAGCTTTGTGAGACCATAGTAATGTCAAATTTGGTTAATATCTCAAACAAGATAGTGGGGAGTGAAACAATGCACAATTTAACTCCATTTAGACCTTTGTGACTGGTGTTCTTCAGAAGTTAAGTTTACAATAAATCACTTTTTACTTCGAATCATCATAAAGATTTTTTTTATTCATAAAACTCCATCGCTGCTAGTTATATTTATGTTTATTATTTATTTCAATATAAGTCGACTTTTCGGAGCGGGTTATCTGCCATTTCCCTGTCCCTGCCAGATATAGTACAAGACTAATGCTTAATCAAGGGAAAGCCGCTTTGTTAACTCTGAGCAAGGAGTTCCTTCCAAAGTTGGATTCAATCAGTACCCTCCTAAGTAAATTACGACCAAGTTACCTTCCATCTACCTGCTTCTTGCCGAAACAGCAACCAAGCATATCCATAAAGTTACCTTCATTAAATTGTTTATATGTAGGGGAGCACGTAGGTTATACCTTGCCCGTAGGAATGATTTATTTTATTTCTTTACGCCAAAAACAAGCAAGGAAATGCCATTTAGCTCAGATCCCTTGCTTTCTTTTCCTTCTTCATCTTCGAAGTCATTTTTAGCAAACACCACTTCTAGTCCAGTGCAGATTGCTTCCAGCAACTATAGTAGCAGCAAAGTGTACACGAGAATGATAAATGGACAGTAGAATATTGCCGTAGAATGATCGAAAATGGTCAGGAGACGGATTTTGGTGTCGATGCTAAATAGTTGTGGAACAAATTCAAATGATATTATTTATTATTATTGGTCAGCATTCTGCCAGCAACGTGAGACAAATCTCTTCATTCTACTTCACATTGAACTACTCACTGACTCAAAAGGAAGTCAAGAAAATTATGAAAAATGTCGTGTATTTGTTTCATGGATAAACAATAGCATATAATTCGAAACTGCTATATCATTCTGATGTCTGAATTCCTGTCAACTTTGTCCCAGCAATTTTAGCAGGTTTCCCTTAAGGGAAATCAGCTACTGAGGTCGTACTCATGACGGAATTTTCAAAATTTTTCTTCAAATGTCCATCGATCCTACCTAGTAGATAACGAAGATGAGGTCCGTTCAAAACTGTATGTGTGTGTGTGTGTATATATATATATATATATATATATATATATATATATATATATACATATATTTGTCTGTTACCGTTGTAGCGGTCGCAATTTTTAGTTTGATCATTACCAAACTGGATATTTAGTCGTTTTATGTAAAAAGAAAGATCTAGTTTGTTAGCGGCTGAAATCGGACCAGTGGGAGGGAGAGTTTAAAGAGGAGGATTTTCGAAAATTCAAAATATCCCCGTTACTATACGTCGAATCGAAAAATTGTACATAATCAATCTTATTGCATATTAAATTTACTATAAATATTGTTATATACATTTATTCTCAATCTTGAATATTAACCGAGATATTTGCATTTTTTTTTAAATCTGGGTCGCTAACGGACGAGAGTGACTTTCCCGCCAAAAGCTAGTTCGGCCGTTTCCTTAACTGCTTCGCTCTCGTGGAATTTCTCTATTGTAAAACTTCACGTGGGAAATCTGCTTAGTTTACGCAACCGCTGCGTGACGAACTTTTTACAACATGGATGAATGTTAAACCTGGGAGTTACAACTCTTCCTCTCCCAGCGTTCTTGTCTATCACAGCCTTTAAATCTCCATATATTTCACTATATATATTTCACCCCAGGCCTGTCCGAGTATGTCTCTTGAATATATTTTAAAATATGAGTATTCCTTTTTTAAGTTACAATATTCATTCATATTCGACTTCAAGAATGTCAGTTATGTTTTGTAGAATTATTTAGTACCATTTGTGTAATTACCATTGTTGAGTTACCGAGACCGGTGAGTACAAGTGAATATGCAGCATAACTTCTTGTTGTCTGGTTCACCTTCTGCAGATAACCAATTACTCCCACAAAGTGTAAACTGTCGAAAGATTTCAAAGAGTCACATGTAAGACTTTGATATTGCGTAAGACCGTTAAACAGAATTTTCGCCAAATTCATTTTCCCCCTAAGCCATATTTTCTTTTCAAACCGTTTCCACGTTTTATTAATGTTTTAAGATCTGAAGCTCTCTCTTCAAAGGCTCCGTATCCTATCTTGTTAAAGGAATATTAAACACCTTTGAACGCAGCCTCTCCCGACTCCGCAAATACAAGCGTTCTTTTCTTTTTGCCCCAACACGTTTTAAAATAATTCAAGAATACCTGTTTAAAGGGGAAAATTTCTGGAAGATCCCAAAGTCATATTTCAGAAGACCTCGCTTGGCTATTAAAGACAGCGTTGTTTTAAATTCATGAAATTCTTAACATCTTAAAACGGAATGAGATATTTACGTTTTTGTGAAAATAATTACCAAGTAGTTCTCGAAATTCTAGGTAAAAAAGTCACCGAGTATCAAACACAAGATCAATGGCAAAATATTTTCTGTGAAACAATTCCCCATTAAATTCGGGGGAACGAACGGAAAAATAAGCCCTTACAACAGTTAATTTCACAAATGTGATAAGTAAATTAAGATTATTAAGTCATGATACCACATTTTGAAGACCGAAGTGCTAAGGATAAAAAGCTTGTATGGTACCATCAGTTGTAGATGGAGACACTTAAGAAGAAAGATGTGCAAAATACTATATTTGTTTAAATATACTATATGCTATGTAAATAATCAGCAGAAATTAGCTTAAAGGGTTATATGGCACATAATAATATTTAAAAGTTGACGTAATCAATCAATTGCAGCAAACACATTTTAATGTAGCTTTGCTAAACATTTTTACTGCTACTATATGTTCTACAAATATACAATGGTAAGACGTAATATCCCCTTTCTTTCTTTATATGCATATATATAAAGGGCACAGCCGACTTTGAACCAATGGTGTACTTAAAAACTAAAAAAGTCGAAAAGAAGAGTCTTAAATGTTACGTTCTGTCATTAGTATACTACCATTCGTATTTCTCTAAAAGAAAATTCGTTTTAAAAAAAGAAGAAAAAAGTAATAATATTGGAATAAATAAAAAGAATTATTACAAAAAGCTTCGAGTGATAAAAATAAACAGAGATAAGAAAATGGCCTGGGAAGTTGTAGAATTGAATTGGCAAAAGAAGAAAGGTTTACTATAATAGTGTTGGTAGTCTATACTCGTCCCAGTACTGCCTCAGGCCTCACGGCACCCACTTACATTCAATTTAATAAACTTTCAGAACAACAGGACTTCCAGGGAATGCTGGAGTAGATGTCTCTTGGGAAATACTGCTTATGTTAAACAAAATATTTATTTTTTATTCTTAAATTAGTTATTATTTCAACCCTTCTTTTTGCATCAAATAATTTGGTTGATTTTAGTCAGGCATTGCGTTGCCAAATGTCACACCTAGAAAGCAAACAATTTATCAATGTATCCATCAAACTCCAACATTCGAATCCATCCAATCCTATATTTGGACAGTCTTTCAAGCTTGTATGAGTTATAACCAATTTACTCATAATGGTTCTTAATGTTAAGGTTTCGTAACATATCCTAGTCGTTACCTTTTTGAGATAAGGCAGAAACTGATCTATTTTCATAGCTGACAGTACTTACCTACTGTTTCCATTTATGCATTAAAATACTTAGATACTTAGGTTTGCAACAATTACAAACTCTCTTATCTACAGCCCCATCTCCAAAAAAAAAAAATCTAAATTATATGTCTCCTTCAGTAAATTAACCCAGTAACATTACATTATACATAATAAATGCTTTTTCTTTAATACCAATACAAATCATCTTGCGGCTTAGCAGGATTACCAAGATCAACAGTAAGTTGACCGATTTTTGTTTTTTTTAATCACATTAAAAGAAATTTTTGTTTACTAAATACAAGCGTATATTGTGCTGAGGTTAACCGTTTGAGTTAAAGCGTTGGCTTTAATCTCACAAAGTAAACCTTTATTGGTGAGTTCGATACCCGTCTTAAATAACAATTTATTTATTAATGAACTCATTAAATCGAGCTACCGAGTCACCTACACCCCAGCGTTACATTATCCTCATTCACACATTACCTTCAATCTTATGAAGGAACAATAGTTCAGAAAAGGAGGAACTATCATTTTGACCCCTGGTAGGTTACAAACCTTATTACCCTCAAAACTTTAATAAGATGGGCCTCAAAAAAAAAAAAAAGAAAAAAAAAATAACTTGCAGATAACCCGTCCCAATTAGCCTTAATAAATAATAAAAAAATAAGCTTATATTTAAAAGCATTTTCTGAAATTGAGTATAAGACGTTTGTAAGCTCCAAAATAAGACCTAGAGCTTTAATAACTAACGACTAAACATTTTTATGTCTGAATTTATTACAAAAGTTGAACAGTCTCATCAAGCTGGTGAAAAACTAGAATTTATAACTTTTTTATGGATTTCCAGTTAGGATGCCCAGATGTTTTACTCTTTTAAAAAGGGACGAAACGTTTTTAATTAAACCGTATTAGGACAGGTCCTGATTAGAAGGCTAGAGAGAAACTAATATCATTCATCTCAAAAAATTAATTGAACCCCTTCAAATTCCGGTGTGAACGGAGAATATTTATTTACAAAGTTACAAAATTTGATATTAAAAGGCTTATACCTTCAGCCTGACAATGTTATTGATTGTTTTAATAATTGTAATTGTGTATAAAATATCAAGTCTTTAACGGAATGCCTTATTTTCACAATTTTTTTTATTTATCCATGATATAAATATACCCTGTTTTTATTTTGTCTCTTCGAAAACCAGATCTTAGTTAACTACAGACCAACAATATGAATATTTCACTACAGTAATATTTATTTTGATCTTCACTCTGAGAAGATAATATATATTTTCATTCTCTTTGTTATCAGTAGACAAAAAAAAGGTGTTTAAACTAAACTTTTTTTTTTTTTTTTATAAAAAGTTGTTTAAACTAAACTTTGTGGCTCAGGTTAGCCATGCGAGTTAAAGCGTTGACCTTTATCTAACATGGCAAACCTAGAGTGGCGAGTTCGATTCTCGCCTGGGCAAAGGAAATTATTTAGTGACGAAATTCATTAAATAACATCCTAAAATCCCACCTTGGCTAGAAAAGAGTGGTAACCTGTAGGATAACACGTCCCAATTAGCCTGAGTTGCAAAAAGTGGACGTTAATAAATAATAATAATAAACTAAACTTGCTCTGGAGCAAATTAAACGTGCTGATGCTGGAATTACATAATATATTCAAAATTATTGTGCAAAATGCATAATATGGTCAAGCTAGTATATGGCATATATTTCTTCATTGGCCACCTTATAGACATATTAAAGAACATTATTAAGTTTCGAACCTTAACAATAACTGAGCTATATTAATGGTAGTTCATAAAAAGAACCATCTCAATAGTATTCTGCTCATGCCCTGAATGGGATGTGACAACCGTTTATGGGTATCCCGTTAATATTTTATATTCATGTCATTTGTTCCTTACGTTCGAAAAATTGCAGCTGGGTTAAGCATGTAATTTTAGTCATTTACAAATGAAAGTTGGTATTGAATATATTCAGTTTAAAAAAATTGATAATTTTCAAAATAAAAACAGACCATCCTAAATGAAGGTTTCGAGGAAAGTCAAAAACATAGTCGACATTATTTCTCTTTCTAGGCATTGGGCAAAAAGTGCTAAGGGATCTAAGATGTGAGTCGTTTGAGAAATCAGAAACATATCCCGTATTCTGAATTCCTAATAAGAGTATGTAACGCACCACAACGTGATTATGCTCCGCCTAATCTTTAAAACTACCGTAGTATGGAACATAAAGCAATTTTATTGACACTTATATTTTATTTTTATCATAGAAAATATTATCCAAAAAGTAGAAATTATCATCTGACATAGCTTCAAGGTTAGTTGGCACGAGATTCGATAGTAAAAATAGTATCTGAATTTCAAAGTAAATGGGTAGCGCAGTTTTCATGAATATTAATAGGAAAACTGAATGTTAGGGAAACTGTTCTCCATTAAAATTGTATGTAGTAATAGGGGTTTTTATTTCTTTATCACCGAATATTGACCAGCTGAAAAATGATTAAAATGGAAATTCAATATTCATATAAGCCCAACTGAATTAGCGTATTTATAGATGGGAAAGGCTTTTAACTTTTTATGATATCTTTCATCCTGATATTGGAGCTAACTTTTTCTGCAGTCCTTTTTAATTTTTCATTTCAAGTTTTTATGATTTTATATGATTTCTATGGGGAACGTATAGCCCATATTTGTTAAGGCGTTGGTCTTGGCACCCTTTAGAACTATGAAAACGTTTGATACATACTTGATTGATATATATATACAAACAAACAAACAAAATAAGCTGCCCTCCTTTTGAGAGTACCTGTATGGTCAGCCTCCTAATCTCCCAATTTCTGGTAATAATGTTTTTTTTTTTTTTTTTTAATTTTATTTAAATTGTATGCGAAAAGTTGGAATAATTTGAATATTGTAAATTAGGGGGGTTACTTAGGTGAGAGTGCAGCTTATTATTTTTATCTTTATTTTTTATATAAATGATGATGGACAATTCTTATTGATGATTTTAGAACAAATGTGGATAAATTCTTCAGATCATCGTTTGTTAGCCGTTTTTTGATGGAGGACTCCTCTTGAGCCGAACAGTAGCCCCATAACTGTCCAGTTTTGGATTTCGTATTTCTCTATGAAATAGGGGCAACAAGGTTCATATATGCTTTTCTTCTCCTGGTCCACCTCGTCTGCTTGCTTTTTGTTAATCTCAAAACGGACAGTAGGATCCAGAATTAAGCCCCTTTTTTTCATTTTTCGTGATGGCTATAATATATATATATATATATATATATATATATATATATATATATATATAATCGTCTATATGCATGTACATATAAAAATTAGTTAATTTGGATCGAATGTTTAATTCATTCGCCCGGAAAGGAATTAGTGACGGACTCGCAAAATAGAATAGTCCCACACTCAATAAAAGTGGTGTTAAATTTCCCCAATTATGTGTAGTTCCATAGGCGATGTTACTTTAAAAAAGTATACAAGGGAGTGACATTTTTTTACAGTACTTAATTTGTTTCGTTATAAACTACTACTTTCAATTATTTGTTAGAACTTAGTACAAACTTGAATAGAACTAATCATTACATTATGAAAATAAAAAAGGTAAGCACATGAAGGAGTAAATATATCATCCTAACAATGCCAATCACCATCCCTGTGGGACACAAAACTAAATAAATAAAATAAACTTAAAATATATATATATGTATATGTATATATATATATATATATATATATATATATATATATATAAATGTACTAACTACAATGTTTATAATGTATAAACATAATTTTTTTATTAAAACCATTTTAAATTGTTGTCTTTATTACTAGTCTAATGTTTATTAATTGTCAGTATTGAAGTATTTAATGATTATTTGTTGTGTTTAATTTTTTATTTGTTGTTTGGTTTTTGTTATTTTTCTATAATTTTGTTTTCATTTTACATTGTCAAACTTTGAGCCAAATCGCCAAGATGCGGGTGCTCCTGTATAAATAAATAAATAAAAAAAATATTCTTTAATTAACATTGTACAAATACTGTTGTTGTTTTTTTAGGTTTCGGATATTATATCCCTTTCAATTTAACACAAAAATTGCCATAATTCATAAATCGTACCATGATAATAAATAAACAGAGGTTCTGTACATTATTTAAGGGTTCCTAATAAGAGCGCTTACTCCTATCCCTTATTTTGGGGGAATTTAGGAACCTCTCCTCCGTCAAAAACTCCTCCTAATTTCATGTTTTAGGGTCATTCTCGTCAAGGAGCTATAATATTCATTTTGCAATTGGCATTGATCTTATAGTGCCACTGAAGTAAATAGTGTACTTATCAATTGATTTATCAATGTGCATTGGCAGGTCACTCTTTTATTAATCTTGCACTAGACGTTGGTCCTACCATGCCACCGAAGTCAATAGTGCACTCATTAATTGGTTTATTAATGTGTATCCTGAGAAAGGACATACTAAAAAGTACCCTAATGTTAGACTTAGAGCAAAATTCTAAATACATTCCGTATTCTTCTTAATAGCAATATTCGTCTCACTCTGTAGAGACGTTTTATCTCACACCTGAGTGAACCGGATGATCAGTGAAACATAACAAGGTTTCTGGATAATCAACTGCCAGAACGTAATCCCATAGTGATGGTCGGTTCAAGTTCATATTTCATCAGACGTTTTTCATCAAGTGGATGGAGTATACGGGGAGGGGGGCATTTCATCTCGATGTTCAACATTGCTGCGATCTCACTCATGAAGTATTTTGACAATAGCCTGTGCGTTGGTGATCAACCATTCGAATACATTCATGGGATCCCAGTTAGAAACTTCTTATAACGCGGAAAACATAGGAATCTCCTATTGAAAATATGTTTCTACTTCTGAGTTACTTTAAAAATATATCTAGAAACACAGTAAACATAAAAAGGGGTAAAATACCCTTTACACAAATATCATAGTCACGTATCTACCCAAAAAAGGAGATTATACCCCTTACTCAAATGAGTAAGTCACGTATCTATCTCCCCCCCCCCAATAAAAAACACTAGTATTTCACCAAAGGAGAAAAACTAACTTAACATGAACTACATTTTTTAGGAAACGCTCAGCTTTCTACACATTCCCCCACCCTCTCTCTCTCTCTCACACACACACACACACACACACACACACACACACACACACACACACACACACACACACACACACACACACACACACACACACACACAAACAAGCACGCACGCACGCACAAACACATATACATTCTTTCATAACCGATAACTTCATAACAGCAAACAAGATAAGTGCACTGTACCTTCACTGACGGATCCAAAAGTGGCAGTGGGAGTTAAGGGCTCTAGAATTATGGACAATGATGCATACAGTTATTTTAAAGGAAAAATCGATCCCGTACCTAGATGTTTGTTAAATTGTTTACAAGTCTTAATGCAAAAATTTAAAAAAAATCCAATTTCCTTTTTTGAGCACATTCATGTACTAATGTGGGTGGCTTATATACAGGGATCACAATTTTTTTTCGATCCTTGCGAAACTCGGTATCGGTTCGGAAAGAAAATTTTCAGGGGAGGGGGAACTTGTATTATCCCAGTTGTTTACAGCTAAGATAGTTGCACATTATATTTCCTATAATAGTTAATCTATTAATTTTTATTTATGTCAAAAATAAAACCAGATATTTCAATTTTTAAGTATACCATGCTTTGTTTAAATTCACTTCTACTCGCCCCATTTTCAATTATAGTAACTCAGTGACTAAACATCTCATACCCAGATTGTATTTCAATACATGTTTACATAGGCTTTCGACTATGAAAGAAATCAAGAAGCTGGTATAATGAGAATGTCAGTCCAGCTCATGGAAAATCTGTTAGTTTATGCAGCCCTTTCGAGACCGTCATTTTATATTTAATGTAATTTTGTTAATTAAAAGGGATTCATTACCTTTTTATCTAGTTATTTGCTCTTTACAACAGTTGAACTTGTTTGAATTTGATTAATGTCTATTGATATATTATTTTATTTTAGATGGTTTTAAAATTATATTTATTAGTCTTCTTTATTTTGTATAGATTTGTACAAAGGAGCATATTACTTAGATTATGACTCTATATAATTTTTGTTGTATTTCTTTAAAGGGATATGCCGTTGTAACAGTTAACAGTTTCGTAGACTTCCGGTTGAGTCTAGCTGTCATCTGGGCCCCTGCTTCAAAATTTACTAGCGATACGGGAGCACGTGCGGGCTAGTGGGGCAACACTACGTTCATAATCTGTTCATCTAAGATATACGAATCTGTAATAACAATTTAATGCCTCGTGCGAATGTATAAAGTCCGTCACACAGGGGCTGCGTAAACTAAGCAGATTTCCCAAGTGAAGTTTTACAATAGAGAAATCTGCATACTGCTAACACTTTACACCCCCGTGAGTAAATACAAACGGTAAGGAGAAATCGCTCAGTTAATTTTAATAAGCTAATAAGGGAAACGGCTTATGACTTGTAAATAAATAGGGCATCATCAGATTGTATTTGCATATATCTCACAAAGTAAAAGGTTAGAAGACAAGAAAAGTTAGGTTACACGACGGAAACTTAGGACAATAGCCGCAAACACATTTCATAAAAATGCTAATATCTCGGTTAATATTCAAGATAGAGAAAAAGTGTGATATGACAAAATTTATAGTAAATTTCATTAACAATAAGATTGGTTTAATACAATTTTTCGATCCCACGTATACTAACGGAGATATTTCAAATTTTCAAAAATCCCCCCTCTAAAGCCCCTTCCACTTGTCCGACGTCAGCCATTAACGAACTTGATCTTCCTATTTACATAAAATCATTAAATATCCAGTTTGGTAATGATCAAACAAAAATTGCGACAGCTAGAGCGTTAACAGACATATATATATATATATATATATATATATATATATATATATATATATATATATATATATATATATATATACAAGCTAAGGTACCCGGCTTCGCTCGGAATTCATTTGAGGTTTAGTGATGATGGGTTTTTTTTTTTTGGCAAGCCTTTACTTTCCACAATATTTTAACATTTTCCGATGTATAACCGTCGTTTCCGTGGATTTGTTAATAATAAAATTATTGGTTATGTAAGGCTTCACTGTCCACAATATTTTTATATTTCCCGTCTCCTGGGCATGTAGTTTTTTTTTACATATATAATTCATAATCATAGAAAGTGTTCTGCCCGCCAAACTACATATGTTTGAAATAAACTTCATTTCCCTTGATACGTTACAAAGACCAACAGTGACACAAAACCGAACAGAAAATGTAATGTACTGCGAATTTTTATTTTAGGCTTCTCTTATAACCCCCCACCCCCCTCCCGTTTGAACCTAAAAAATTTAATAAAGCTTTTAATCGTTTAAGAAATAATGCTAATTCAAATGCCAAGTTGAGTTAAGTTCCGTTCAATCGTTAGTGCCAAATACAATTGTCGGCTACCGTTTTAGTTTTCAGTGTATATCTCGTTTATACTTGTTATACGACAAAAGTGAATGTAACATACGTTACTTTATATAACAAAATAAACAGCTTTTGTTATGTGCATAATTGCCGAAAAACCAATAGGAAACAAAATATCGCTATTTTTAATTTCAGGTCTCTAGAAATAATGATACAGCTTATTATCACAAAGGAGTTAGTGTTAATTCACATACGGAATTTTGTTTAGTTCGGTTGAGTCTTTGGTACCAAATAAAATTGTTGATTCCCGTTAAAGTTTTTTAGCGTATAACTCATTTAAATTCCGTATACGGCAAAAGTATATATAACAAAAGTTACTCTAAGTAACAAAATACACAACTTTTGTTATGTTCATATTTGCCGAAAAACGAATAGAAAACGAAATACCGCTATTTTTAAATTCAGGCCTCCCTTACAACCCCCACTCCTGCCCGTCCCTAGAAATGTTTGTATGGCTTGTTATAATGAAAGCGTTAGTGCTAATACACATACCGAGTTTTATTTATTTCGGTTGGGTCTTTTGTCACAAATAAAATTGTTCACTTCCGCTATAGGTTTTAGCGTATATCTCGTTTATAATTCGGTATACGAAAAAAGTGTATATAATAAAATTTACTCTAAATAACAAAATAAAAAACTTTTGTTATGTCCATATTTACCGAAAAACCAATAGGAAACGAAATATCGCCATTTTTAATTTTGGGCTGCCCTTATGACCCCCACTCCTGTTCGTCTCAGAGGATATTAATATAGCCTAAAGTCTAAGTTGGGTTAGTAGTAATATACATACCAAGTTTCATAAAATTCGGTTCAGCCGTTTATGCGTGAAAAGGTAACAAACAAATAAACAAACACACACGAAAGAAACAAAATGCAGTTATGGTGTCTATAACATGTGAAACGAAAAGTTATCATGAAAAATCGCGAAAAAAATCAATGTACAGACAGAGGTTACAATTTTATATATATATATATATATATATATATATATATATATATATATATATAAAATTGTATCCTCTGTCTGTACATTGAGGTTTTTTGCGAAAATTTCACGATAACTTTTCGTTTCACATGTCATAGACACCAAAACTGCATTTTGTTTTCTTTGGTGTCTGTTTGTTTGTTTGTTTATTTGTATGTTGTTTGTTTGTTTGTTACCTTTTCACGCATAAACGGCTGAACCGAATTTTATGAAACTTGGTATGTATATTACTACTAACCCAACTTAGACTTTAGGCTATATTAATTTTCTCTGAGACGAACAGGAGTGGGGGTTATAAGGGAAGACTGAAATTAAAAATAGCGATATTTCGTTTTCTATTGGTTTTTCGCAAATATGCACATAATAACAAAGTTGTTTATTTTGTTATTTGGAGTAACTTCTGTCATATACACTTTTGTCGTATACCGAAGTTTAAATGCGTTATACGCTAAAAATTATAGCGGGAGTCAACAATATTATTTGCCAAAAAAGATCAACCGAACTAAATATAACTCGGTATGTGTATTAGCAATGAGGTCTTCATTATAATAAGCCATACCAACTTTTCTATGTACGGGCAGGAGTGGGGGTTATAAGGGAAGCCTGAAATTAAAAATAGCGATATTTCGTTTCCTATTGGTTTTTCCGCAAATATAAACATAACAAAAGTTGTTTATTTTGTTATTTGGAGTACCTTTTGTTATATACACTTTTGTCGTATACCTAAGTATAAATGAGTTATACGTTAAAACTTTAGCGGGCACTAACGGCTGAACCGAACTTAACAAAACTCGGTATGTCAATTAGCTTTAATTCTTCCATGATTATAAGTTATATTAAAATTTTTAGGTTCGAACGGGAGGGGAGTTTATAAGGGAGGCCTGAAATAAAAATTCACCATATTTTACATGTATAATAAACGGGAAATATAAAAATATCGAAGACTGTGAAGAATTATCGAACAAATAATTCTATTATTAGCAAATCACCGGCAACGACGGGTATCAATCCTAAACACTGGGACGGGTAAATGACAAAATATTTGCAAATTAAAGCCTTGCCAAAAAAATACCATCACCATTCAGCCTCAAATCAATTCCCGGGCGAAGCCGGGTATCTGAGCTTATTTAGAGTAACTTTTGTTATATGCACTTTTGCCGTATACGGAAGCATAAATGAGTTATACGCTGTAACTAAAGCGGGAGTCCACAATTTTATTTGGCACTAAAGACTAAACCGAATTAAACCAAACTCTGTATGTGAATTAGTACTAACGCTTTCATTATATTAAGCCATACTAACATTTCTAGGGACGGGCAGGAGTGGGGGTTATAAGGGAGGCCTGAATTTAAAATAGCGATATTTCGTTTCCTATTGCTTTTTTCGGCAAATATGAACATAACAAAAGTAGTTTATTTTTCTATTTAAAGTAACTTTTGTTTTATTCACTTTTGTCGTATAGAAAAGTATAAACGAGATATACACTAAAATCTAAAGCGGGAGCCAACAATTTTGTTGGGCACTAACGATTGAACCGAACTTAGCAATACTCGGTGTGTGAATTAGCATTAATTCTTTCATGATTATAAGCTCTATTCTAAATTTTAGGTTCAAAGAGGGAGTGGGGATTATAAGAGAGGCTGAAATGAAAAACTCGGTTTTTCTATTTTCTATTGTTGTTTTTCGGCAAAACATTGCACATAACAAAAGTGGTTTACTTTGTTATTTAGAGTAAACTTATGTGTGCATTCACTTTTTGTCGTAAAATGAAGTAAACAGGGATATACGCTAAACGGGAGTCAATAATTATATTAGTACTCATTTAAGGGGTTTTAATAAATGAATACTATGACAAAATGATGTTATGTTTTGGCCTTATATGATAGTTCAAAGTATTATTTGGATTAGTGAGGTATAAAATCTTCGTCACCCCCTCATTTATTTATTTTTCCTAGAAAATAGCTTTGTTATTTATTTTCCAATAGAAATATAAACTATAAGAGCATTTCCATTATTTAATTTTGTATAATGTACCTTGATGTTATTGAAACAAATATGTGCTATCATAATAATTAAACGTTAATGGTAATGTCATTATGACAAAAAACAATATGCGTTTAAACAATATGCGTATATGATATGATATTTTCAGGGTACCTCTATTTTTTAATTCCATCCAGTAGATAAATTATTAAAATAATGTTTTGAGTCAATAATTTAAGTAGAAGAATTTGAGAAGTCTCGTGCGGGAACGGAAGATTAATGGAGCCTTACTAGATAATTGAGTTTACAAATTTCCCGTCTGGCATTACTGAAAGTAGTTTCCAGTGTGATTCGCTATTACAAATATAATCTTACGTGCAAAAACTTTGCCTAATATTATATGAGCTCGGATTGGCTTTTGAAAGGAAATATATTCATTATAGATGATATTTAATTGTAATAAATTCTACCCATGATTATGGTTTGAATTACGAGTATTGAAAAAAAGGTGAGTCAAAAAGTGTAAAGGGATAGATTAGAAACATATTAGCCGATTTCCCTTAAGGGAAATCAGCTATTGAGGTTGTACTCGTGACGCGATTTTAGAAATTTTTCTTCAAATGTCATCGATCCTACCCAGGAGATGACGAAAATGAGGTCCGTTCAAAACTGTTTATATAATATATCTATATCTATCTATCTATCTATCTATCTATCTATCTATCTATCTATCTATCTATCTATATATTTGTCTGTTACCCCTCTAGCGGTCTCAATTGTTGTTTAATCGTTACAAAACTCGATATTTAGTCGTTTTATGTAAAAAGAAAGATCAAGTTCGTAACGGCTGAAATCGGACCAGTGGGAGGGGAGATGTTAGAGGTGGAGAATTTTGAAAATTCGAAATATCTCCGTTACTATACGTCGGATCAAAAAATTGTATAGAACCAATCTTATTGCAAATTAAATTTACTATAAATATTGTTCTATACATTTATTCTCTATCTTGAATATTAACCGAGATATTTGTATTTTTATTAAATGTGGGCCGATAACGAACGTATAGAGAGACGGCTCTCGTATAGATTTCTCTAGTGTATAGCTTCGCGTGGGAAATCTGCCTTAGTTTACGCAGCGCCTGCGTGACGGACTTTTTTCATTTATTCTTCAAAACTAAAATTTCTATTATATCAATCCCCTGAAGTTACCCTTAATTTCGGAAAACCATTACGTCTTGGATGGAAGTGTAATTGTTACACATTGAAGTCTTGCTATCAAAATACTATCATTAGTAAGTCAACAATGATTTCCCGGGCATCGCCCGGGTACCTTAGCTAGTTTATATATATATATATATAATTTTGATCGGACCTCATTTTCGTCATCTCCTGGGTATGATCAATGGACATTTGAAGAAATTGTTCGAAAATCGCGTCATGAGTACGACCCCAATATCTGATTTCTCCTAAGGGAAATCTGCTAATACTTTTTACAATCTTATTCAATTGTTTTGTTTATTCTTCTGTTTTTCTTCTTCCCATTAGCCTCACAAAACCGTTAATAGTGGTGATATATTGTGATTCTTATTAATAAGGCGCTATTAGCGACAAATTCCTTTATGCAAATATTCAGGTATTATAAATATTGCAAATAATTGTAATTACTAATTAGGAGGGGTTATAAGGGTTGATCAGTAGGGGACCTGATTCCTATATCTACAGAATATATAACTATTCTTAGAGTTACTCCCATCAAGGAGCAATCGTATAAACAGTTACATTAGCCCTTGCGCCTTGGTCTTTTCGTTCGTTCAACATTTATTGACGCATTTCCCTGATATAAATAGTCATTAATCGTAGCAGGTGGTTCTTACTAATAAGTACATAATTGTCGAGTAGGAGGGATTATAGGGGATGAATGGTAGGGAATATGGTAATTCTTTGTTACTAGAGAGAGGCCCTCCATTGAGAGTCCCCGGAGCGTGAGGGGGTAGGGGACTGGTTTATCCAACTTGCTCAATGGGACAACCCACCACTACCAACCAACTCTCCCTTCTCTCAATACAAATATAAAATTCCCTCCTCCTCCCTCATACTCATTTATATTAACTCATAGCGAATGTTTGTTACACATAGTACAAATTTATAAATTATTACACTCTGCTAAGAATATTTGTATTTAACTAGCGGACCCGGCAGACGTTGTGCTGCATGATATGCATTTATGACTTTATATATATATATATATATATATATATATATATATATATATATATATATATATATATATAGATATATTTGCCTGTTAACGCTCTAGTGGTCGCAATTTTTGCTTGATCGTTACCAAACTCCATATTTAAACGTGTCATGTAAAAACACAGATCAAGTTCGTTAACGGCTGAAATCGGACCAGTGGGAGGGGGGTTTAGAGTAGAGAATTTTGGAAAATTCGAAATATCTCCATTACTGTACGTCAGATCAAAAATGTATTTAAAACCAATCTTTTTGGGAATTAAAAGATCTATAAATGTTATTGTGTGCATGTTTTCATTTTCTTTAATATTAACCGAGATATTTGCGTTTTTTAGTTTTCGGACTTCAATAAACGCCCACTCCCGTTCTAACCTAAAAAATTTAATGTAGCTTATAATCATGGAAGAATAAACGCTAATTTACGTATAGAATTTTGTTAAGTACGGTTCAATCGTTGGTACCCAATAAAATTGTTGGCTCCCACTTTAATCTTTTAGTGTATATCTTGCTTATACTTTGTTATAAAACAAAAGTTACTCTAAATAATAAAATAAACAACTTTTATCCTGTGCATATTTGCCGAAAACCCAATAGGAAACGAAATATCGCTACTTTCAATTTTAGGGCTCCCCCACACCTGCTAAACCATCCAGGGCGTCACCCAAACGCGTACAAAAAAATCATTCAAATCGGTCCAGCCGTTTAGGAGGAGTTCAGTGACATACACACGGACAGTGGAAATATATGTATAAAGATAAAATGTTAATATAAATATATACAATGAAGTGTTCCAATCAATATCCCTACGAAACGAAACGCCCGTCACGCAGGAGCTGCGTAAACTAAGCTTCCTTGGAATGACACACTAGTTATATCATCTCACAATATATTCCCTCCTTTTTAAATTATAATTAGATGAGTAGCAGTGCAAATTCTGTTAGTAGCCGATAGGGAAAAACTTTATTTAACAATATTTATTTTTTTCGGTTGGCATTACAGACCTTTAAGGTCCTTAGCCTTCCCCGAGCCTTACCCCATTGTAACCAGAGGGTCTGTGAGCAGTTCACGCTGTCAGCCCGCCTGTGGACAGAAGTTAAGAGAGTCACAATTGTTAGTCATCCCGAGGGGCTGACAGACGTATATACTCTTTAAACTCCCGCTAATCCAAAATCACTGTGACACTAGCGCACTCTGCTATCGACCTCGTGAACTAATGTTCTCCATTGGCAGGGATCGAACATGCACCTATTTTTGCCTCCAGCTTGCTGAAGGTAGTGGTAGATATACCCACGCCTTTACCTGTACGTCCAATGACTGCCCCCATATAACAATACTTATTTTACATTATATTTTCAATAATATTGGTTCTTTTCCATTTGTCGGTCCGACTCATAATAGATATTTCAAATTTTCATGACGCCCCTCTGAAACCCCACCCACCCCTCCGATGTCATCCGTCAAAGAACTTGTTCGTTAGATTTACATGAAACGTTTAACTATCGATTTCGGTAATAATCAAACCAACATTATTACCGCTAAGCGATAAGCGACTAATAAATTCACCTCATTTTCGCCATCTCCAATGTAGGATCGATGGACATTTGAAGAAATTGTTCTAAAATTTCGAAATGAATACAGCCTCAATACCTGATTTACCTAAAGGAAAATTTGCTAAAACACACACGAAATAAAAACATTTGTGGACACCACAGGATGTTATCATACTCCAGTTAAATTAATTAAACGAAATGTTTCTGTGCACTTCATTTAAAAATAATTAATTTGAAAGACATGTACATTACATCCGCTCGAATGCATCGGATACAAAAATGAATGATCTTTGCATAATAAACAAAAACGGCCCTATACAAATCCTTTTTATTTCAAATATTTATGGAAAAATGTATAAATTTTTATTTTCTCTTAACCCCCCCCCCACCCCACCTCTCCCATAATATATTTCGATCAAATGGGGAGAGGCACAACAAACTTTACAAAAGTCTTAAATATGAAATTTTAACTTTTTAAGGCCCAAACTGTTAATTTCGTAGCAAACTAAAAATTGAAATTTTTTGGGATTACAGTATTTCTTATACATTGTGGAAGGAATTAAAAAGAACTAATTAAGCAATAACTCTAAAAATAATCATTTATAGCAGAAAACGCACCAAAAATCCGATAACCAACAAACAAAAGAAGCTTTAACGAACGACAAAAAGAAATATCTTATACCAGGTGGTTAAAAGTAATTGCGTGGAGATAAATTATAAAATAATTCTTTAAATGCATTTGTTAAGATAGCATTACTAAAATAAATAATTAAAAATTAATACCTACACGAAGAAATAAATCCATTTTATATTAGAGAAAATTCTCTAAATACTTACTGAATCCATATCTTCTACATTAAATTTTAAATTTGTTTGTAATTAGTTCTTCACCAGCAAATTCTTATTGTTGAGAATGAAATTAGTTAAGTAAGAAATTTATCAGTCGTCATCTTGAGAGCGGTAGCTTGAAGAAGCTAATTTTTGACGTATCTGAATCAAAAGAAATCGGTGATAATTTCTCAGCCCTGTTAGGCGTCTACACCCTCAAGGGTAAGTTGACATTTAATTAACAGTACTAATTTGCTTGCATAAAAAATATCGGAATAAGAAGAGAAATTAAAAATTTACAACGTGGAAACTAGAAGCAGTTTCTACTATCACGCTGTAGAGTTAGCAGCAAAGCTGGTAAGATATTTGAACACAATGTCCCCTGGCTCTATTGTTAACGATGAGGTCGGTTGCTATCAACACCTTCCAGCCATCCTAGCATACCACTCGCTGCGACTCAATTACTGCCATATTTTCACTTATTTCATGCTAATTATGGAGTCGACTATATACCACTTCTAACTGACTACATTAATTTCTAATTAGGAGGCAAAGAGGACGGCAGTGAAGTTTGAAACTTACAATAAATTTAAAAAAATGTCAACTAAAACCCCTTAACCAATTTGCCTCCTCCTATTTTAATAAAAAATGAATTGCACCTAATCCTAAAATTTACGCAGTATGTTTTTAGAATTGCTAATGTCTAGGAGGGCACTAACGTCTCCTATGTAAAATATGAGAATAAAGATAGCTGGTTTGAGACCTAAAGATCTTTTCTTTTTGTCCTAAAACATGTTAAACATTTAATTCAAATGGTCTGAACTATGAAACCTTTATATTGGTTAAAATTATTAATTAATAAATTAACGTCCACTTTTTGCTACTATGGCTGATAGGATGGGTTAACGTGTGAACACAGCAGAGTAACTTAAATAATATTAGTTAATGGACATATAAATACAGAACAAAGATACTATGAAAAGAACCAGAAAAACTAAAACAAGAAAAGCAAAAAAACAAATGTACGCACCCTGGTATGAGTATAGAAATATAAGAATAGATAGAAGAAACTGTAGACATATTGTATGTTGTATATAATAATGTTTTTAAGTTGTACTGATTGTGTCTATACAATTACTGTTTTCAGTCACGTTAGTAGTTGTCATTGACCAACGTCTGTAAGAGATATGAAAAAAAACTAAAACAAAAAAGAAACACTTTAGTACGTTCGCCTAAAAGCATTATATTCTTTCATGCATTATTTTTATCACGTTTAACAAGTGAACTATGAAAGTATTAAGTACAAACGTTCTTACGTCCTACTGCGTTTTCATTGGAGGGATTTTATTAATATTCGTTAAAAAATCAATGAATATGTCATTTAATCATTTAAGTACTGAAGTATACGTATAAATATATTTTGCTGGATTTACTCAAATAAACGTACTGCAAATTCAATTATCTACCAAATTTAATTTGATAGATTTATACTATCTAAAATTATGCATGATAAAATGAAATCAATAAAAAACATATAGCACTATAGAGAATATATTCAATTAAATTTGGCATTGATTTGCAAAGAGAAGAGTAAATTAATAATGCTTAGAAAAGAAAGAAAGAAACAGGGCAACAGTGATAATAATTTATCACAATTGGCTGGATTATTGTCTGTCCCAACAAAAGGAAATAATATGTTAATTAAATTAAATCCCAACGAAATGAATTATTTAGCCATAATGATGCATTTATAACATTGGGACTGATTAATTGTTTACTATCTGATTTCCGTTAAGGAAAACCAACGATTGAGGTTTGAGGTTGTAGTCATTACGCGATTATCGAAATAGTTCATCAAATGTCCACAGAGCAATACATACAAGATGGGGAAAATGAGGCCCGTTCGAATATGTATATATATATATATATATATATATATATATATATATATATATATAAATGTAAAAGGGGTGTCAGCGGCTGTGCGGGTTAAGGTGAAGGTACACCTACCACTACCATGAGTAAGCTGAAGGTAAAATAGAAGCACATTCGATAGTCGCAACGATAGAAAATTAGTTCACGAGTTCGCTACAAGATTGCGCTAGTGCCACTCTGCTTGTGTATCTACAGCGTCTAATGAGTTTATAAGTCTGACAGTCCCTCGGGATGAATGGCGATTACACTGTCTTAGATAACGCTCAAAAGGCAAGCTGACAGCGTGAACTGACCACTGAATCAGTTAGCATGAGGCCCGTCATTCTACTGGTGACAATTCATTCCAGGTCCTCCTTGGTTAACAGGTGTTGTACGTAGTGTTGATCAGTGAGTACGTAAAAATGTGCACACGAATTCCTCAAGTCTTGGATGTGGGCGGCTAAAAACATTAAAGGTCTGTAATGCCAACAAAAAACTTGTGTGTGTGTGTGTTTATATATATATATATATATATATATATATATATATATATATAGCCACTATTGATGTTGTCACATTACATGTCTATTCATGCATCACTGCGTAATGCCAACACCACGTAGAGTTTAAGCTCGAAATAATATGGCCCTGGATCTATAGTTAATGCCTTTGTTAGATGAGTGTGTGTGAATTTTGCGTGTGTTTGTGCTTGCTAGTGCGTTTGTATGTGTTTGTCTGCCAACTATAAAACGGCCCTAAGTCTTTACCAAACTCTATATTTAAGGGTTTCATGTAAAACCTTAGATAACGGCTGAAATGGTACCATGATCCGGTCAATAATCATAATTCTGATATATCCCCTTGGAGCCTGATTAAAAAATGTTATATAATCAATCCTGTTAGAAATATAATACTCCACAATTATTACTGCATGTAGTTTTTTTTGTAACTCCAATTGGATTCAAACGATTTTCACCAGCGTCCTGTGTACATTGAATTCTTATTACGGGAGAAATAAAGAACGGAATCTGGGATGCCGACGTGAGCTTGCTATTGTAGAAGGTGGGAAATCCGCTTAGTTTGCACTGTATATGGCCACACTTAGGCCACGTTTAAATGCTGATTTTAGAATGGGAAACAAAAACTCACAGACACACACTTTTGCACGTGAAACACACATTTATTCTATGTTGGAGGAATTGTTACTTCATACTATTTACAAATGGATGTTATTAATATGTAGAATAAAATAAAATATTCCGATGGAAAAGCTATAATGTCATAAAATAGCATGTACCTCCAAACGAAATTATAATGTGCAGCGGCCTAGTTATAAAAAAGTTTTAAATTCAAACTAGAAGGATTCTTGCTTATTGGCTCTCTATACACAATTTGATATATTTCATGCACTAACCAAAAATAAGATAAATAAGTACTTTTGTTGATATTTCAATAAATTTACTTTCTAAAAAAGGTCTAAAATAAATAGCATTCAAGGATGGAAACCTGGAAACCAATTAATTATTTTCAAGCTATAATCGTTTCATACCATATTTTTGAGAAATTGTTTATTATCTTCTTAACAGGGAAGGAATGAAAAGAATATTAATTAATTAAAGATCCAAGTCGTCCAAAAGCGGTAATTGTTTTCCAACCACTGCCCTACTATATCATTCATAGAGCCTACACCACAAAAATTCCGACGCTAATGCGGGCATCGAACCCGCAACACCGAGTTCACCTTTTACGACTTAACGCTCATTGGTGCTCCAAGTCCCCGAACAGATTTATTCCACCCTTTCTGTTCATTTTGATTTAAGCTGAAGAATATCTAGCACCTTATAAAGTGTCTAAAGTAATGAATATTAGAAATTTAAGATGGTCATATTAAATCAATCGTTACTCTAATTCATTGATATTTATTAAATATGATGTAATAAATCATGAATAATGAGTCGGGACAATGTTATGAATAATGAAATATTTCAAATTATTGTTCTAAGATGATTTTAACAGATAAGGTGATTCTGAAATTTGTTAAACTACTGCGAGTACACCGTCGCTTAAAACTGTAAGATAATTGTCAATAAATTAATAATTTTATAGATTATGGCTGGCCGTGAAACACCTCTTAAAGTAACAAGATTTTATTTATTTAAGTTTCATGTGGTTACAAATATCTAGAAAAAAAAATAAATGAAAGAAATTATTTCTGTGCACCTGATACCATTCAGAATGGGAAAGTACAAATGAAATAACGAAGAGAATTATTTCCTTCTGCTTTTTCTGAACTTCATTATGGGAGGACCCCCACAAAAAATGTTTATAAACTGGAAATATATCTTTAAAAGAAATTATGTTAATAGAAGAAAACCATTTCAAATTTGTTTATTTGTTATATATAATTGGCTTATGTGAATTCATGAAGCAACTGACAAATAAAAGAAAGAATATTAAATAACCCAAGTGGAAACTTCGACAAATAATTTGAAACAAATATAGAAACTATCTGAATAACGATTGAGATGGCATTGTTATTTCCATTAATTTCAATTGTTTGGTTGGCATTAAATTTGTTTTGCAGCATTCGTATGTGATTTAAACACATATATAAATGAAATAAGTCTGGAATGTACAAAGGCAGACTGTCTCTTTATGAGTAAATAATTCGTTTTGTTTAGATAAAATTAAATTAATGTATTATCATTTCATGTTTTTATTTTGGCGGAAAATATTCCAGGGATTACTGTTAATTTACTGTGGGTGTTAGCCTCTGTCATACCTTGGTATTCTAATCAATATTAATTATTTTTATGGATTGCAGAGGTAATTATTTAAATTCTCTATGATGTATTTCCATTATTTCTGTCGTTCATTGATACTTGATTTCGGATAATATAAATTTGATAAGCCGACTTACAAATAACATAGAATATTGAATTTCCAGATCATGGTACATACGTCCCTGACATGATGTCATTTATTTGTATAAATTTGTATTTAACACTACGTTTTTTAATGTGAATACGAGAATGAAAAGAAATCGACAACAATGTAAACACAATAGATGAAATAAAATCTCAAAGAATAAATAAGTCCGTCATTTGCAGGAGATGCGGAAATAAAGCATCCTTCTTCCTGGAATACGACACGCTGGGTGATCCCATTTCCCCGATTATTTTCATTTCTTCACTTCAATTCTTGTAAAACAGGAAAAAAGAACGTAATCTACGAGATATTTAGTATCAGGTATGAATAAAAGTGGGGTTAAATAAAGGCTGAAATCACACATGAATGTTACAAGTATATTGGTTATTATCAAAGATAGAGAAAAAACGTTTAGAACAACATTTATAGCGAATAAATAAATTTCCAATAAGATTGGTTATTTAACTATTTTTTATCCCACTCATAATAATAAAGATATTTCAGATTTCGATTATACACACTCTAAAGCCCTCCTCCTAATTTCAGACATTAAACATAATTTCAGACAGCATTACATCAAAAATTGTGATTTCAAGATTCGTAACGATTAAAGAGAAATTATAACCACTAAAACATTTACAGACAAATATACCTTTCCCACTCTCTCTCTCTCTCTCTCTCTCTCTCTATATATATATATATATCTTGAAAAGATCTTATTTTTTCTTCTGGGTAGTATCGATGAAAATCTTCTTTTGAAAAAATCGATGGAATTATTTTTGAAATATTGTCTTCACTAATACCTCAATACCTGATTTCCCTTCCGTTAAAGAAAATCTGCTATGACTGTATTATGATTATATTAAATTTCTATTTATAAATAAATAATATTATTCAGATAAAAAAAAAATTAAACCTAGAGTGGTGAATTTGATTCCCGCCCTGGGCAATGGAATTTATTTAGTTACGGAGTTCATTAAATAAAATCCTTAGTCCTAACCTGGCTATAAAAGGGTGGTAACCTGTAGATAACCCGTCCCAATTAGCCATTGTAGCATAAAGTGGGCGTAAATAAATCATTAATTAATTATCAGATAAATAATAAAAGCATATAAGGGAATAATCTCAGATTGTGTAAGTGTGTGTGTGTGTGTTTATTTGTGTATTAAGAGTGTAAAATACATTTTTATCGTAATGAGTTGATATTAACATGTATATATTATTTATAGGTCAAATGTGAATGGATGGCCTGGAATGAGAAGGGTAGGATCACCCCTGAACTGAACTACGCCTGACCGTGGCTAACTTAGTTACCCAATGCACTTCCTGCTCAAGCCCATCTAGCCCGAGGCTTGTACCCATATCAAATTGTGTTTAATCTCAGACTTCATTATATTGGATTACAATCATACCAATATGATTAACTTGGATTACAATCATCCCAATATGATTATCATGGATCGCAATCATACTAATAAGATTAACATGGATTAAAATCATATAAATGTGATTAACATGGATTGCAATCATACCGATAAGATTAACACGGATTAAAATCATCCCAATATGATTATCATGGATTGCAATCATACAAATAAGATTGACATGGATTACTATCATACCAATATGATTAACTTGAATTGCAATCATGAAATTATGATTAATATGGATGGCAATCATACCGATAAGATTAACACGGATTAAAATCATCCCAATATGATTATTATGGATTGCAATCATACAAATAAGATTGACATGGATTACTATCATACCAATATGATTAACTTGAATTAGAATCATCCCAATATGATTATCATGGATTGCAATCATACAAATAAGATTGACATGGATTACTATCATACAAATATGATTAACTTGGATTAAAAAAATACCAATATGATTAACTTGGATTAAAACCATACCAATATGATAAACATGATTACAATCATACCAATATGGTTAAAAATTAGATTATGATTTAATTCATTTATTTATCACATACTTTACATCAATGGCTATTCATATTTCTTTAATGAAAAAAGGCGATAAGGTGATGTAAAATTATTGACGAATAATTAGTAAATAGTCAGAGGCCGAGAAATGAATGATTCAGAATAACTAAAATAATCATATCGTTTTCGAAAGTGATATTGAATCTTGTGTCTAATACTGAGTGATAGATTGTCACTTAAGTATTCATGTGCCTAATATAAAGGTGAGCCTCTTTGCGATATTGAAGGCGATTAATGATATTTAGATATGTACTCCATATCTGCCCGTTGATCCATGTTTCAAGTAACAAACGTCCTGAAAGAAGCAATACATATTTGCATCTCACATCAACATCTGCTTATATGTGAAAACAAGACGGAATATATTATATATAGTTCTTTGGAAAGTTGTAAATTATTTTACCTCAACTATATAGAAAGTTAACATCAATTCATCATTGTATTAATAATTTTCCACATATGTTTCTCTTCTTTTATCAGATTTCTCCCGAGTGAAGTCTTTTGAGGATGAACTCATGGCCCGATTTTCGAAAAATGTCTTTAAATGTCCATATATATTATGAGTTGGATATCGGAAGTTGGATTCTAAATATCTCTGTTACTATATGTTGAATCGAAAAGTTTTATCGAGCAGATACTATTATTAATTTGATTCCCTATAAATATGATATCTGCACTTTTTCCATATATTGAACACCTTAGTCTCAGTAAAACCAAACTCCGGTGTTTGCCAATTAATTCAGTTTTAAAATAATTGATGAAATCGACATTGATTCAATCGTAAAAAAGACTTAGTTTCCGGTTTGGAACATTTCGTCTATTAAACAGGCTTCTGTTAAACTCTATATCAAAACTGACAGTTCTTTTATCTGGTATCTAAGGAAACGGTAATATATATATATATATATATATATATATATATATATATATATATATATATATAAAATATATAGTGGAGTAGTCACAAAAGTTTCATTGGTTACTTGCCGTTCATAAATAGAAAGGCTGATGAGGTTCGATGCGGCGCAACTGATGTCTCCTCAATTAGGTGTGATCCTACACTATAAAATGCTTCGTCTTTTATTCAAGTCTATAATATCTATATATATATATATATATATATATATATATATATATATATATTATAGACTAGTAAACAAGACGTAGAATTTTATTTTGTAGGTTCAAACAGAAATGAGGAGACATGAGTTGCGCCGCATCGAACCTTATCAGCCTCTCTATTTATGAACGGCAAGTAACCAATTATACCTTTGTGACTAATCTACTATTTTTAATGAATAACGATAATTCAATTATTTTATTAAAACAGTCAGCTGCTAAATGTGATTGGTTCATTTTATCTTTGGGGATTTTCCTTAAACAACAATAAACTCTTTTGACTGGAGCAATGATGAAATGTTGGTTGGGTTCTCCGACCTAACCTTAGGAAAGAAAGTGCGTATCGCAGGGGCTGCGTAACTAAGCAGATTTCCCTCGTGAAGCATACAAGAGATAAATCTACATACTGGAAACACTATTGTGAATGTTAAGTGAATAAATACAAACGTTAAAAATAAATCTTTCAGTAAATTTGAATAACCTCCGGACGGAAAGCGTCTGAAATGTTAACAAACAGGTCTGCCAACCTCTCACCGGAAAGAAAAACAATTACTGCAATATACCAAATAAAAACAGTTTACTATATTTAGTACTGTAATTTATATTGAATCAGAATAATTTTTAACCCAATCGAACAAATTTTAGTAGTCCAAGAAATTAGGATGGAGGGGCGGGGGTCACCAGAACATATTTGCATGTATCTCGTATAATAAATGTCCCTTGAAAACAATATTTGGTATTTAAGCATCGAATATTGTTGTTTATTACATTACAGATTACAGGGGTTTTCTGATGGTAGAAAACTGAAAATTTCAAATATCTCTGTCAATATTCAAGATAAAGAATAAATGTGTATAACAATATTTATATTACATTTAATTTTCAATAAGATAGGTTCTTATTGGTTATCGGTATAGTTCCGACAATATTTCGAATTTTCGAAAACCCCCCCTCTAAACCCCTCTTCGCACTTGTCTGATTTCAGCAATTAACGAACTTGATTTTTTTTATATCTTAAGGGAAATCTGCTAAAACTTCGTACTGATGAAGTTGTATGGCGAGACTAGTCTCAGGTGTGCTAGATGGGGCAGGTCAGCTGTTTAGGGTATTTTGAGAAGATGCAGCCAAAGGGGAAGCTAGGAAAATGAATGATAGGCCAAGTGTGGAGCGAGGAGGTGAGACGGCCCAGGCAGAAATGACTGAATGACTTGCCGTTGGGACTGATGGACCATATCTGCAGACCGCACTGCAAGGCTCAAGATGCTGTCTCTCTACAGCTGACTATGGCACACCTGGGAGTTCTGCAGCGGGGTCAACTCATTTTAAATGATCCTGCAGTTTTTCTGTAGGCTTACTTATTTTCATTTTTCATAAGCTCCTTTTCTTTCTTACTAATTTTACAATTTTAGATAGCTATATTTGATTTGCTATTAATTTCTTAAAATCAATTTGTTCGAAATTGTTGTAGATCGTATGCTTTGTAGATCACATGCCTGTAGGTGTGAAATTCTGAATGTTTGTGTCAGATTTTACAAATTTTGAAATAAATCCTTAAAGGAAATTATTTAGTGACGAATTTCATTAAATAACATCCTAAAATCCCACCCTGGTTATAAAAGGGTGGTAGCCTGTTGATAACCCGTCCCAATTAGCCTGAGTTGCAAAAAGTGGACGTTAATAAATAATAATAAATAAATCCTTGTTTATAAATTAGTACTAATTATACTTTTATAAAATATATTTGATTTTCGAATTTAACATTGCGTTCTTGTTTCGTTTTTTTTGTTTTTTATCAGTTATTCATTTTCTGTTTCCTTTTCATAACTTTCCGTGATTAATAATTTTCTCTGTTTTAATAGTTTTTATTTCCTATTTTATTTTCCACTAATGTCATCGCCCGGCAGCAGCTGTGAATTTCTATTAACTATATTCAATAATTTGGAGTAATGTTTACCATTTGGTTTGTATGATAACAGTAAGCCCGAGGTGATCCAGAAGATACTTGGACAGAACACTTTGCCGGTTGAAGTAGAAAGAAGGCTCATGAAGAAACACACGGATCAGCTGAGGAGACGGAAGGTACTTTCAGAAGAAAGGGATCATTTAAGGGGGAAATGTTGTAGATTAGATGGTTTGTAGTTCATATTTTTGGTAGATCATGTCGGAGAGAGATGTATTAGTGGCGGTTAATATGAAGTATGCGAAAAAGGAGCTTAATAAAAGTGTTTGTGATTAAAAGGATAATGTGTATAAACTAATGCAAATAAATTATTTGTAATTATAACAGAAATTAAACAATTTATTTATTTGGAGAGAGATGAGCAAAGCGCTGAAATTAAAATTTGTGAAGAATTGGACGTCTTTTTCTCTCCCCAAGTACACAATATTCTTCACTTCCAACACTGCTGTGAAATTTATTTATTCATTTAGGTGCAATTTTAGCGATTCACACTGACTCACATTATAAAAATTGGTAAAGCCACCTTATTATAAAACAAAATATGTTAAAATATCTACAGTCGTAGGTATAAAATCACTTTTAACTTTTCTCCAGTGGATATTAAGAGCAGAAGCCAATTATTTGTCTTTAGTTCAATCATTTAGTGTTAAATTTGGTTGAAAAGTTGTGTCTCTTAGAGGTGTCTTTTGGGGTGTTGTAAGGTTGGTAGGTAAGGTCTTGTCTGTTATTAATCTGCAGTCTGTAAGTAAGTGTTTGATAGTTAGTTGGGTATTGCACAGTGTACATAAAGGTGGCTCAGTCTTAGTAATGAAGTGTTCGTGTGTTATTCGTGAATGGCCATGTCTCAAACGAGCAAAAACTACTTCTCTTCTAGTGTTCTGCTTACTTGACAAAATTCATACATAATGCTGCTTTCTTTTGTAAGATTTGTTTTTATTAAAAAAAATTTAAATTACGTTCAATGTTTTTTCATGTTTTAATATATTATTCGTTAATATTTATGCCTATAAGCTACAAAAGAGAAAAAAAATCACGGTTTATTGACATATTTTAAATAAAATCTGAGGTAAGAAAAGGAAGGAATCTTTAATTCACAGTAGTTTATTCTATGCGATAGAGCGCTTTCAAAGCATGCGCTCCATCATCAGTGCCCTATTCACAAAGATGTTACTGGAACCAAGGATTCTCTGTAACTCAATCACAGCTTAATAAACAACTGTGAAGGAACGAGGCCTTTCTTTTATCACCTGAGATAATTCCTTCAGCGCACTAGTAATGGATTTAAATAAATTCTAAAAAGGAAATAACTAGCCTCACCAAGGACCATAATTTAACAATTTGAATTTTGAAATTAAAAATGAAAAAAGACAACACATTTCAAAAATTAAGGTGGCTGCCAATGAGTTTTGACGATCCAAAATATCACCGTACATTAAAGAAATAAACGATTTTTCAAACAGTCATATCCAATCGAGTAATGGATTAAATATTTCAAGCATAACGCAAATATGATTACGCTTAGAGATTGATTTTGTCGTTGCTTACTTGGCAAAAACATTTGTTTGAAAATAACTTATGATAAATTTCATTTACGAATTCCATTCAAGTGAGCATTCAAGACATCTTCCGGGAACCTTCATGAGTACTCTCTCCTTGAGGAAATAGAACTTGAAATTTGCCGATAAACATATATATACACAAAATGAATTCAAAAGCGATATAACGAAGGAAAAAATAGAAATTTCATGTTTATAATGGTCTTCTAGGAAAAGAGGAAATACACCTAAATTCCTTGCTATTATTTTGAATGTATTTTAATGAGTTATCGGACGCTTATGAATGAGACACTAGTACATATTATCTTTCTTCGTCTATTATATATCTACAATTTTGTGAGAGCCAAATTACTTTTTTGGGATTACTCAATTTTCGTGGCCTTTTATAAAGTGTTAAGGGGTTCGTCGGAAAACAATGAATTTAATAAAAATATTTTATCTAGTAACAGTCAAAAATTATTTGTTGAAACACATTTTTAATTTTTCTAGCGAACGGTATAACGAATTAAAAAACGAAGTACAGTTTTATATATATATATATATATATATATATATATATATGTATGTATGTATTTGTGAAAATTTCGGTTGAAATATGTTTTGTGATATTAATTATCATATTATTACCTTTTTTTTTTTTTTTTGGAACAACTATATTTAAATACCTAGGATGGATGATGATCAGCATTTTCATCATATTTATTTTATTTTCCGATAAACCCCATAAACACTTTAAGAAAGAAGTCACGGGAAATGAGTAAACAAAAAAAGTAATTCGACAAAAGTATTGGTACGCTATGGACAACAAAAAAAATAATTTTGGAAAAATCAACTAACATATTGTTTCTATAAATCATACCTTATGTTAATCTTAATGCAAGCTGAACATTCCAAATAAAATTGTTTGCATTAATTAATAAGTTACTCTTCTTTATGAATGTTGATACAAACATTTTGGTTTGTAATTAACCATAGCTTATTCTACAGCTACTATAATTTCTGTATAAGGACACCCTTTGTTCAATGAATAAACTGGGAAAATTCAAAGAATAGGTAAAGGAAAAACTGGTTTTTAATTAAACTTTTGCCAGGAACAAGGGGTGGCTTTAATGAATGTTTGATACTGCTTTAAGTAAGGATAAACACATAACTTAACTCAGCTGATTAAATGTTGCATTATAAATTCTAATTAAGAATTAGTATTCATGAACTAGGGGTGCATTTGATTTGAACGTAATTCAGTTTTTTTGACAGTTAACGTCAAAATGTCAATATGAATGAATAATTTGGGATTCTCAATGAATTTTATAATAGTTTAAAAGTATGTTTGGAAAATTGAGTTGTTTAAAAGAGCTGGGGGTTGTTTATGAAAGTTCTTAAACTAAATTGGAAATATGCTATATTACTGTAAATTGAGCGACTGACCTTTCAGGAAATGGAAGCTCTCCTCCCGATTGAAGTATGACCCTTGCGTTGTTTCATCATGTCAGCACTCCTATTTATCGGTTGTACATTTGACCGTTTGGAAAACAAACCGGTGTGTGTGGGTCGAAACAATCGAGCTAGGGAAGGTTACACTCCTGTCGGCCGAAGAGCGCGGTTCCCGGCAGATGTTCGCCTTGGGACTGGCTTCGATCCTGAGCTGCTCACAGCTGGTTGCCGCTCGGCCCTTTCCGTCGACGCTCGGCTACCTTCGGCTCCAGAGGGGGTAGAGGCCTTTGACATCGTACCTACAATACATTTTCCAGCGACTCATTGTGGTCGCCGCGCGCAGGCCAGCTGTGGATAAAAAGCGTCCACTTTTTCATGAATGTCATTCATGCTGTTTCATGATTAGAAAAAAAATTACTCGTTATTGGCAATCTATTCTAGTGGCTGGTTGATTAATTCTACCGTGACTCCTGTGTAACGAATAAATTTCAATAGGAGCAAAAGAAGATAAAAAAATGAAAACAATGACCTGTATAATATGAAATTAAAATTTATTATTTTATTTTTATGATTTAAATAGGAAAGAAAAAAAAACATTCTTATGATAAATAAGTCATTCACGCAGTGACTCCATTAACTAAGCAGATTTCCCTCGTATATGCATTTATCTCAAGACGTAAAAGTTCAGTGAAAACAATTTGGTATTTAGGCTTCAAATAAAGTGCTTAATAATATAGCATGAGCAGATGTGTGGGTTCACTAAAGGTCGAAAACTAAAAAATGAAAATATCTCGGTTAATATTCATATTAGAGAAAATACGTTCATAACAACATTTATAGAACATTGCATTTGCAAAAAGATTGCTTTTATACAATGTTTCGATCCGACGCATAATAACGAAGATAAAAATATCAGAAACAATTCTTGGTGATGTTCGGCTATGCTGTTATGATAAACAATACTCAAAACAAAGTTTATTACATATCTGACACAAACCTTCGCTGTGGGATCAGGTTGGCCGTGCGAGTTAAGGCGTTGGTCTTAATCTCGCGTGGTAGACCTAGAGTGGCGAGTTCGATTCCCGCCCTGGGCAGTAGAAATTTATTTAGTGACGGACTCATTAAATAAACTCCTTGGGCCCACCTTGGCTAGAAAAGAGTGGTAACCTGTAGATAACTCATCCCGATTAGCCATAGTAGTATAAAGTGGACGTAAATAATAATAAACAAACCAGCCATCGCATTTTGATACAAAGAAGGCTGAGAGTTTTACACGAAAATTTCAAATTTTAAAAACTTTTTCTACAATTTAAATGAGAAGGGCATAAATAAATTAAATATCTCTTCACTTACCCAAATTGGCGTTAATTTATTGCCCAAATTAGGCCTAAAGTTAGATTGGTGGAGTCAATACATATTTGTAGAATGTTTTGGAAAATTGCCTACCTGATAGCTGACGACCAAATAAGCTTTTTTAAATCTTTATTGTCCATTTATTTCATTACATCACAATATAGAATACATTTAACAAATAAATGACATGAAATGAAATGAAATGTGTTTATTTCCATTAATTGTTATCATAACGTGATAAGATACATCAAATAGTTTCTATTTTGTTTTTCTATAAACAATTTTATAATATAATGTCAATTAAATTCTTTACAAATTATTGAATTACATTTGTATTTACATAACACATTCGAAATCAGGTCATATTTTAAGAATACAAAGTACAAAAATCATCAAATGAATAATTATATCCATAAAAAAATTGTATCATTAAAGATTTTAATACAACTCTTAATATGTACAATTTTGTTTACAACTCTAAAACCTACATTTTTTTTTCATTTTTTTACACGCAAGTAATTAAAGGATGGCGAGCTTTATAAGGAGAAACTGTCCCACCTTATTGAGACAAAGTACCTCACCACAAATTATTTTAGATCGATATTTATGACGGATATTTAGTAATTTTATTTAATAATTGAACATTTTTTAAAGTATTCATCTTGTATTGAATATACAATAATTTGTGAAAAGCACATTTTCGTTACCCACTTTTCAAATAAACAATTCAATTAGAACAATATAAAATAATTTATAGCAGTAATGGTTATAGCTAATTTAATACGTCATTACCTTTTGAATTGAATAGAGTAGATATTTATACAATAAATTATTTTAATACTAAACGAAATTAAACAATGAACCATTAATAGATCATAAATATTTACAATCACTTATCTATTGTTACTGTTAATTTAATTTTGAAAAATATGACCTATTTAACTTTACTTAACTAGTCTATGGCGGAAGGTCAACAAAAAAAGAAATGAAAACTTCAAATGATTATTACAGTCATTTTTATTTCACAAGTTTCCATATAACACCTCATCAGGAGACGTTATATTATACAATGACACTAAACTAACGGTTAAATCTTTCTTTATGACCTTCCATTAGCCGTACCAGACGGAGAATTCCTTCTTTCAGCAGATTTCCCTTAAGGGAAATCAGCTATTGAGGTTGTCATGACGCGATTTTCGAAATTTTTCTTCAAATGTCCATTGATCCTACCCAGGAGATGACGAAAATGAGGTCCGTTCAAAACTGTGTATATATATATATATATATAGATAGATAGATATATGTATCTATCTATCTATATATTTGTCTGTTACCGCTCTAGAGGTCGCAATTTTTGTTTGATCGTTACCAAACGCGATATTTAGTCGTTTTATGTAAAAAGAAAGTTCAAGTTCGTTAATGGCTGAAATGGAACCAGGGGGAGGGGGGGTTTAAAGGGAAGGATCTTCGATAATTAGAAATATCTCCGTTACCATAGGTCGGATCAAAACATTGTATAGAACCAATCTTATTGCAAATTACATTTACTATAAATACTGTTATATACATTTATTCTCTATCTTGAATATTAACCGAGATATTTGAATTTTTCAGTTTTCAGCCATTAGCAAACCGCCACCTCTACTCATGTTACATAAACAATACTCTGCTACATAATAAATCACATTATTCGAAGTTTAAATACCAAAACTTGTATTTAAGAGACCTTTATTATACGAGATACATGCAAATATGTTCTGGTGATCCCGCCCCCCCCCCCGTCTTCAGGTTTTGGAATATTACAATAAAATTTGATTGATTGAGATAACAATTATTCTTACTCATTGTTAATTACAGTACTAGATATAGATAGTAAATAGGTCTCAATAAAATCAATATGTGTAATTGTTTTTCTTACCGGTGTGAGGCGGGCACACCTGTTTGTTCACATTTCTAACCTAACGCTTCCTGTTGGCAGGTTATTGAAATTGGATGAAACATTTCTTATTTCCGTTTGTATTTATTCACGGTGGTGTTGTGTTAGCAGTATGTATATTTATCTATTACTAAACTTCACGTGGGAAATCTGCTTAGTTTACGCAGCCCCTGCGTGACGGTCTTTTTTAGTTGACTTTCCAACTTAGACTACTTAAGTTAATTTAATTGTTGCTCTTCAAAAATAGTCCTGCCTTAGTAACAGCTTTATATAAAAAAGACTTAAGATTTGAAACAACATTTGTTCCTACATAATCGCTTCTTATTAAATTATAATGCAGTTTACTTAGCTGTAAAAATAAAACCATACAAATAACTTCGTGAATATTCAACTCAGAGCAAAAGTAATCATAATAAATTTCTTATTTACGCTACAGCCAATCACACAGAAAGTTCCGCGAACTTAGGTACTTCAAGATAATCCTACTGCATTTAACTTTTTAAATACGCACTTTCATAATTATAAGGGAATTCGTAAATAGCAGTATAGTGTCCTTAGTTTTAGACTATTACTAATATATAAACTTTTTGAAGAAATAGTGATAATTGCTGCTCACAGGTCCAGCAGTCCTATCAGAGGGAAAGGAGGAAGACGAAAAACTAACACCTTACATACTCTTGTTCCATTGCACCGAATCCAAAAACATTATAGAAGGTACATCAGAAACCAGAAATGTACCAGTCGGAGAATTCCTTCTTTTAGCAGATTTCCCTCAAGGGAAATGAGCTATTGAGGTCGTACTCATGACGCGATTTTCGAAAAATTTCTTCTAATGTCCATCGATCCTCCCTATCAGGGGATGACGAAAATGAGGTCCGTTCAAAACTCTATATATATATATATATAAGTATATATATATTTGTCTGTTAACACTCTAGCGGCCGCAATTTTTCTTTAATCGTCACCAAACTCGGTATTTAATCGATTAATGTAAAAAGGAAGATCAAGTTCGTCAACGGCTGAAATAGAACCAGTGGGAGGGGGGGTTTAGGAAGGGAGAATTCCGAAAATTCCAAATATCTCCGTTACTATACGTCGGATCGAAAAATTGTATAAAACCAATCTTATTGCAAATTGTATTTACTATAAATATTGTTATATACATTTATTATCTATCTTGAATATTAACCGAGATATTTTCATTTTTATAAAGAGTAACGGACGAGCTATGGTCGCTTCTATTCGTTCCCGCGGAAAGCTAGTTCGGCCGTCTCCGTAACTGTTTGGCACTGGTATGGAGATTTCTCTATTGCATAACTTTACGTGGGAAATCTGCGTAGTTTACACAGCCCCTGCGCGACCCCCTGCGTTTTTCAATCCGACGCATATATTAACGGAGATGTTAAAAATTTTCTAAATCCCCCCTAAAGCCCTCCCCCTCTCACTGGTAGCATTTTAGCCGTTAAAGAACTTGATTTTCATTTTAACATAAAACGTTTAAATATCAAGTTTGATAAAGATCAGAAAAAAAATGCGACTGCTAGAGCGTTAACAGACATACATATACACACACAATTTTGAATGGACCAAATTTTCGTCATTTCCTAGGTAATGTCGATTAACATTAGAAGAAACTTTTCGAAAATCCCATAATACCCAATCGTACAACCTCAATAGCTGATTCTTCCAAAGGGAAATCTGCTAAAATAAGGCTCTGATTTCTGCCTAGGCTCAATGTAATACACTGTTTGCACATTGAGGGATCTCCTACTTGAATCGGTAGTTTGCAATAAGTGCCTTTCTCAGATGATTGATGATTTGGTATAGATTTGGGGTAGGTGAGAGGAATTTCTAGAACTAGTTCTACCCGCACTCTCAGCCTTGACGGCTAGCATAATAAATAGATAGTCAGGAGGGTCGAGTTACTGTCATGCTAAATGCTATTAAATGTAACTGCACCTTCTGGCAAAAGGTCAACATTGTTGAACACATGCGTAAACCTTTGGCCACAAGCTGCAGTTTAATGAGTTTAGTGGGATTTTGCAAAAAATCGACGTTTCTATTAGTGAAATAATTAATTACGGCTGGTTAATTTCATCCTTTACTTTAACAAAAATTCCAGGGCAGGTGCTGCGTTAACTAAGCAGATACCCACGTGCGTCACGTATTTATTTATCTCAAAAAGTAAATGTTCAATGAGAACTATTTTTTTTATTTAGGGTTTAATTAACGTGCTTCATAATCTAACGGCTTATTGTTAATATTATGCAAATATTTTCATTAATAATCAAGATAATGAAAAAAACGCACATAACAAATATAGAACATTACATTTGCAATATGATTGATGTACAAATTTTCGACCCGTCGCATAATAACGGAGATATTTCGAATTTTCGAAATCCCCTCCCCTCTAAACCCTCTCCCACTGGCCAAATTTTAGACGTTGGCGAACTTAGGGGACCTCATTTTCGTTATCTACTAGGTAGGATCGATGGACATTTGAAGAAATGCTTTTGAAAATTCCATCATGAATAGCTGATTTTTCCTGTAGGGAAATCTGCTAAAATGTCTTAACGCACTTAACACTTTGTTAGAACAGTCAGTTAGTCGAACCTAGTGTTCCTTACCTGTGTGCGGGTCCAACGCAGACTTACAAGTTTACTTCAAAATTTAACAGACAGCTTATGCAATGGTGTGGATTTGTTGTTGTTAGAAATCTGAAAAATAGTAAAATCATTGACAGTTAATGTATCTAAAAAATGTCCTACTTCAAGAAACGTACTCGCTTCTTTTACGTCTACATTAGTGTCTGAATTATTATAGTAATCTTCTGACTTTCTCAACTTTTTTCTCTAGAAATTTGTGTTTGTTTCCTTTTTCCACAAAGAGTTATTTACTCGACAGCAATTCTCAGTTTTTAAAAATCACTTCATGTTTATTTTTCTCACAGGGGTGCGTTGGGATTGAAAATAGGTTTTCTCTCTACTTTTCTGACTGGTTTTAACCAAGATACCGTTTCGCACTCTCTTTGTAACTTGTTGAAACAGGTATGGTTGCAGATTTTTTTATCTGATGCAATGTTTATTAGAAAAGCCCGTCACGCAGGGGCTTTGTAAACTTTGTACATTTTCCACTTGCTAGTATAGGACACTTTTGGTCTCCTTCAGGAATAAAAGGGGGGGGGGGGTTATTGAAGGATGAAAAGCAAAGTGAAAATAACTCGGTCAATATTTGAGTTACGAAAAAATCTATAATACAACAATTGTACAATTGAATAGATAAATTTAAAAATTATTGCTTCTGGCGTATTCACTAATGTGATAATTGTAAGAAAATTTGAATGCCAATGGGAACAACAGATCTTAGATTTAGTAAAACGAATGAGTACGGGGCAGAAGGTATACCATAACGTCAAACACTCCTGCATAGGCTGTAGTATATTCCTAAGCACTAGTGAATTTCTGATTCTATTCACAACTATTTTGTTAATTAGAAACGTACACATTATGCTACTGATTTAGGCGAATTATGTAGAGGTTACCACCCTTTTCTAGCCAGGGTGGGACTAAACATTTTATTTAATGAGTTTGTCACTAAATAAAATCCAATTGCCTAGGGAGGGATTGAACCCACGGGTCTTGGTTTTCCTATTGAATTAAGACCAACGACTTAATTCACTTGAGTAACCTGATCCCGACAATTGTTTTAAAATTTTATGTTTACTCAAGAAAACTAACTGAATCCCGTAAAATTCCAAGGGTCACTGAACAAAAATAAAAGTAAATCTTCATTAAATTAAATTCCATGAATTGGCTCAAATAGTAGAATCGTGTAAACTTAAATAGGTATCAATGCTTTCAATTCCCATGATTGGTTAAAAATTTCAAATAGACTTATTACTACCCCAAACTGTCAAAAATCCACTTACACACAAGTGAGCGCGCGCACACACAATCACTATTTCTTGCAAAATTACTGAGGTATCTAAATACAAATTATAATAACCAATTTTTCCCCAAATGACTTTATAACTATAAATCGCGTAACAATGTTGTAGATATTGGGACTCAACGAAACTACTATGCATTGAAGTAAAATAATATTCCAAATTTGTAACTAAAACTAAAAATTAACATAAATGATTTTCTAAGAACATGAAAAACGCAGAAAAACTAACTTAAAACATAAATGGGTTGTTTAAATATTTAAACGTGTTTGTTTGTCTGAGACAGTGTAAAGTTTTATAATGCTACATCATTTAAATTTATTGTAATCTGTCATCTCCAAATGTTTAACTTCTCTAATGTTAAGACAGCTAAAGCAATATATTTTCTAGGTTTTACAATAGTTTCTTTAAATCATTTATTTTACGAGCTTGGCGGATTATATACCTGATACACTTTCAAGAGATTAAATTTTAATTTAATGCCTCCCTATTCACACTAATCTCCACCAGTATATAAATGTAATGTACGATGGATGATGTAGATCATTTCTTCTATATAATGTAGATAAAGGCTTCTGTATAATCCTTTTGGGATAAATCGGTAATTTGTCAATAGAAATTCTAACGGTTGCCTGGAAATTTTCATTTTAAAATTAATGCCAAACCATTCAATTTTACCTCCACCATTATATACACTAGCTCAGATACCCGGCTTCGCTCGGGAAGTCATTTGAGGCTGAACGGTGATGGTATATTTTTGGCAAGGCTTTACTTTGCACAATATTTTGACATTTACCCGTTCCAGTGTTTAGGGTTAATACCCGTTGTTGGCATTTGTTAATAATAAAATTATTTTTTTATGTAAGACTTCACTGTCCTCCATATTGTCATATTTCCCATCTCCTGTGCATTATGCATACATTTGAATTATTAAGGAGAAAATATTGACATACATTTGAATTAATTTTTTCAGGTGAGGTACCTGGTAGTTCATATTGAAAAGAAGTGTTGAGCAAATTTCTCTAAATAACAAAATAAACAACTTTTGTTATGTGCATATTTGCCGAAACCCCAATAGGAAATCATTATTAATAATTTCAGGCCTCCCTTATAACCCCCCACTCCTGCCCGTCCCTAGAAATGTTAGTATAGCTTATTATAAGGAAGGCGTTAGTGCTAACACACATACTGAGTGTTTTATTTAGTTCGGTTGAGTCTTTTGTGGCAAATAAAATTGTTGTCTCCCGCTATAATTATTAGCGTATAACGCCTTTATACTTCCGTACACGATGATAGTGTATATAAAAAAAAGTTTCTCTACATAACAAAATAAACAACTTTTGTTATGTGCATATTTGCCGAAAATGCAATAGGAAACGAAATATCACTATTATTAATTTCAGGCCTTCCTTATAACCCCCACTCCTGCTCGTCCCTAGAAATGTTAGTATAGCTTATTATAATGAAAGCGTTAGTACTAATTCACATACCGAGTTTGGTTTAATTCGGTTGAGTCTTTAGCGCCAAATAAAATTGTGGACTCCCGCTTTAGTTTATAGCGTAAAACTCATTTATGCTTCCGTATACGGCAAAAGTGCATATAACAAAAGTTACTCTTAATAACAAAATAAACAACTTTTGTTATGTGCATATTTGCTGAAAAAGCAATAGGAAACGAAACATCGCTATTTTTAATTTCAGGCCTCCCTTATAACCCTCACTCCTGTCCGTCTTAGAGAATATTAATATAGCCTAAAGTCTAAGTTGGGCTAGTAGTAATATACATACCAAGTTTCATAAAATTCGGTTCAGCCGTTTATGCGTGAAAAGGTAACAAACAAACAAACAGACACGAAATAAACAAAATGTAGTTATGGTGTCTATGACATGTCGAAAAGTTATCGTGAAATTTCGCTAAAAAAATAAATGTACAGACAGAGGTTACAATTTTATATATATATATATAGATATGATTATTACCAGGAAAATATATCATGTAGGACGTTATCCTATTTCAACAGCTTCTTGATAGTCCTATGTTGCTAAAACAGGTGACTTCTATTATTGAGTATTCTGGCACTGTGGATTAAGTTACATCGAATTTGTAACCAATTTTTATCTTCTCAGAAACTCTTTTTACATGCTCTTTGCGCAATTTATTGTAATCCGGAAGCACATGGAGTTCTTAACTTCAGATCATCTTTTGAAATGGACATTTTATTTAATGAGTTTGTCACTAAATAAAATGCAATTGCCCAGGGAGGGATTGAACTCACTAGGTCTTGGTTTTCCTAGTGAATTAAGACCAACGACTTAATTCACTTGAGTAACCTGATCCCGACAGTTGTTTTAAAATGTTGTGTTTATTCTTGAAAACTAACTCAATCCCGTCCTGGCCTTTCTTCCTGTCAGTTGTGAAAAAAGTCTTAACAATTTATTTCTCTCTATATTGGCTCTACTTTTGAGTGCAAAACTTTTCCTATTACACCTGACAAGCCTCTATAGCTAGGATATTCAGAGAGTGAGGATTGTAAAGAAGTGTGAACAAACCTAACCGGTTCTACATTCGGCAAGTAGGCGTTCTAAAAGATCTTTAAAGTCAAAAGGATAATTCATACTTAGACAAAACAGGAAAGTCAGCCAAAACAGCCTGACGGAGCAAAAATGTAGAAAAGAGTTGCGTGTATAATCTGCTAGAAGCAGGGATGATTGGAGATTTGATTATCGATTTGGGACTAATTGAACATATAGTGTTCAATGAATACCTCAAATTAAGCAAAGTATTTTGTCCTATAGATTGGAGCTTAGCAGATAATCCGATTTTAATAGTGGAGTTGCTTTTTTTTCTTGCACGTAAAACATTCTACTGCTCGTGGCTTTTAAATGGGTTATGATATTCACGAGATTCACTATAGATAGAAAGTAAGCATTCTAATTGTTTCTGCAATATCTTATGAGAAAAATAATCATGATTAAAATCATTGTTCGGTAAATACTCATTATGCTCTCCCACAATTGATAATTGTTAGCCTTTTACTATGAATATAGCACTATAGTGAATGTGGATTGGACGAGATAGAGGAATAGTAATGGGGCTTGATAGATCCTTGTATATCCGGTAATCTGGAACAGGGATGCATTATGCAACTACACGTGAACAAGCTTGCATATCCCATATGCATATAAGCTTACAAACCTCGCTGCTTCGGCAGATGTGTTCACGATAAATATCAAAATGCTTTGAGTTTTAAGAATATAGGTGGGCTTAAATTTGGTTTTTACAGTGGGAATAATTTATTTTAAGAAAAATTTTACTTTAGTGCCAAAAAAAGCTTTGATTACTTAATTAAGTAACTTAATTTTAACAGGCATTTGTCTATTGAGTTTGTGCCCATGAAGAGATTTTCGAAATATTTCTTCAAATGTCGTATCTATGAGAAGGCGATATGAGGTCCTTTAAAAATAACTGAGTCAATAAAAATTTCTTTTCCAACTTAAGAAATACAGAATAGATGGTGAGATGAAATGATCAGTATGTCATTACAGCACGTGGGAAGTCTACTTATTTTACACGACCCTGTTTAATAGACTTTTATTAATTATTATCCATAGGTAGCCGTCATTTATATCATTTTTCAATGGAATTGCTCATGTTTCAAACTCTTTTTATTTTTAGACGTGCATATTGTTAATCATTAGTTTTTTATGATATTTTAGCGTGATGTTAATGTTGGTTCATTTTTCTGGGCTTACATTTCTGAGAACGATGGCTGGAAGCCTTCCATATTACTTCGATTTTGTGAAGACGACAGAGAGGTTATAAAATAGCGTTGCGACGTATAGTAACGGAGATATATCGAAAAAGATTGGTTCTATACAATGCTTCGAACTAACGTGTCGGATCGAAACATTGTATAGAACCAATCTTATTGCAAATTAAATGTAGTATGAATATTGATATTACATTTATTCCCCATCTTGAGTACTAACCGAGATATTTGCATTTTTCAGCCTTCGGCAAACCCCCACTTTTATTCATGTCACATAAACAATACCCCGTTTTTTAATAAACTACTTTATTTGAAACATAAATACCAAATATTGTTTTCAAGAGAACTTTATTATACGAGATACATGCAAATATGTTCTGTTGATCCCCGTCTTAAGTTCTTGGACTACTTAAATTTGAATGACTGAGTTCAAAATTATTCTAATTCATTATAAGTTACAATACTAGATATATATCTATTCTAAATGGTTTTCAAAAAAATTAATTTGTTATATTCCATATATATTGTAATTCAGTAATTGTTTTTCTTTCCGGTGAAGAATATTTCTGTCTATCTGTTCAGCTGTGAGAGGTTGGTAGACCTGTTTGTTTACAATTCAGACGGGTTATAACAGAGATATTATTAAAATTGACTGAAATATTTCTTATCACTGTTTGTATTTATTCACTTCATATTCACGGTGTTGTTAAGTATTACCAGTATAATTTGATCTATAGTGAGATTTATCTATTGCAAAAGTTGACGAGGGAAATCTGCTTAGCTTACGCAGTCCCTGGGTGACGGACTTTATATAATTACGTATTGTATGAAGTGAGGATGAGCAGTGAAGATTCTACTTAACTGAATTAAGTGCATTGATTGTTGAATCATTTACTAATGTTCGTTATTAAACCAGAGAAATGATAATTATGAGTATTCTCTGTTCAATTAATTTAATTTTTAGAATTGTTTGTTTAGAAATTTTATATGACATTATATATTGGGTTCATGAATAAGTATTTTTAGTGAAGTGGATTGAGATGATTTCTTTTTTCTTTAAATAACTGGCATTATTTGGCTTAATCAATTATCTTTTAACCCTGTTAATTACCATTATACGCATTTGCAACTTGAATTAGGTTATTTAATTATTATATATTTTAGCAGATTTCCCCTAAGGGAAATCAGCTATTGAGGTCGTACTCATGACGCAATTTTCGAAGTTTTTCTTCAAATGTCCATCGATACTACCCAGGAGATGACAAAAATGAGGTCCGTTCAAAATTATATATATATATATATATATATATATATATATATATATATATATATATATATATTTCTCTGTTAATGCTCTAGCGGTCGCAATTTTTGTTTGATCGTTACCAAACTCGATATTTAAACGTTTTATGCAAAAAGACAGATCAAGTTCGTTAATGGCTGAAATCGGACCAGTGGGAGGGGGGAGGGGTTTAGAGGGGGGATTTTCGAAAATTCGCAATATCTCCGTCACCATTTGTCGGATCAAAAAATGTATAGAACCAATCGTATTCTAAATTAAATTTACTATAAATATTGGTCTATACATTTATTCTCTATCTTGAATATTAACCGAGATATTTGAATTTTTATTAAATTTGGGCCGATAACGGATGACAGTTTCCCGCCAAAAGCTAGTTCGGCCCTTTGCCGTAAATGTTCGGCTCTCGTATGGAGATTTCTCTATTGTATAACTTCACATGGGAAATCTGCTTAGTTTACGCAGCCCCTGCGTGACGGACTTTTTTATTTGAGAAAATAGTTACTCCTCCTGAAAGCCTAACCTAGGTTATCCAGTCCGATACTCTACCGACTGAGCTCTAGATACGAGTACCAAGTTGTAGGAAAAACTTACCGTAAATAGAGTACGCTTGCCATAGTATTTAATTAATTGTTTACGGTGTATTATCTCATCAAAATCAATAGCATATAAAATAAAAAGTCCGTCACGCAGGGGCTGCGTAAACTAAGCAGATTTCCCACGTGAAGTAATACAATAGAGAGATCTCCATACAAGAGCCCAACAGTTACGGCAAAGGGCCGAACTAGGTTTTGGCGGGAAATTCAAAAATCCGGTATCGGCCTAAATTTAATAAAAATGCAAATATCTCGGTTAATATTCAAGGTAGGGAATAAATGTATAGAACAATATTTATAGTAAATTTAATTTGCAATAATTATTCTATACAATTTTCGATCCGACGCATAATAACGGAGATATTTCGGATTTTCCGAAAATCCCTCCTCTAAACCCCCCCTCCCACTGGACCGATTTCACTCATTAACGAACATGATCTTTCTTTTTACATAAAACGATTAAATTCCGAGTTTGGTAACGATCAAACAAAAATTGCGACCGCTAGAGCGTTAGCAGACAAATAAATATATATATATATATATATATATATATATATATATATATATATAATAAATTTTGAACGGACCTCATTTTCGTCATCTCCTGGGTAGGATCGATGGACATTTGAAGAAATTTGTCGAAACTCGCGTCATGAGTACGACCTCAATAGCTGATTTCCCTTAAGGGAAATCTGCTAAAATGCTGCTTTTTATCATAAATAAAGTTAAATGTGTGTCTTAAATATCTAATGTACTCTTTAGATCTTACTTTTAGGAGACTCTAACACTCTAGCTACAAACAACTAAATTAGATAGCAATGTAAAGTTAAAATTAGTAGTGCAGCTTATATCGAAAACAAATTGTCCAAAGTACAAAATCTTTTATTCTGGCAAAAGAGGACACTAAAGTAGCCGGGGCTGTGAACGAGTGAAACAACACTTTTACAGTGTTAGCTGGCAAGGTACCAACTGGCCGAGTCGATATCACGCTCACCGACAACCCCTACGAGATGTTTGCCCGGCATGATTTTTCGGCCAATATGTTATCTCTTCCTACCTACTAATCGGTTTCATAGTTGTACAATTTATGAGGTAAAACTATTGTTTTCACGAACTCCTAATGGAGAATCTCTAGTAATAAATAAATTTGACAAATGCAGTTTTCGGGGTGGTCTTTTTAAAAGAGGCCGGACTTATGCTGTTTTATTTGGTTGATTTTGAAACTGGGTACGGTCTAATCAGATAGTGGGAGTTAACAGGCGCTGGAGAAAAGTTATATCTATGTTAAAAGTTTTTAGCAGATTTCCCTTAAGGGAAATCAGCTATTGAGGTCGTAATCATGATGTGATTTTTGTGAAAAATGTCGTCAAATGTCCAACGGTCCTGCCCAGGAGATCACGTAAATGATGTCCGTTCAAAGTTATAAATATATCTCTATATACAGACATATATATTTGTCTGTTAACGCCCTTGAGAGCGCAATTTTAGTTTGACCGTTACAAAACTCGGTATTTAATCGTTTCATGTAAAAAGAAAAATCGATTTCGTTAATGCCTGAAATTGGACCAGTGGGAGGGGGGGAGGGTTAGAGAGGGAAATTCGAAAATTCAAAAAATCTCCTGTACTAAACGTGGGATCGAAAAATGATATAGAAATAATCTTGTTTCAAATTAAATTTACTATAAATATTGTTAACTACATTTATTCTCTATCTTGAATATCAACTTAGATATTTGCATTTTTCAGTTTCCATCCTTCAGCATACCCCCCCCCCTCCTACTCACGTCACATAAACATTACTGTTATATAACAAACCACTTTATCCTAAGCTTAAGTACCAAATATTGTTTTCAAAAAACCTTTATTATAAGATAGACATGCAAATATGTTCTATTTGATTCACCCTTCCCTGATGTAAATATATATATTTATATATATATATATTGTTGCGAAAAATAAATAGATGAATAATCCTTCAGAGAGAGAGTCGCGTATTTGAAAAGTGTGACGTAGATCAAAGAGACCGAAAGAATGTTCTAGGTCTGACCAGTACCTTCCAGCCAGACGTCGAATGAACAAGACCATTCCCCTTTTATGTATGCCGCCTCCCTATAAAAGTGGAGCCGTGAGAGTAAAGGACAGTGCCGCGAAGTAAAGGACAGTGAAGTGCCGCGAAGTAAAGGACAGTGAAGTGCCGCGAAGCAAAGGACAGTGCAGTGCCGTCTTTCTGTGAATTTCATTGAATTATTGGACTGTGACTCATTGAAGAACAGTAACGCTATCAGTGTATACTGTGAGTAGAAATTAAGAATAATCACCAAGTTTATTGTGCATTGTGAAATAAATTTTGCAGTGATAAAAACTGTGAAACTTGCGAGTATTTAATTTTGCAATCCAAAAGAACTCTTATTAAAAACGTTTATTACTGGTTTTGGTAAATAAAAACGTAACAATATATATATATATATATATATATATATATATATATATATATATATATAGCGATCGCAATTTTTGTTTGACCGTTACCAAACTCGAAATTTAATCGTTTTATGTAAAAAGAAAGATCAAGTTCGTTAATGGCTGAAATCGGACGAGTGGGAGGAGGGGTTTAAAGGGGGGATTTTTGAAAAATCGAAATATCTCCGTTATTATGTTCGGATCGAAAATTGTAAAGAAACAATCTTGTTGCAAATTAAATGTACTATAAATATTGTTCTATACGTTTATTCTTTATCTTGAATATTAACCGAGATATTTGCATTTGTATTGTGTGTGTGTGGTCGACGAGAGTCGGCTATGTTCGGGACTTTCCGCCGAGTGCTAGTAACTGTTCGTCCCTCTTGAATAGGCTTAGAGATTCCTTAGTACTACTGCCGTTATTAGTAGGCAGATTTCTCTATAGTAAAACGTCACATTGGAAATCGGCTTAGTTTACGCAGCCACGGCGTCACTGACTTTTTTTAAGATTTTTGAGGCGTATTGTTTTAACTGAACCAGGTGTGGAGGTATAGGATGGATATAAAAGAAAAATCGAAATAATATGAATTCGAGCACCTGAGCCACTAAACATGTTATCTCAAGTTCGATTTACGCAGATATAGTAAATAGTTTTTCACTAAACTAGTATGTTATATTCAGGTATATTTCAGTAATTATTTTTTTTTCCGTTTCTGAGCGGTTGGCAGACCAGTTTGTTTACAATTCAGACGCTTTCCGTTGGGAGGTTATTCAAATTGACTAAACGATTTCTTATTACCGTTTGTATTTATTCAATTAATTTTCTCGGTGGTGTTTAGTGTTAATAATATGTAGATTTATCTATTGTAAAACTTCTCCTAGGAAATCTGTTTAGTTTACGCAGCCCTGGCGGACTTTTATTATAACAATAGTTAGATCCTTTTCAGAGGTCGTTCTTCAATTATTGGCAAAGGCAATTCCGAAGAGTTGGGTATACTATAGACTGTTGTACTGAATGTCATTTAAAAATACTGTTTATGATGAGGTCTCTACATAAAATCTAATCACAAAAGCATCTGTGAATAATACAATGAAAATATCTGTGGCCACAGAAAGTGAATTATTTATTGTAGGCTGTATTTTTATGGTGGGTAAAGGGTTATATAAAATAAATTATTTATTAACGTCCACTTTTTGCAACTAAGGCTAATTGGGACGGGTTATCAACAGGTTCTCATCCTTTTAGCAGATTTCCCTTAAGGGAAATCAGCTATTGAGGTCGTACTCATGACGCGATTTTCGAAACATTTTTTCAAATGTCCATCGATCCTACCCAGGAGATGACGAAAACGAGATCCGTTCAAAATTATATATATATATATATATATATATATATATATATATATATATATATATAGAGAGAGAGAGAGAGAGAGAGAGAGAGAGAGAGAGATGGATAGATAGATTGCATTTTTATTAAATGTGGGCGGCTAACGGACGCCACCAAAAGCTATTTCTGCCGTTTCCGTAACTGTTCGGCTCTCGTTTGGAGATTTCTCTATTGTATAACTTCACGTGGGAAATCTGCTTAGTTTACGCAGCCCCTGAGTGACGGACTTTTTAAGTCAAGACGAGACTAAGGATTTATTTAATGAATTCCGTTAGTAAATAAATTCCCATTGCCCAGGCGGAAATTGAACTCGAGCCTCTAGGTTTACCATACGAGATTAAGGCTATCGGTTAAACTTACTGGATAACCTGGAGCCCCAAAGGTTATATAGTATGAATTCCTACGTTAACTGTTATATTAATGCAATGGTTATAGGTAAGTGATTTGTACATAAGTAATATAATGGAAATCAAGGATTGACGTCTGATTCAAATGTGTCCTTATCTCTGGACTAAGCAGGTATCGGTTGGTCGGCTGTAGCTTCGTTCCACCAACTTCACTTCGATTTTCGAAGTATATTTCCGAACGTGATTCCCTGGAAGGCTGAATATGGCAGATACCTAAGGATGGCATCTGAAAACCGGTCTCACGAATGGATCGAACCCTGCTGTTCGTGACTGAGAAGCTCGCCTGATCACAACTAGAAGGCTAGAACGCTCAAGGTGAAATGACCATCGGTTAGGGATCGGTGGTGGGAGGAGCGAAGGAGGAGAGATGCCGTTCCTAACGGTGGAAAGCGACGTCAGGTGGTTTTGATAAGAGCAGCACGCTAGATAACAACCTGGATACTTCGCCAATCACGGGCTCTTCATAATATAATAAAGCAAATGAGAAAGCTCAGAATATTCTATGACAACCCTGAAGTAAATACATGTTAAGTAGTTGGACACTGATTTTTACCAGGGGAGCAGTCACAAACAAACTCGCGCAGGACACTAGAATCAAATCTTTAATGGCATTTAGGCTGAACAAAAACTGTAATAATAAAGGGCTCGAAAAAAATTATTTTAATGTTAACCAATATAAAAAAGAAATCTAAAACCATATTGAATGGCGTTAATGAGGTTAAAATAATACTACAATACCACCTAGGAAGTCGTCTTTAATACACTACACTGAATTGATTCAAATATTAAAATCAAAACGCCCATCACGTAGGTTCTGCGAAAACTAAGTTGAAAACTCCCAGATGGAGGATTACCATGCGCTAATGATCTCATGTCGTAATTCCATTCTCTATTTATCCAGTAGTAAGAAACTGAAGTAAGTGGGAATTCGTATGTAAGCTAGACGTAACATGTTTAGTGGCCAAAGAACTCTAAACGAAAGTCGGATAAGTAGAATCTACGGAAGGATGACACCAAAACATACTTGTGTGTGTCTGTGTGTTTGTGTGTGTTTGTGAGGGTATGGTCGTCTGCCAAACTCGACACTTTAGCATTTCATTTAAAAAGAGAGATCAAGTTCGTTAAAAACTGAAATTTGACTACAGGGAGGGGGGAGGAGGGAATTCTAAATATCTCATTTATAAGGAAATAAATGGTGTAACCAATCTCATTCAAAAGTTAAATTGACTCAATTTTTGTTATTATACAATTTTTCTCCATCTCTAATTAACTGAGATACTTGTTTTTGTAATTATTTTTTTTTCCTCCTTAGTATATCCCCACTCATACTCGCTTCACATTAGCACAACAAAAACAACATTTCAAAAAGCATCATATTAGCAGATTTTATTTAACTAACTTTCAAGTAACTTTATTTCACCAGATTTCGCTTAAGGGAAATTATCTATTGAGGTTGTACTTACGTCGTGATTTTCGAAATATTTCCACAAATGCTCATCAATCCTAAATATTTTTTAGATTTCAGTCTTCTGTAAATCCCCACTCCCACTCATGTAATTTTAACAATAAGCAATTAAATCGTTATCTAAATTATTCTTAGAATAAATAAAGAATATTTTTTTTTCAAAAGACATTTATTATGCGAGATGTGAAGTCTGTGATCACGCCATCAATTATGATTTTATGATCTTGTCTCGTAAATATTTATTTCATCTATATAATACTCAATACATCATTTAACAGTACAGATCATATTTGTTATTGGCTGAAATTGGACCTGGAATAGTGGGGGTTTAAAGGTCGCGCGAAATTTGAAAATTCAAAATATATCTGGTATAGTCGTAAAATGTTGTAGAACCAATCTTGTTAAGCTATTGATGGTCCGCAATTTTTGTTCCACATGTTTTCTATTAACTCTAATATTAAGCAAGCTATTAGTAGTTTCGTGTGCCCCTCCCCCCATATAAAATAGAGAATAGGTGAGGTGAGGTCACAAGTAAGTTATGCCGTTACGTAGTAAATCTTAGTTTCCACGTCCCCTGGGAGACGAACTTTTTAGCAGATTTCCGTCAAGGGAAATCAGCTATTGAGGTCATACTCATGACGCGATTTTCGAAAAATTTCTTCAAATGTCCATCGATCCTACCCAGCAGATGACGGAAATGAGGTCCGTTCAAAATTATATATATATATATATATATATATATATAATATATATATATAATATATATATATATAATATATATATATATATATATATATATATATATATATATATATATATATATATATATTTATATTTGCCTGTTTACGCTCTAGCGATCGCAATTTTTGTTTGACCGTTACCAAACTCGAAATTTAATCGTTTTATGTATAAAAAAAAGATCAAGTTCGTTAATGGCTGAAATCGGACGAGTGGGAGGAGGGGTTTAAAGGGGGGATTTTTGAAAAATCGAAATATCTCCGTTATTATGTTCGGATCGAAAATTGTAAAGAAACAATCTTGTTGCAAATTATATGTACTATAAATATTGTTCTATACGTTTATTCTTTATCTTGAATATTAACCGAGATATTTGCATTTGTATTGTGTGTGTGGTCGACAAGAGTCGGCTATGTTCGGGACTTTCCGCCGAGTGCTAGTAACTGTTCGTCCCTCTTGAATAGGCTTAGAGATTCCTTAGTACTACTGCCGTTATTAGTAGGCAGATTTCTCTATAGTAAAACGTCACATTGGAAATCGGCTTAGTTTACGCAGCCACTCCGTGACTGACTTTTTTAAAGATTTTTGAGGCGTATTGTTTTAACTGAACCAGGTGTGGAGGTATAGGATGGATATAAAAGAAAAATCGAAATAATATGAATTCGAGCACCTGAGCCACTAAACAAACATGTTATCTCAAGTTCGATTTACGCAGATATAGTAAATAGTTTTTCACTAAACTAGTATGTTATATTCAGGTATATTTCAGTAATTATTTTTCTTTCCGTTTCTGAGCGGTTGGCAGATCTGTTTGTTTACAATTCAGGCGCTTTCCGTTGGGAGGTTATTCAAATTAACTGAAAGACTTCTCATTGCCGTTTGTATTATGCACTTTATGCTCACCGTGATTCTACCAGTGTGTAGATTTATCCATTTTAATAATTCACATGGGAAATCCGTTTAGTGATTTTTTTCTCGCGTGCGTGCGTTTGTAACTTATGTGTGAGTGCGAAGAAATGGAGTCAGAAAGTGAAAAGGCAACGTAGCTAAGAGAATCATGATTCTCTGGAAGGCCTTAAAACTAAGAGACAGGTTGATAAAGAACTGGCTTTATCTGAGATAAACCTCAGCCAAGCCTCTGATATTAACAAATCTTCGCAGGTAATGGGGCTTCAGCTGCGTTAAGGGGCCCGTAAAAAAGGCTGTTACGACCCCAAAAATCATTACATTGGGATTTACAATTTCTCTTCATCCTTCCTCAGTAGCCTATCTCCTCCATTGGTGTTAGGGATATGATTCATCATTTATTAATCATCATTCGTTCACTACTTTTTGCACAGACTTTAAGTGATTTGAGTTTTTTAATGTACAATATTATAGCAAATGAGCATGATTGCGCAAATTAGGTGGTCAAAAATGAAATCAACAGCTTTGCCGAAGGTTCGATAAAATGTTATTTTTTAATGACCTCTGGAATTCTACAAAAATAAAACTTACGAAGAATATTTGCGCAATGATAAAAGGTGTAGCAGATCTTCTAATAGGGCTGATCCGATTTTAATACGTAGCATGTATTTTATTTTTCATTAAAGCATGTCTCAGAGTCTTCCGGCTGATGAGGAAAATTGTTTTTTTTTATTTTTTTATTTTTTTTTTTTTTTTATGAAAACCTTTTTTGTTATTAGTACAAGGTAAAAGGAGATCTGCTAAAAGTGAATGGTAATCAATCAGGTGAATATATTATATAATTGAGTTACACTTGCCCGTATCTACTTTTCACCATTCAACCTCCCGTAACAAAAAAAAAACAATTACCCTCACTAACAAGATAATGAAAATTACCAATTTTTTAATGACCTCCGGAATTCTACAAAAATAAAATTTAAGAAGAATATTTGCGCAATGATAAAATGTGTGGCAGATCTACTTTATAGGGCTAATCAGATTTTAATACGAAGCATGTATTTTATTTTTCATTAGAACATGTCTCAGAGTCTTCTGGCTGAAGAGGAAATGTTTTTTTTTTTTTTTTTATAAATACCTTTTTTGTTAGTAGTAGAAAGGAAAAAGGGGAAATCTCCTAAAAGTGAACGGTAATCAATCAGGTGAATATATTATATAATTCAGTTACATTTGCCCGTATCTATTTTTCACCATTCAACCTCCCGTAACAAAAAAAAAAAACAATTACCCTAACTAACCAGAAAAAGAAAATGACCAATTGAATTTATTGTTATTCGAGAGATTGGTTCACAATACATTACTCAAGACAGTTTACAGCCATAGTTAAAAATAAAAAGGTTTTAAATGTGGACTCAGAAGCAGGGGTGAGTCAAAATCGTCAATTTATTGAAGAAGAGGACTGATAATGAAGCTGGACCTCCGAAAAAGAGGTGTTGACAATTTTTTTTTTGAGCCATGGGCGTTTACGTCGACCCCACCAAACAGAAGATGGTTGAAGAGACAAAACAGTTCTAAGGACAGTTGTAAAAACAGTTTGTTCATACGTGCTAAGGTGTGTTTACAACTCTACTGATATATTTAACACGTTCGCTGCTGCAGTCTATATACAATTTACTCCACCAGTAACTGCACCGGTCCCCGGCGTCCGATGCCTGTCCTAATGTTAAAACCGGTATCGGACCCCGGGGACCGATATAGTTTTGGAAGTTATCGCATTTTCTTGACAATTCAAGTGAACTAAATGAATGAATTAGCAGAGCAATCAGTACTCCAAACCTAGAACTAGCACCAGCAAAGCCAGGAGAAGTCCCCGGCGTCCGATGTCGTCTACAACTAATGAACATTTTTTATCACATTGTCAGCTGTTATTTTCAATAAGCACTCTAAACTTGTATTTTTGCCTATCATTTCTAAATTGGATTTAGGAATGGAAGAAAATAATAAAAAGTTAGGAAACATATTTGTTTATTGAACACAATTTTTTTTTTATTTGGAGCTATTTGATAAAATTAAGCTTTATGATAAATATTAAAATGTCGTAAACAAAATCCGGGTTGGCCTTCACAATCTTGACAATAACTGATGACTTTTTTAACTTGTTTATTTGCATTAAAATTGCCGAGGGTCTTTCTTAGTTCTTTATAGCATTCTCGGCACTGCTTTCGGGGTTTTCTGCCTTTGCCTGTTGGCTTTATGAAAGTATGTACTCGTCTGAGTAGTTGAGGTGATGGTATTCGGCGCCGAGTAACCAGTTCATCGGCCAGAATCGACCGAAAATTTGTGATGGGTGTTGTTATTCATCTTATCATGTTGAACATTATCCATGAGTTTACTACAGAGGTGCCGAAAATTAGCTCGAACAACAATTGTGATACCATTTGTACCCCTTTCGTAGAATTGTATGGTATGATGACATTTGGTCACTTAAGTCGACACCTTTTTTTTGCCTTATTGTATTCAATTATACATTGGGGTTTCAATATATTCCAACCATGCCGCGACGTCTTGCCAGTATCGCTAAGACCATTTCCGTGCTCTGGATTTGTTGTGAGCATCAAAGCAGGACGCTTGTCTTGCCATTTTATTATTTTCAATGGACCTTTCTGTTGACCCATAATGTGTCCTCGCTTCATTTTCATCTTGAATTGGTCAGGGATACCTTTCCGATTTTGCCGTAATGTACCACAATATACTATTTTTTGTTCGTATAATTTTAGACCAAGAGGAAGACTTGAGTAAAAATTGTCTGCAAATAAAAATCGACCTTCTTTTTCATCGAGGCAAGACAATAAATTGTAAACAATTTCTTCCGAATGGCTTCCACGGTAAATGAGCGAATGAGGGGCAAGGAAGGTAAAATAGATTCAACTCAGTTCATGTTTGATCAAGTTGTAACTGGAACTAGCATCGGACGCCGGGGGGTGATGCCGTACCCAATTCGAGTTTCTCTATTTCTAGACGGTTATGGTCCCCGGCGTCCGATAGTATTTTTCTAGATTAACTAAACCTACACGTTCTAAGAATAAATTACATCCAATCCCCGTTAAAATATCTCTCATAATAAGCTTGCTAGAGCCTTCGTCTTTTTGGAGTGGACTGAAGGAGACTAGATGACCATCGGACCCCGGGGACCGATGCAGCAGCGAACGTGTTAATACTCCGTATGTGCATCAACCTCTTTCCTGGCGACTAAAAGAACCTCTTACTGGGGGTGGATCAGCAAGTAAATGCACTGTACCCCTGGCACTAAAGGAGGCGAGTAGAGGCTAGGAATGGCTCACTAAATTTTATTTAGTTTGTGGTTACAGCATTTTGGTGGAAAGGCTTGTGGTATTTTCATATTATGACTTCCGTGTTTGTGGTACTCGCATCAGCAAGGTCCACCTCAACTATTTCCATTGCTTTGATTAGGCTACCACATCCAACTGTTGTGCTAGGCCGGGTAATTATTCCCGTAAACAGGTCATCCTGATTTACATAGCCATCTATTGTTGTAGAGCCATTCCACCGTGGTCTGAATAAGGTGTCTAATGAAATGCGTTCGCCATTAAATGCGCACTACAACATTAATGTATCCCACAGTCTTGCCCAACTTTTGTGAGTATTTATACAAAGAGGGGAACCTCAGCCGGTACAACCCACTAATTTTCTTCAAGTAAAACCCTTCCAGCAGATTTCTCTTAGACGGCATTGGCTTGTCGTAGTCATGACGCTTATTTCCAAAATCGTTTTCAAATACCTATTCATCCTACTCTGGAGATGACGATCCCGAATAAAGGAAATACATATCCAGGTTTAAAATTGAAATCAATTTTCGTTGTTCAGGATTTGTGGATAGCATGTAAATCTATGTATGCATCATGGTTCACTTGTCCAGTTGAACGATTGCATGTTGTTATTGATAGGAAATAATTAATCAGAGCTTCTTAAATGATTAATACGATAAATAAATGGTTTATGAGAATAATGGAAATGAACGTTTTATTTTTTCTACTGGCAGTTTTGACCAACGTTGGTATCCTTCTTCAAAGCAACGAGATTTTCAGGAAAGAGAAGGCAAGTGGCCTCTTTTTCGACATACAGTGTTCCTTATAATTGCGTCCGATATGCTGAAATCAAAATAAAAATAACCCTTTTGCATGTCTGCCTTCGTTGCCCAAACATTATTAACCGATTCCATTTCATGGATCTTTATTCTGACTACAGAGACGAACGTTTACTCTTACGGTCTTAAAATAACTGATATATTAGATATATCTTAATATTTCTAATGCTACCTCACTAATTCACTGGCGTTTAATCCACTGAGTATTTGTATCCGAAGGTCCGAGCCTGGACCAGAATGTCAACTAGTTAAATACCGTTCCAGGAGGTAGGTCGACGACCCTGTCAAAGTATTCCACTTCATCAACATACCACAAATGGGTGCAAACCAATTTCACAGGTACAAAAACCACTTTGATGCTGAAATTATGCTAATCAACGTTGTCTTAATGATCAGATAATCAGCATTCCACAGTTCCCATTAATGATTTTAATACTTAAGATTTCAGATCGATTAGACTCTATTAAAAATCCTTGTATGCATTTTAACTAGAATAGAATAACTCTTTACTGTTCCATAGATAATAATCAAATAACTATATTTTTAAATATTCTAAAATTACATTAAAATATCTTTGGTCGCGTAGCAGCCATTGCAGGAGACAGTTCTATTATTTCAGCTCTGTGTAAATCCTTTTGTTGACTTAGTTTAAGGACGTTCCAAGCCTTCAAATTTGTCACAGTGTTGAACATAACAACAAACAGTGTGTATGTGCGTTTTGAGGAAATTCTATGGAGCCACAAACCAGAAAACTGTGAGTTTTTAACGTGTTTTTTCTCACTTATCTAAGCCCTTGCCACTGCCTTGGGGAGAGGTGGGGGGCTATCGTGTATTGTCCTGCTCCTAGGCCCACTCTTTCTCTGCTCCTGTCTATCAGGAGATAGACAATCCCGCATAGAGCAGCTCTTATCAATAGCCTCCATAGCTGAGGCAATAGAGCAGTCGCCTAGTAATCACAGTACCAAGGTTTGCATCCACGCCTCAATCTAGTGTTGTTTTTTTTTTCTTAAAAAAAAAAAAAATATGCCCAAGAAGAAAAATGGAACTGAGAAACGACCCCGCTCCACGGGGAACAATTCTCAAAAAAATTCGACCGCCAACGACTCACCGGAAAAGAAAAAAACCGCTCTTCAAAGAAGCCCATCTTATCAGTCCATAGCCGCCAGTACTTCATCTTGTGCTACATTTAGGCAGCCATTTCCAAAAAGCACGTAAGCCAAACAACAAACATCATTTCAAAAAACAAATTTGACGTCATTGCCCCTAGTGATGCACCCTCAGACCAGGAAATGGAAGAACCTAAAAACCCATCAACTAATCCTCCTCCAATACACGTTAAAAATATCCCCAACTACTTAGAATTCTGTAAACACCTCAGCTCCATAGTGGGCGAAACTCAGTTCACATGTCGTGCACACATCAATAATACCACAATCAAGCCTGTCACATCTGAAGCATATAGAAAAATAATTACTTATCTAAGGACCACAACCCTTCAATTCTATACATACCAATTAAAAGATGAAAAGGCCTTCCGAGTGGTCATCCGTCATCTTCATCCATCGACGCCGGAAGAAGAAATCAAAATGGCTTTAGAGGAACTGGAATTTGAAGTCAAGTCAGTCTGTAACGTCAGACACCCCAGAACAAGAACCCCACTACCTCTATATTTTATTGACCTGTAACCTGCCCTCAATAATAGCGACATATTTTCCCTCACAAAACTACTATATACAAGCGTAGTCATAGAAGAGCCACACAAACGAAAAGAATTGATACAGTGTCACCGTCGTCAAGGCTATAATCATTCCAAGAACTTCTGCGAGCTCAGTCAAGTTTGCGTTAAATGCGCTGGTCCACACCTTACCACCAATTGTACAAAAAAAACCCGTGACGAGCCAGCTAAATGTATTCATTGTGGCGCTGATCACCCTGCCAATTACCGTGGATGTACGGTCTACAAAGAACTTAAACAGCGCCGACAATCCATCGTTCGGAACAAGAGCCTGGAGCCACCACAGCAACACCCTGACTACAATCCCCCCGTCACTGACTCATCTCATATTACTACTCAGCCCAGCTCATCTCAGCACCAACCTTCACAGCAGACACAACAACAGCCATCACAGCAACCTAAACACCAGCTATCGCCGCAGCCACTACGCCAGGCTTCGCTGCAGCCACTACTTCAGGCTTCGCAGCAGCTACTACGCCATACTTCATACCAGCCACAACTCCAGGCTTCGCAGAAGGCACAACGCCAGGTTCTGCAGCAGCCACAACGCCAGACTTCTCAACAGTCACATCGCCAGCCTACACAGGACTCAAAACATCGCCAACCTCAACAAGACGAAATCCAACCAAAAACTCACCAGCCAGTAACGCCCACTCAACCAGGAATTAGAGCCACTTACGCGTCAGTTACTAGTCCCTCCTCATATCTTCCACCTGACTCCTGCTCGACTTCCTCTGACCTCTCAAATATAATTTCCTCCCTCCACTCCATACTAAATGACCTAAAAAATCTGATCCTCCCCTTAACTGTACTCATCCATAAACTTAGTGACATCCCACTTTCCCAGCCTCAATTATGATTTTCCCAAAATCTCAACCTCTCCCCTTCCTCCTTTGGAACTCCAATGGACTGTGCAATCATAAAGACGAACTGACAACACTTATTCAAGACAAAAACATAGACATTGCACTTCTGACTGAAACAAATCTTACGAGTCGACACACATTTCACATTGACGGATTCAAAACTTACAGGACTGATCATCCGGATGGAACAGCTCATGGAGGTACAGCTGTGCTTGTCAGGGCCAATCTCATTCATTACCTGCTTTCTAATCAGTTCCCTTCTAACCCTTTCCAAAGCACTACCAATCTGCATCCCAACTTCCTATCACTGTGTCGGCAGTATACTGTCCTCCTAACAAATCCGTATCGGCACAATTGTTTGAAGACTATTTCAGATACTTGGGTCCTCGATTCATCGCTGGAGGAGACTACAATGCCAAACATTGTCAATGGGGCTGCTGAACATCGAACACACGAGGACATGCTCTCCTCCAGGCCCTCTCGACCTTTCCTTCTAACGTCCTTACTCCCCCTTCTTGCACCTACTGGCCCACTTCCCGTTCTAAACTCCCTGATATATTAGACTATTTCATTACCTCAGGCCTTTCCCGGATCCCTTCATCAGCGTCCACACTAGATGACCTTTCATCCGATTATAGTCCTGTCCTTCTTCTTTTCAACTCAAATTCCCAGTTATTCCGATTCCCCGACAAACCGTCCCTCACACCTGGACCAGTTGATTGGGAATCCTTTCAAACATACATTGACAAGAATCTTGACCTAAACATTTCTTTAAAAACGGAAACAGAGATAGACGATGCAGTACAACTTATAACAGTTACAATTCAAAAATCCCTTTATTACTCGACTCAAACAAAACCACGGACAAACACAATACCAAAAGAGGCATACCTTCCACTACATTTACGAACTCTACTCCAAGAAAAAAGACGAGCACGACGAATATGGCAAAACACTCGGTATCCTTCTGACAAGACAAAGCTGAACCAACTAACCAAAAAACTCAAAACAGAATTAACACTGTACTACAATGATTGGTTTCATTCATACACCAAGAACCTTAACACTTCTGACAACTCCTTATGGACAGCCACCAAACGCCTTCTCTCCTATAAATCCTCCCGTCTTCCCATACGTTGTGAGGACGGCACCTGGGCCAGGTCAGATTACGATGTAGCAACAACATTTGGTCAACACTTGGCCAAGGTGTTTACTCCTCACGACGATATCCAAGACCCCCGCCATTCTTCCTTCGTCGCCAATCAACTGGACATACATCTTCCCATATCGTTTCCTCCTCCTGCATTCAATCCCTCTGAAGTCATTAATATCATTAAAAAAATCCCTCCCTGCAAGGCACCAGGTTATGACCTAATTACCTCTCGCATCCTCAAACATCTCCCGAAAAAAGCTGTCTTCTTCCTCACTTACATCTATAATGCTGTCCTCAGAACAACCTATTTCCCTCTACTCTGGAAATTCTCCGTCATCCATATGATCCCTAAACCAAAAAAACCGACAAAACTCCCTTCTTCTTATCGTCCCATCGCTCTCCTTCCCATAATGGGAAAGATCCTTGAAAAAGTCATCCTTAAATGCCTGTATCCCCTCCTCGACCCCATACTTCCTCCCCATCAATTTGGTTTCCGTCATTCCCATTCCACAGTCCAGCAATGGCACAGAATAGTCGATTTTATCGCCTCCTCATTCGAAAACAAGAAGTACTGCAGTGGAGTCTTCCTTGACATATCACAAGCTTTTGATAAGGTGTGGCACCAAGGTTTATTGTCCAAGCTAAAAACTACACTCCCATTCACATACTACCTCATCATCAAATCATATCTTTCCGACAGACATTTCCAAGTTTCATTTGGTTCCTCAGTCTCATCCTTATTCCCCCAGCTGGCAGGTGTACCACAGGGGGGTATCTTAAGTCCTTTCCTATTCCTTGCCTATACTGCTGACATTCCATCACATCCCGAAACTTCCCTTCTCACGTATGCAGATGACACTGAATCTTGACTTCCAACTCAGACCCAAATATGGCATCGGCATCTCTACAAGAACACCTAGCTCTGCTAGAATCCTGGCTGACTCAATGGAGGATCAAGGTCAACAGCAGCAAATCAAGCCATGTAACATTTACCCTCCGACGTTCCATTTGCCCTCCAGTTACACTCAATAGCGCACTAATTCCCCAAAAATCACAAATTAGGTATCTAGGACTCACATTAGACAAACGACTAACTTGGAAACCTCACATCACATTAAAAAGACAAGAAGTGAATCGACGGTACAGACTTCTACTAAAACTACTTGACAACAGATCTAAACTTTCACTACACAACAAACGACTGATTTATACAACAGTACTCAGACCAATATGGACATACGGACTTGAACTTTGGGGTTCCACTAAACCTTCAAATTCCTACAAAATCCAAACCCTACAATCCAGAATTCTCCGCAAAATTACAGATTCCCCATTTTATGTATCCAATTTAACTCTCCATAACGACCTCAACATTCCTTTTGTCCATGCCCTCGCCAAATCCCGATATCAGAAATTCCACTCTCTCCTTCCCGCACTTCCTAATCCTCTAGTCGAATCACTTTCATCTACCCATATTCCAGAAAACCCAAGACGACGACTGAAGCGTAAGTGGCCAAGAGATCTCCTTGTGTAGTGCTCAGAATAACTCCATTTATTACCAGCCAATGTTCCCTCCAATGTGGGTATTGTCAATGGACAACTTCCCACCTCAAGTGAATAATCAAGCCAATTGTAATATCATTCACATCATTTGCTTGTAATATGTATAATGTTGTTGCAAATAAACGAATAAACATTTAAAAAAAAAAAAAAAAAAAAAAAAAACATTAAAATATAATAATATTCTTTAAATAATTTTACGAAAATGCCTTTAAAACATAATGTAATTCATTTTAGAATATAATGTCTTTATTATACTGATTTAAAGTTTCTACAACATTCTTTGTAGGGAAATCGTTAAGGATCTGTACACCCTGGGGGACACAACGCAATGGAGAGCGTGGTTGTCATATCCATCCATTTCTCTTTCCAAGTCGTCCTATCTTTTGGAATCTCCGCCATATGCAGACAATAGTGCACTTGAAAAAGAGGAATTCAATTAACCATAAAGAATTAACCAGAGTCCCTGAATGGTAAAACCGCGCACTTATGGAGTTACTAAATAACTGGTAGTTAGGGTCAATGAAATAGTTACCATAGATAGTTTTCTTTCGGATTACCTGTCACTAAACTGCCTAGTTCAGTCGGATAGATACTAGTGTTGTTATAAGGAGTTTAATTCCTTTTAAGTGATTTATTTTATCTATATTATTATTAATTATAACATGATTAACAGTAAAGTTATATTTATAGCTCAGTTAGTTGTAGACTAATTGTGGTTCTGTTAACGCTCTAGCGGTCGCAATTTTTTGGGTAATCTTTACCAAACTCGGAATTTAATCGTTTTATGTAAAAAGGAAGATCAAGTTCGTTAATGGCTGAAATCGGACAAGTGGGAGGGGGGGTTTAGAGGGGGGATTTTTGAAAATTCAAAATATCTCCGTTATTATGCGTCGGATCAAAAAATTGTATAGAATAAATCTTATTGCAAATTCAATTTACTATAAATATTGTTCTATACATTTATTCTGTATCTTGAATATTAACCGAGATATTTGCATGTGTATTCTGTGTGTGGGCGCCAGTAGGCTATGTTCGGACTTTCCGCCGAGAGCTCTGGCAGCCGTTTCCATAACTATTCGTCCCTCGTGAATAGGTTTAGAGGTTAGGTTAACTGTTTTTTGGGGCTAGAAACTACTGGGTTATTACGCCCTAAATAATGTTTTAGGTTTAGAGGTTTCTTACTACTACAGTTGTTATTAGGCAGATTTCTCTATTGTAAAACTTCACGTGGGAAATCTGCTTAGTTTACGCAGCCCCTGCGTGACGGACTTTTTATGTCATATATTAAAATGATTATTTCAAACTCTGGTCCCCATATCTCCGAAGTTATTGGTATATTAACTTATTCTGTTCTGCCCTTACCTTTTGAGATACTGAATATAAGGTAAATGATATTATTTGGAGAAAGTAGAAAATAATTATTCTTGAAAATAGTTGTTACCCATCGTTACATTCCATAGAAATGCCTTCCCATGGAAATATAGAGATTGGCTATAAAAAATCTTGCCGTGATAACCAGTAACACAAAGTTCCTCCAGCATGAGTAGTAAAAGTGCTGTCATTCATTTGTGATGAATAATTTATGATACGAATTGATGTTATCCAGAAAATAATCTTTACAGGAAAACGGTTGAAATATGAATATTGGATAACTCAGGCACTAAGTAATCCCTATATTGCCTTCAAATTAGTCATCACTTATACGTTTTTATATTTTTAGTTTTAGGGCCCAGGTTAGCCATGTGAGTTAAAGTGTTGGCAAACTTATAGCGTCGAGTTCAATTCCTGTCTGGGCAATAGGAATTTAGTGACGATCTCGTTAAATAAAATCCTTAGTCCTACCCTGGCTAGAAAAGGATGGTAACCTGCATATAACTCGTCCCAATTAAGTACACAAAGAGGACGCAAATAAATGTTTATAGTGGTGGTCAAAAGTTCCAAATTCATAAATGTAATAACGATTCAGGACCAAAATCGTTATTTCTAAACCCACTTTTGTCTTTACATGTATTTTCACGTCGAAGTAACCTCCCCTCCCCTCCCTTCTACTTGAATATTCGGATACTCATATATCCTATCTTGTAGGTAGGGATAATTGGCATCCAAATATAAACATTCAAAGGAATTTTCTTAACCGATTATGAGTGATTCACTAACAAACGGGCGGACACACAGATACGATTTTCAATTTTTATGATGGTCTGAAACAAAAACAAAAAAAAAAAAATGGCCCCCTCCGAATTTAAATAGAAAATCAGACAAACCTTAGAGATTTATTTATATAAATAAATCTCTAAGGTTTTTAACCTACGGAATACGGGCTTTTTAACTTTCCAGAGATTTTTCGTTTAAACACAGTTATCAATGTTTGGCTCTTTATCTATAAGGACGGAAACCATTGATGCAAAAAATAGAGATGTGTCACGCATCTGTTTGTCATAAGTGATATAACTTCCTTTATTTTAGCTTCTTTCCTTTTGAGCGTATTATTTGTATTCACAAAAGTGATTTTTGACTAGTGAGATACAATTGATTTAAAAGTTTTCCGTCCTGGGTTTATTTTGAATTTTTCATTTTACCACACTTAATCCCTTCCAACTTTTGAACTTCTTAAAAGAAAGCGGGAACTTTATCAGCTGTTATCTATTTATTGTTGAATCAGCTGACGTGATAATGTGTAAACACCAGTTGGTATTTCAAAATGGGATTTGTTGTGTTATTGTCTTACTCCTTTGAAGAAAATGAAAAACACTAACAACAGAGTAGATATCAAAGTCGTTATTATCGGCAATAATACTGTTGGGAAAACATCATTGCTTGAAAGATTTGTTCATCACAAATTTATTGAAGGACGCACGTTCCCAACTGTAAGTTTGATTATATTTTCACTTTTACTTACCCTAATAACAATTGTCATTACTATCACATGACTTTCCATCATTTTTGAACATGCCTATAGTTAAGAAATTCAATTACCAATGTGCTTTTCAAATGAATAAAGTTACAAAATGTAAAAAATTAACAATTTTTACTAGTTAATCAGTAACTTGGGAAACCCACTTAAGATTTAGTTACTTAATAAATTTGTGAATAAACTCAGATAGAATGAGCTTACTGTTTTTATGCTCATTTTCTTATTGACTATTTCTTCAAATTCAATTAATCCCCCACATTAAGAGAAATTATTTCTTTTGGGTAGAATAAATAAAATTCATTACCAGTGCTTTTAATAAAATGCTGTTTGATATTGCCCCCTTGAATGGGGAAGGTATTTGTTTAGACAATCTACATAGTATACCTATAGCATCTCTATAAGTATTTGCCCTTTGTTATTAATAATTATTGGAGAAAGGGGAGGCCATCTGTATATTCAAGAAACCTTTTGTTTCCTTGAATTTTAAAATGAACTAATCAAATGTCAATAAATCTCATCATTGTGTTTATTAGGCATATTCATTTCCGCGAATAATAAATAATGTGTATCTGCCATGCCTACTTTGTTTGGATTCAGTATTAAAATCCCTGTGATATATCATGCCAGCATTTTCTAATGAACTAACAATTATTATAACAGATCTGAAATGGAGGACAAATATAAAAGTTATGAATTTATGTCCACTTTATCCAATAACACCTATAAGGACAGGCCCTTTTCTGCCCAAGGTGGGACTAAGGATTTTATTTAATGAGTTTCCGAAGAGGGCAAATATAATATTGATACATATGTCTATTGTTTGTCTTGTTGTTGTCTATAACACTGCCCCACGTTCTGATCCATTCTATTTGTCGTGCATAATTCTTATTATTCGATCATTAAAATAAATAAATTTTAAAGTAGTGTCAAGACAAATTGATAGGGAAAAAAATTAAATAAATTATATATTTTTACTGAAATTAGAACAATGAATATTTTATTAGTGTATTCCTCTTTAGGAAATATCGCATTGTCTAGAATAATTCTTCATTTTAATGCCCGAAGATTGAAAAATCACCACTTCAATTTGCATTCTCAAGAAATAAGATTTTTTCAAAATACACTGAAATAAGCGCATTAACCAGCAAAATCAGTTATTGGGGATAGAAACATGAAATTTCTCAGTGCTTTTTAAGATTACAGAAAATATAATAGAATCTTCATTAAACATCATAATTAAATCTACAAATTAGGTTGTATAGCACTTGTTGATTCGATTCTTGGAAAGGGAGATATCTCAGATTTTGTTTTTTTGTCTTCCCTTACAATTCTCACTTAGGCTGGCTTTATAAAGTCGACAAGCTAATGAAATATCGCCCAGCATTTTTAAAGCTAATACCAAGTACATTTTCCTTGGCAATATTAAGGGTGTCAAATTATATTTTTGTTAATTTATACAGTTTATATTTAATTGATATACAAAATTAGAAGTACTCGTATAGCTTAGTTTTTCATTCCCCCCATTGTTTTCTATCAGGAATATTAACAAACATTTACTTCTTTTTATTCCAACAGACTCTTAATTAGCCTTTTATGCGATAAATTAGTCATTTTTGTTTTTATGAACTGTCAATGTGATATTTGCTTTAATGAGAGCTATACACTTTCGCCAATACCTATCTACCTCTAGTCACTAATATATTGTTTGTATAACATTAAATTACATATATATTTTTTTTCTTTTTCATTACAGTCAGTGCAATACGAAATCTTTCAGTTTTCCTTTGATGATTTCAGATTGGAGCAGCATTTGCTGCTAAAGAAGTAAGCTCAAACGGAAAGAAAAGAGTTATTGGCATTTGGGACACAGCGGGAACTGAAAGGTATAGAATTGCTGTTTGTTATATTTATAGTCGAAAAGAAACATCTGGTCAGTAATATGTTGGTATGGGGCGATCAACTGCATGGTTATTACGCCCTTCCATATTTTTGATGTACAGTTTATTTGGGTCCCTTGTTAATTTGTGTAAGTAAACGTAGTTAGTTTATATATTGTCTTTACATAGTTTCTTTCTTATACATTTTGTAATTCTATACTACATTTTATTTCTTATTTTTTTTTTTTTTTTTTTTTTTTTTTTTTTTTTTCTTATAATAGAAACTAAATTAGAATTAACCATTTACATATATATACCATTCACTCCGATACTTTAATTAGGAGATTAACCTACGTAACAACAATACCACATACACCCCAAAAGTAATTTATAGGAATAACAATATATACAATATTTATTTATTTTTCCTTTCATCACCCTTCTTATACAGTCTAAATTAGAACTAATACTATTTACAAATATGTGTTTGTATATATACATACGCCCACGCGTAACAATGCAATAATTCTTTTCTATAATAATTCTTAATTCAAATTTATAAATATTTTTTTTTTATTATTTTTTTTTTATTTTTTTTTTAATATACATACACACACACACACACACACACACACACACACACACACACACACATTTTTTTTTAATTATTATAATAGAAACTAAATTAGTATTAACTATTTACATATATATAAATTCACTCCGATACTTTAATAAGGAGATTAATCTACGTAAGAACAATGCTACATACACCCCAAAAGAATAACAATATATACAAAATTTATTTATTTTTCCTTTCCTCATCCTTCTTATACAGTCTAAATTAGGACTAATACTATTTACAAGTATGTGTTTGTATATATACATACGTCCACGCGTAACAATGTAATAATATAAGCCTGAATAACCTATTTACACAATATACGATAAAATTCTTTATGTTCATTATATTTGATTGAAAATATTTATCTCTTTTAGGAGCAGAATTAGATTGTCTCTCATTTCAGGTGAGTCTTGTAAGGCTATTGATGACACCCGAGGGATGTTTAGTTGTTGAAATCTGTGGTCAATTGTTGGGCATTCTTCAAAATATGTTGAACCGTGAGGGGGACTTGACAGCTTTCACAGACTTTGGGTGGTTCTCTTGTTATAAGGTGTACATGAGTAAGATTTGCGTGGCCAATTCTCAACCTTGCTATAACAACTTCTTCTCTACGGTTACCTCTTATTGAACTGTTCCATGGTTTGGTCGTGGTTTTAATTATTCTTAGTTTGTTTGTAGTTGGAACTTCTGCCCACATACATTCCCAGTTGATTTTGATTCTTTGATTTAACCATTTTTTTACGACAGTCTGTTCATATATTTGCAACTTGGGCCCATTTGAATTAGCTATTTCTTTTGCTATTCTATCTGCAGCCTCGTTCCCTTTAACTCCTGTATGTGAGGGGACCCATAAAAGGATTACAGATTTTTTAAACTGATGTAATATGTCAAGATAATTGCAGATCTTGTTTAATGTGAGCTTAGGTCTACTGGCTTTTGGAATACTTTTGATGGCTGACATGGAGTCGGAACATATTAGTATTTTATCCTTTGTGCTATCGATGGCCATGTATAATGCTGTTGCAATAGCTTGTAGTTCAGCAGTGTAGATACATGTGTAAACAGGTAACTTAAATTTAATAACTGTATTTGTTTTAATGACTGCATACCCTACATTATCTCCTTGTTTGGATCCATCAGTGTAAATAAAATCATATCCTGAGTAGTTGCTTAGATGTTCTTCGATCTTATTTGCTTTGGATTTTCCCTGTAATCCTGCTAAGTTTAAGTCTATTTTTGGGGGTATACGTTTCCATGGAGGGTTTTCCGGGTTTAAACTAGTGTGGTCTACCGGAATCATATGGATTTCATTAATGATTTCTTTAAATCTGATACCTAGTGGAGCTCGATAGTTTGGCAGTCTTTCATATAATCTGTCAAATTGGGGGTAAAAGATAATTTTGTATGCCGGATTATTTGGTTGAAGTTTTATTTTAGTTATATAGGAATATATAAGTTCCTGCCTTCTAAAAACGAGTGGGGGTATGGCTGCTTCAGTGCAAAGACTTACTATTAGACTTGTTCTGAAGGCTCCAGTGGCAAGTCGTATCCCAGCATGATGAATGGAGTCTAGCAGTAAAAGTGCACTATTCTTTGCCGATGAGTATATTATACAACCATAATCGATCTTTAGCGGCGGCTCGTGTACAGCATTAGCATGGATTTGCGGTCAGCGCCCCAAGAGGTTTTGGCTAAAAACTCTCATGATTCTAAGTCGATTAAAGCATTTTCCCGTAAGTATTTTATGTGACTCATCCATGACAATTTCTTGTTAAGAACTAGCCCCAAAAATTTTTATTCTTCATGAAAGTTCAAAGTGTTTCCATTTAAAGTCAGTAAAGGGCTTTGGTAGGTGATCGTCGTCTGGAGAACAAAACACATTTCGTTTTCTCAATGGAAAACTGGAGATTATTTGTCTCTGACCAGGATTGTAGGTTGTTGATAACACTTTGAAGGATCCTCTGCATCCAGTCCCGTACACAAAACCTGAGAAGTATTGTGAGATCATCTACGTAGAGAAATGCTTTAATTGGCCTAGGTATCACTGCAACAACAGAGTTTATTGCGATTGCAAATAGAGTACAGCTGAGGACGCTTCCCTGAGGTATACCGTTTACTGTTTCTTTTAAACTAGAAATCGAGTCTCCTATCCTTACTTTGATAAATCTTTTACTCAGGAAACTCTTGATAAAGTTTGGCATTGCCCCCCGGAAGCCCCAAGAGTGCAGAGTGTTAAGGATGGCCTCTCTTTTAATTGTGTTGTACGCTTTTTCTAGGTCAAAGAATATTCCTACTGCTTCCTTTTTCTGTACGAATGTGTTTAAGATTTCAGATTCAATTTTTATTAGTTGGTCTGTTGTAGATCTTCCTGGACGGAACCCACATTGAATATCAGATAACAAGCTATTTTTTTCTAGTATCCATGAGAGTCTTTTGTTAACCATTTTCTCCATTAACTTTGATAGGCAGCTGTTGGTATGAATAGATTAATGAATGTATATAAACTCCAGAAGACTTCAGTTAAAATACATATGCAGCAATCGAAGTTGTTACTGTTTTGGAACTACAACTAGCACAGAGGGAGGAGGACTACTCAACGTAAAAGAACTTGTACATTTAAGCAGGTCCCCCTCCCCATCTCTAAGCTCATGCTATCTATCTAGCAGAGTTACCCTCTGTGGGAAATTTTCATTGTTTTCTCTTTTCAAGGGCTGGAGGAAAGTATAATCTCTTCTAGATGAATACTCCTACCATCTTTCCCAATTATTTTATATGAGTAGAGCATCAAAAAATAATGGTGAAGATGCCAGGAGCATTTATCTAGAAGGGATTCAACTTTCCTCCTGCATTTGAACAGAGAAAACCATGAAAATGACCCACAGAATGGTAACTCTGCTAGTTAGACAGCATGTAAAAAAAACACAAAAAAACATGGAACCTCTTTACATTGAGTTGAGATATAGGAAGGAATCTGCTTACATGTACAATTGGACATCCAAAGTTCTTTCCTGTTGAACAAGCCTCCTCCTACTACGTTAGTGCTGAAAGGCCTTGTGCTTAAATGAGCACCTTTATGGGAAGACATCCTGTTTATAAGGCGTTTTATAATTGCACCTGAATATATATATCTATATATATATAAAATTGTAACCTCTGTCTGTACATTGATTTTTTTCGCAAAATTTCTCGGTAACTTTTCGTTTCACATGTCATAGACACCATAACTGCAATTTGTTTCTTTCGTGTCTGTTTGTTTGTTTGTTTGTTTGTTTATTTGTTTGTTTGTTTGTTACCTTTTCACGCATAAACGGCTGAACCGAATTTTATGAAACTTGGTATGTATATTACTACTAGCCCAACTTAGACTTTAGGCTATATTAATATTCTCTAAGACGAACAAGAGTGGGGGTTATAAGGGAGACCTGAAATTAAAAATAGCGATATTTCGTTTCCTATTGCTTTTTCAGCAAATATCCACATAACAAAAGTTGTTTATTTTGTAATTTAGAGTAACTTTTGTTATATGCACTTTTGCCGTATACGGAAGTATAAATGAGTTATACGCTAAAAACTATAGCAGGAGTTCACAATTTTATTTGGCACAAAAAACTCAACCGAACTAAAACAAACTCGGTATGTGAATTAGTACTAACGCCATCATTATAATAAGCTATACTAACATTTCTAGGGACGGGTAGGAGTGGGGGTTATAAGGAAGGCCTGAAATTAATAATAGTGATATTTCGTTTCCTATTGCATTTTTGGCAAATATGCCCATAACAAAAGTTGTTTATTTTGTTATTTAGAGAAACTTTTTTTTTTTATATACACTATCATCGTATACCGAAGTATAAAGGCGTTATACGCTAAAAATTATAGCGGGAGACAACAATTTTATTTGGCACAAAAGACTCAACCGAACTAAATAAAACACTCAGTATGTGTATTAGCACAAACGCTAAGAGTGGGGGTTATAAGGGAGGCCTGAAATTAATAATAATGATTTCCTATTGGGGTTTCGGCAAATATGCACATAACAAAAGTTGTTTATTTTGTTATTTAGAGAAATTTGCTCAACACTTCTTTTCAATATGAACTCAAAGGTACCTCACCTGAAAAAATGAATTCAAATGTATGTCAATATTTTCTCCTTAATAATTCAAATCTATGTATAATGCACAGGAGACGGGAAATATGACAATATGCTGGACAGTGAAGTCTTACATAAAAAAATAATTTTATTATTAACAAATGCCAACAATGGGTATTAACCCTAAACACTGGAACGGGTAAATGTCAAAATATTGTGCAAAGTAAAGCCTTGCCAAAATATACCATCACCATTCAGCCTCAAATGAATTCCCGAGCGAAGCCGGGTATCTGAGCTAGTATATATATATATATATATATATATATATATATATATATATATATATATATATATATACATATATATATATGTTTACTTAATTAATTGTTATTAATTTTATTCCTTACATTAAATTCATTGAATATACTATTTACAGATATCGGGCTATGGCAAAAATGTTCTACAGAGATGCAAGAGCTGCAGTTGTTTGCTATGATGTTACATGTAGAGACTCTTGGGATGGGCTGAGATCATGGATCACAGAACTCAGGGAAGTTGAAGAGGTTTGTGAATTGTTTGCCAAATACTTAATTGTACTAAACTATTTTAGCTTGAGTAGCTCTTTGAGTTTTTAAAATAAAAAAAATTCCATTAATTTTTGTAGAAATCTTACGAATAAACATTTCATTTCACAAAGAAGCTTCTCTTCAAATACTTCAGTATTTACCTTGAATCCCCAGTGTTAGAACGGCGATATATTTATTATCGCTCCAGCAGTTGCAATTTTCCATTGTTCATGTCCAAACAATATAAACTCGAATTGTCATTTCAAAATAAAATTATGTCAAAAAAAAGTTAAAATAGACTGGGGGATGGATCATACATTGGAATTATTTCCATTATTTCATAATGAATCGAAAAGCTGTATATAACCAATTTCATTGCACATTTAATTATCTATAAATATTCTTCTACGTATTTTTTTCTTTATCTCGAATATTGATAGAGATATTTGGGTTTTTTATTTAACAGTAATGCCCCACTTCTCAACTCATATTAGGAATAAGCTAATATTAGTTGAGAAGCTTTTCTTTTCCAAGCTTAAAATCAGATTTATTTTCATTGAACTTTTACCGTATGAGATATTTTTAAATAGGTTTAGTATGGTGACGATATTTAAACTTTACGATATTTAATCTTTACGTTTTAGACTACATTGCTTTTTTATTTCATCAATACCATACTTGTCGTGGAGTTTCATGCAAAATGAAGATTAGATTGACAAATGGTTGAAATCGGACCATGGGTTGGGGGTTTAGAGGTGGGGGAGGATCGAAAATTTGTATCATCTCAGTTATTAGGAATCAGATCAAAAAAATGGAAATAAGCAATCTTTTTGCATATTTAATTTCTTATAAATGTTGCGCTTACATTTTTTTCTGTATCTTAAATATTAATCGCAATATTTGTAGTATTCAGGCTTCAGTAAACTTGGACTTCTACTCATCTGATTTTCATAAGGATCAATAAAAAGGCCTTGTCCTCTACTGATTTTTAATATTATGCAGAGTGCACTTTCGGAGTCAACGCTCCATCGTCAGTGCCTGCTGATTACAGCTGTGTAGTCTGAACCACGACCGCTGGGCGACTATGCCCTATCAGTAGAGGACAAGGCCTTTTTATTGATCCTTATCAATTGGTTCCTCTACCATCCAGCATACTCCAGAGATATCATCTGATTTTCAATTTGAGTAACTGAGTTACTAAACATCTCATATCCAGCATTTAGTTCACTTCCTGTTTGCATTGGCCTCTTACTAAATGAGAAATATAGAATAGATAGTGAGTTGAAATCTGCTTAGTTTAAGCTGCACCCCGCAGGGCAGATTTTTTATATTATTTATTTATTTTTTATATTATTGGTCCTACAATATATATATATATATATATATATATATATATATATATATATATATATATATATCGAAAACCCAGTAGCTTTGAACATAGCTCTTTCTGTTAATTACTCCACCTACATGCACTTCCTCCTCTTATTACAGTGTTTAACTATTTTTATAATAATTCTTTTATCTCTGGTACTCTTTCAGAAATGTAAAATTTTTATTTGTGGCACTAAGAGAGACCTCATTGAAGATGGCATTGCAGAGCGAGATGTACCTGAAGATAAGGCCAATGAATATGCCAGAGGTATTTTTTCTATTTGCATTACATTTTGGGTATAGTTATGTTTTGTAGTATATTAAGAAATGACTCAAATGTTTCTTAAAAGCAATAAATTTGAAATCTTTTGATTTATAAAATCATTCCTCCTTCAGGAATTCATGTTTCCTCTGGAAAAAAAAATATTATCATGATGCCCTCATTTTGCCCAATAAGGCACTACTCATTAATAATGCCTGAAAAATATGTTAATGTCCTTAAAATTTATGAAAAAGGAAGATCTGATTCTTCAAATGGAGTGTACATTTTATTTAAAATGAGTTTATCTCTACCAATAAAATAAGTTCTCATGGAGTATATCAGGGTAATGTCTAACTAATGAGCTCTTATCAGAAGATTAAAACAAAAATTACATGTATGGAGTGTTAATGCAAAAATTATCTTTAAGTACTTGATGAACAAGTGGATCATCAATGCCATTCTAGTGAACAGGGTTAGTATCTTCCCCAATTTAAATATCATTATTCAGAATAGCACTTTATGGCACATCTCTATGATCAGTGCATCTACACATAGTGCAGCGTGTAATTGGTTCTCAGGCCAGATTCTGCCCTCCCTGAGTTTTGGGTCTGGTGCACCCCACTCATCTAAAGACACAGTGATAATAACAAAACCACCTAAAAGTTCTATCCTGAATAAAAAATCTAAAGGAAGGACTGTGAGCTTATGTGGGCCTCCTTAAGTTAATTTGGATTATAAAAACTTTTGGTTGCGAGACCATCATTTTCCTCATATGAGGCTAGGTTTAACACAAAGAAAGTGAACTCTCATCCAGCTTCCAGTCCTACCCTTAGATCTACTCAACTAGTTTAAATTAAAAGCTTTTCAAAGGATTGAAAGGCCAGTTAGAAAAAAAAAAAGTTGAAGAACAATAAGTCAATGATTAATTAAAGTAAAAGAAGAATAATAGGCTAGTTGTAAAAATGATTACAGTGTTCTAATACTCTGTCCTATATTTTCCTCCTACAATTCATTATTTTAAAGAGTGAAAAAATGGCTATTTCAAATAGTTTAGTGAGGGGCTATATTTTTTGATGAATTATCTCCTAAAATAATATATTGTTTTTGTTTCAGGCATTCAGGTTAAGATTTTTGAAACATCTAGTAAGACAGGAGAAAACGTTGGTGAGAACTTAATAATTCTATTCTTTGTTTTGTCATTTATAAATAGTGTTATTAATATATCTTTTGAATTATTTCTTTATAACTATTTGTTTCTATAGGCTAACACTCTTAGCTCTTCTGCATTTTTTAAATCCGAACACTCTCTCAGCAGTCCCCACAGTTTCCCCATTAAGACATCTTAGGTGATAATGCCATTATTAATCCATTTCCCTCTCCTTCCTTGTGGTCTGTTCTTATTAGCTCTTATTCTTCTTTGGGTCATGGCCTTGTTTTTTTCATTTAATGGAATCTATAGATTCCTTGCCAAACCACTTGCTGCGGCCACTGTTGTTGTTTAAAGGCAACGATTTCATCTACTAAGTTTCTAACAGCATCACAAACAATTCTTTGCAAAGTCAAGACAGCTCTTCGTTTAACAAAAGAATTTTAACTTTCTGAGCAAGTACATCTGTTATGTTCATAACCTGGAGGAACGTAGTAGCTTTTAGCTATTCTAAGATTTTTTCAGCTACTACTGTGTGAGTTTTTGCCATCTTTAGACTGCAACTCTGCTGTTGAGAGATCATTGAGCAATCAGAGCTAGTTGTCACTCTATATATATATATATATATATATATATATATATATATATATATATATATATATACACACACACAATCTCACATTGATAAGGTAAATAGCTTTTTGTCCTGCTCTTTAAGGTGTGGACAACCACAGTTTACACTTTGCAAATTCTCTCTATATAGTACAAATATTAGGCCATTGAAGATTGCAAAATATATGAAAATATGGCTATATTATTGTTTGTTTTTTTTGTAGCGTGTCAACCAGACTATATATTATTGTTTACCACAACATGTAGGCTTATTGGCTCAAAGAATGTAACACACTTCTTCATGAACAATTTTGAATTCAGGACTCCAGTAATATCCGCTATATGGTAACAAGAGAGTCTTTAAATTCTTTGATCAAGAAATTCATCTTTGTTCCTTTACTGTTAGAGGTAATCTTATTGTGAGCTGGAAGTTGAAAATTCCTTCCTTTTTTCAATTTGTTATTTATCTCTAAGACACATATTCTTGATGACAGGCTTAAAATTTATTTCAAGCTCATTGGCCATTCTTGGTCCACAGAAACCAGTATTACGTACCATTCGTGACTACTATAGTAACCTGGCATATATGGTGGATTCTGATTGATGTTGGTGATCTGTCCGTCTGATGTCTTTTTATATATTTTCTCAATCCTTTTATTTATCGATTTTATTCAGTTCTGACTGGGAGCCAAGCTAATTAGCTATAACACTAGTTTCATTTGCAATGAATGTTCATATGTTGGAGGAATTCTGCTTTTATTCTGTCTTTTCTTGTTGTAAAACTTATGCCTCCATATAGATATTTTATTTATTATTTCAACCAGTTTCAAGGTAAAACACCTTTTTACCTTAACTCTTTTTGTGTGAATAGAGTTGAAGTATGTTAAGAGAGATGAATTTAAGCTAGAACTACTAGCATTCCAGTATGACGAAATAAATTTATTAAAAAATTTATAAATAAAAATTTATATTAATAAATTTATTAAAAAGAAATGATGTAACAATAACCATCTGTTGTCACAGTCTACTTAGCAACGTATTTATAATATTAGGTTGCTAATTAGACTGTGATAACTTATAATTTATAGCAGTAACTCAAAACAGAGGAATCCCAAAAAACAGGGTCGACTGCTTGATTTTTTCCCTTCTTTTCATTCCTTTATTGACTGTTGAGTTCATCTTTCTGAATCATTTTGCTTTGTTCTTCTTTCAGATGAGTTGTTCCAAGAAATAATCGATGACTGCATATCAGAGGATATAATAAATGAAAAAACTAGCGCTATTCAACTTACCAATGATAAGAATAATAAAGGCTGTTGTCATCTTACTTGATGTTTCTTGGTCATTGACTTTTAGATCTATTATGTACATAAGAAACAAGTATATACTATTTTTATCAACACAATTCTTTCCCTAGCTTTCTTATTTATATTTGTACATATGAAGTTTCATAGATAAAAATCAAACTTTTATTTGATATTTTTGATAAATCCCTAGTTTAACAACTAAATATACAATTTGCTCACAGAGTATTATACTATTTTCTTACTAATCCAAAGATAAATTATAAGTGTAATGTGATCAAAGATCTCAACAAATTTCAAACCACTTACTAAAAATAGTTTTATATAGTAGTAGCAAGCTTTTTATATATTATAGTTGTTATATTGTATTTTAGGTGGCCTTTGCATAGTTAGAAGTATTACTACTTCTTTATTACACTTAACCTGCACCACCTATCTTTAAAGTTTGATTTAATTAGTAATACTATATTATAAAAGGTGGATAGGTTTACCAGTATCACTTCCAGTATGCTGCATTGCTATTCTGGGAACTGAAAATTCAGAATTATAACATACCTCTATGTCGATACATTAAAGGTAGAATAATGTGTTGGCTATGTAAAGTCATCGTTTCTGGTTGATTTCCTCATTTTGATTTCATAGCTTATTTCATAATTAATAAAAATTAATTTTATGTCATAAGGTGTGATACACATAACTTTTGGAATAGATTACCTTCAATAAACTTAGTTACATTTACTTCTTTTAAGAACACGTTTGATCTTCACCTAATAAAAATCTCCAGGATTAACGGTGTTGGGCTTACCACAAATGGGCCCTTCTTTTCTTTTCTATCTAGTCTTAAAGGGTCTCTCAAGCCAGAAGATTTCACTCCTTCAATGATACATTATACCTAAACTGACTTTTTATTAAGTGGAATGTCTAGAGAAGTCAATAAAGGCAGCAAAAAAAAAAAAAAAATAGTGAATTTTATTTAATGCCTGCTTATAAGTATATTTTTTTTTCTCCTTTTTTGAAACTATGACTTACTTTAAAAATAAAAGTCTCATTCATTTTAAAAGTATTTCATGCTTCCTTTTTTTCATAGTCTCATTTCTTATTGAAGATTTAATTTGAAGCTTTTTTTTTTTTTGGTAATTCAAATAAAGGGTTAGAACCCTTTATTATTTTTTTATTTATTTTTTTTATTTTATGGAAAATGCTTAAAATAGTTTTATTTTTATACAAACTATTTGTTTATTGAGCTATATTTTGTATAGCTTTAATATGAATGCATAAATAACGGTGTGTTTATATTAATCGTATTTAGCAAAAACATTCTTGCAAAATATCAATTTAATTTAGATTCATTCTTTCAATTTTACATATTTAAAAAATAAATATGTATAATCTCTATGTTCCATAATTTCTTAAGTTAGCAACATATAAATAAATCTAAGAGAAAAAAAAAAAATATGACCTTCTTATAGTAATATGCACAAATACAAAGTACAACAAATACCTAAGCTAAAATTTGTATAGGTCATTGTTTAAAATATACATATACATATATATATTTGTTTGTAATGGTTTGACGGATGGGTGATTAATTGTATTGTAGTAAAAATAATTCCTAAAATATGGATCAGCCATATTTTATATGTGACCCATAATTTAGGCACACCCGTGATAGGTCTTATTTATCTTTAAGAGCTGTATCAAATCTGTTAGTTTGTAAGAGAAGTAAAGACTTATTTAAATCTATGATAATAAAATAAATCAAATTTCACTTTTCAATGATTATATAAATAATTCAGTGCACACTAACTTTTAGAATGTAAGCAACCTTGTTCAGTAGTTTCTTACTGGAAATGATATTCTGTTAAATACACCATCATGGTCGAAAATGATTTTACCAGTGAACTATACTAACAAATCTTGTTAACATAATACATACAAATGGTCAATATTATTAAAACTTGTTTTTAGATAGCTATTTGAATAATAAAAACTTAATTATTGTTAGTAAATATATTGTTTTAGTAAATATGTATATTTAAAAATTGATATCTGATTTGTAGTGCACTTTATGCCATTATGTCTTATTTGAATGAGCTAGCCTTCTAAAGTTTACCATTGTTCTTTACCAGACTGGATCTTACAAATTTCATTCAATGGGTGTCTTGGAGTTCATCTAAAGCCTTTTAACACTCAGCTACTTTGCTGAGTGTTAACTAGTGATTTTACTTTAATAATTAAAGGTTTCATAAGTATTTAGTGCTAAAGACAAAAGTTTCGCCAACTAGAATTGGCAAGTAGACAGTGACAAGTGTATATGTTCAATGTAGGTGATAGAAAATGTGGGGCCTTATGCCAGTTACTCTCATTAGTTCCAAATCTGCTTTATTAAATCTGTGGATTCAGAATTATGTAATTGGTTTCTCTGATTTGAGAAGGATAGTCTAACAATCTAGTCGCTTAATATTATGCTCAATGCTATCAGATTACGTTGCTGAATACAATCCCCTTCTCAATCCTTGTTTACTGGGTATGTAAAATTTTACATATGATGACTTCTATATCTTGAATATAAATAAATCAATTTACAAATTATTTTTTGTTAAATATAGATTTCTAATTAAATATTAGGGGGTAATATTTTTTGCTGTTGTTTTGAAGATATAAAAAAAATCAAAAATGAATATCTAAAACAGATTAGGTCTGACATTTTGAACAGAAATGATCAACTATGTCCTATTTTATACATACATGTATTAATACATCATAAACACATTATATATATATATATATATATATATATATATATATATATATATATATATATATATAGATATATATATATATAATATAACTCTTGAGTAAATATAAAAAGATCTAATGAGAATGATCTAATGATTACCCTTTATGTTTATTGTTAAATGCCACGTGGTGTTTTAACAAAAAAGGCCTGATCATTTCTGCACTATTTTTTTAGTTCTTTTGATTCTACTAAATTTTAAACAAGCTGTAATATTGAGTTATTAACTGCACATGGAAGATATAAGCTTTTTTTTTTGTCGTTTTTTTTTTCTTTTTTTATAGAAGATAAATATTCCTTGAGATAGGTCTGAAAAAATAGCTCAAAATGATTTTGGACTGTTTGGTATTGTCTTTTGTTTGTTCATCTAAAATGATCAAAAAGTATTCATATTCACCCAAAAAAATTTAATTCAAATTAAATATTACTTTCTCTATATATATTTTAGAGAATCTATAGAAGTATCACTGATTATCAGCAAAATTGTTGTTTAATGTCTTTGAGTTTGAGTCCTACAAAAATATTGAAGTTTCTACATACTCTTCTTGTATGACATTAGTGAAACAACAGTCTACTTAACTTCTGTTATTATTCTGTTCATTATAGTGCTACTTCTTAAATCAGAACTCACTTTGTTTATTTGTTATTTGAGTCATTAATATTTTTTATTAAATTCTATGATAACAATATGTTTTATATTAATATTCCTGTTTCATAATTTGAAAATATATTAGTAAAATTGACGCTAAAATTCTAAAAGTAGCTATGTATAACATTTTTCAAATGAGAATTTTCCTTACAATGATTAAAAACTATCTATGCATACAAGATACAATAAGAATTCTATTATATACTTCAAAAATCTAACTTCTAACCTATGATTTATAATCAAATCCTGGATTGGAATGAAAGCTACTTTTAGGAAATGGCTGTCCAAATATGTATTTTTATATTGCTTTAGTTAGCAACATGTACTCATTAGTAATATCTGCCATGTAGTATGTTAATTTAGTTACTGTTTAAAGATTTTTTATTTTTTGTTATAAGATGTATTTATTTTTAACGTTTATGTATAGTGCTAATGAGATTTATTTATTTATGTTTGAAAGTTCCTTTATAGTACACTGCGAAATAAATACATTACAGTTAAAAGAGTATCATTAATGGTTAACCCTTTATTATTTTATTTATTTATTGGACTATCTGTTAAAGCATTTTTCTCACAATAACAAACTAAGTATCTTTATTACATTTATTTGTTAATAACTACGTTTAGCCATTAATTTAAAACTAACCTAAAATCCATTTCATATTATGGATGATTAAGTTAGAATGAAGGAAATTATGTGTTCTTCCTTCTTTATGAAAAATGTTTTATCTTTTTTAACTTCTTCTTTCAATGACTCCTACATCCACCATTCATAGTGTAAAGTGTATGTTGTAAATGGACTCCCATTAAAATTGAAAATAATGTAACTACATAAGCATTCTACTGCTCCCCCCCCCCTTTCAAACTATTGTTTTCTCCCTCAGCTCAGTATTCATGAGATACTGATATTTCAAGAATTATTTTTTTATTTTCATAAAATTCCTATTACTTGCTCTATTAAAGAGGTTATTATTTTCAATAATAAGTCCTATATAATTTAATATCACACTTATTTAGCTACTCTGTCAACCTGGCCCATTTGGAGTGAAAACTTTCTATTGTGAAGTCGTTAAGCTAGTGTCTATATATCCCAATCACATGATTTGGATATCTATTCATATTTATTTGTTTGGAAAGTGTCATTGATTTATAGCTAGTTCAGGGCTTTCCTGTCTCAGGACTTGAGAGTTCCCTTTTTGGTCACATATTTTAGCAGATTTCCCTTAGGGGAAATTAGCTATAGAGGCCGTACTCTTGAGCCGATTTTCAAACAATTTCCTAAATTGACCATCCAGGAAATTACAAAAATGAAGTCCGTTCACAATTATATATGTACATATATATTTGTCAATTAACGCTCTAGTCAATTAACGTCTCAATTTTTATTGTGTTATTACCAAACTCAATATTTATTCGTTTCATGTAAAAAAAAAAGATCAAGTTCATTAATGACAGGAATCGGACCAGTGGAGGGAGGGGGTTTTTTAGAGGTGGGAAATTTCAGAATATCTCCGTTATTATACGTCGATCGAAAAAGTGAAGAGGATCATTCTTATTGTAAATTTAATGTTCTATGAATGTTGTTATTTATGTTTTTTCAGTATCTTGATTATTAACTGAGATATTTGATTTTTTTAGTTTTCAGCATTTAGTAAGCCCCCACTCCTACTCTTGCCATATTAACAATTAGCTATTATATCGTGAATCACTTCATTCTAAGGTTAAATACCAAATATGGTTTTCATTGAACTTTTATTTTCTGAGATACATGCAAATACGTTATGTGATGATGTCATCAATTATAATTTTTGTTCTTTTCTCGAAAATGTGTATTTGGTCTCTACTCGATATTTAACCATTTCAGCCAAGGCTAAAAATCATAATTATTATTGACTGAAATCGGACTTAGAATGGTGGGTTTTTAGGGGGGAAATTCGAAAATTCAAAATATCTGTTATTTTGACTCGAAACGTAAAATGTTGTAGAACCAATATTGTTAAACTATTGATACAATTGCTATTCTGTGCATTTTTTAATAACTTAAGTATTAAGCTAGTTATTCATACTTTCTTTTTTTTTTCTATTATTAACCACTCTACTCATAGGTTTTTTGTTTTTTTTTTCCATATTAATAGATAATATGTGGTGATCAGTAGTGTGTTATATTATCACCTGGGAAATTTCATAGTTTACACAGACCCTGCTTGACAGACTTTTTCTTTTTCTGGTCACAAATTTTTTATTACAATACTATTCATTCAGCAAGATGACAAGGGCCTGTTTTCCATTTTTGTATCATATTTCTACTCTGTTAACTCCTTACCCTCTAGTGGTTGCAATATTTTCCTTATCTTTACCAAACTCGATATCTAAGAATTTTATGCAGAGTTTGTTAACGACTGAAATTGGACCAGTGTGAACAGGGGGATTAGTGGGAATAATTTCCAAAATTTGAAATATCTTTGTTATTGTATATTGGATCGAAAAATAGTATAGAACCAATCTTATTGAAAATTAAATTACCTATAAATGTTGTTATATATGTAATTTCTCTATCCTGATTATAAGTTCTTAACTCAAAGATGCTTATTTGTTCTATACCATATTCAATATTTAACTGTTTCATTCATTCTAAAGATCATATTAGTTAATGGCTGAAATCGGACCCGGAATAGGTAGGGGGGGGGGTTAGACAGAGTGAAATTGGAAAATTCAAAATATCTCTGTTATTGATCAAAAAATGTTATTGAACCAATCTTATTAAAGTATTGATTCTCCATAATTGTTGTCCTATACATTTTCTCTTAACTCAAATATCAAGCGAGTTATTCGTTATTTATTGTTTTCAGTCTTCATTAAATCCCCACTTCCACTCATTCAATTTCGACTTAGAAATAGAGAATATATATCTGAAATGACATTACTAGTTTGCCAAAATAGCACTTGGGAAATCTGCTATTTTACTTCTTCTCTCAACACTAACTCCTGCTGGTTTCATTTAAATTATGAAGGAGCGCAAACTTTAATTTTTAGATGAAATTATCTAGTGTAGATTTTGGTATAATCAAATAAAAAGTAAGGCTTCTAGACCATGGAATGTATGTGACTCATGTATTTATCCTGGTATCTCATCCTGATGAAAACAATATGTCCTATTTTAGCATGAAATACGACATTTCGTGGTAAGTTGGAAATATTTTTTATTTTGTCCCTTAATAAACCCTTCCTCCTCTTTTATGTCACTGATTAGTGAAATTGATTTTTACTTTTATATGAAACGCTTAAAAATCGAGTACGGTAAAGATAACATACATTAATTCGTCTTCTCCTATTCTGGATCTATGGACATTTCAAGAAATTATTTGAAAATCGCGCCATGGGTACAATCTCTACATCTAAACCTGCTAAAATTGGTGTTAGTTTGATGCTTCGATTGAAACTACGTAATCTTCTTGTTACATGTGATTTAGAAGTTGCACGTGAATTCGTGATGGCGCCTTGTCACAGAGTACATTGTAGATCACGTTGGGGTCACCACTGGCGGGGTTTTTAATTTGAGATACTCTTGGGAGTGCTTGCCAACTACTCTTCTAAATTAGTCCAGACATATTTTAATGGACGGAAATTAAATTTTTAAGAATGACTCTCGGGCCAGAATTATTATCACCTTTAAATCTGAATATCTAAATAGTTATTAATACATCTAAGTACTCTTACATAATACTGATTATACTGTAAAATAAATAATTCAACTTACTCCCAACAAACATCCGGTATGATTAAACATTCAACTTAGTGAGTTGATAAATAAAAGTTCTTCACCCTGGGGATACGTAAATGAAGCAGATTTCCCACATCCATAATGGCACTGGTTGTCTTATCTTACTGCTGTATTCTCTTTTTTATTTTTTGGTAATAAGAAGCCTATGTAAACAGGAATGTAATATGTAAGCGTAACGTAAACGTAAAAATGTAATTGATGACCAGCCGCAATACCCACCATTCACGGGTTGAAACAGAAATGGTTTCCCGTGGAAATGTAAAAATTAGATATACAAAATTCATCAATATTATATAATAATGCCGACATATTCATCAACACAAATGTCCTGTAACATTAACATTAAAAGTTATGCCATTCATTTGTTTTACCCGAGATATAAGCATTGAAACCAATTTAAAATTGGCCTAAATAGGAAACTGTTAATATAATAATGGTTACCCGTCGAAATATAAATATCGACGCACTAAGTAACCCATTTATTGCTTTCAAATTAGTTATATTTATAGTTTTTAGCATGAAGCTTGGAATGAATATTTGGGTGAAGATTAACAAATTTATTAACTTTTTGGGATCAAATGAATATAATTTCCTGTCAAAATAAACTAATTTATCATCATAGGACCCGGAGAAAACATGAATAAAATTTGTTCAGGGAATCTGATGTAATACGATAGACTAAAAGTCCGTCACGCAGGGGCTGCGTAAACTAAGCAGATTTCCCACGTGAAGTTTTACAATAGAGAAATCCGCCTAATAACAGCTGTAGTAGGAAGGGATCTCTAAACCTATTCACGAGGGACGAATAGTTCTGGAAACGGCCACCAGAGCTCTCGGCGGAGAGTCCGGAACATGGCGGGGTTCCGTCGACCATACACACAATACAAATGCAAATATCTCGGTTAATATTCAAGATACAGAATAAATGTATATAACAATATTTATAGTAAATTTAATTTGCAATAAGATTTATTCTATACAATTTTTCGATCCGACGCATAATAACGGAGATATTTTGAATTTTCAAAAATCCCCCCCTCCCACTGGTCCGATTTCAGCCATTAACGAACTTGATCTCTCTTTTTACGTAAAACGCTTAAATATGAAGTTTGGTAACGATCAAACATAAATTGCGACCGCTAGAGCGTTAACAGACAAATATATATATATATATATATATATATATATATATATATATATAATTTTGAACGGACCTCATTTTCGTCCTCTCCTGGGTAGGATCGATGGACATTTGAAGAAAGTTTTCGAAAATCGCGTCATGAGTACGACCTCAATAGCTGATTTCCCTAAGGGGAAATCTGCTAATATAAAAAGTATCAAGTCGCTCACATTAGCAATACTCATTCCCTTAGTATATGTACAAACTATTTCCCAATTTTATTCAGGCATTTCCATTAAACAAAAATAGCCTTGGCACCCGAAAGGCGGAAGTTAAAATTCATAAATATGAATAACAATTTAGGTCCAAAATTGTTATTCCGAACACAATTCCTTCTTTACCTTTATTTGATAAAACCAATGATAAGGAAGATATTGGGGGTTTTCACGTCAATGTGACCCCCACCCCTTGTGGAAACAATTTTGATTTTCGTCATTCCCGGGATAGGATAGATAGACATTTGAGAACATTCTTTGAAAATCGCGTCATGAGTGGAACTTCAATAGCTGGTTTCCCTGGAAAATCTGCTAAAATTTTGAAACATTTATAGAAAATCGAGTCGTGAGTACAACCTCAATATCAGATTCTTCTAAATGGGAATTAATGCGTTAATTGAAACGATAAAGTTGGAAAATGATGTTGGGTTATTAATAAATTTGGAGGAAAATACACGGGCCTTATTTTTTTCGGCCAAATTTCATTTTTGATTTGGACTAAAGGCCGGTCCAGACGCTCCGTTTTGCACAACGTTTTGTCTGCGCAGTTCAAAACGTTGCAGATAAAACGTTGCGTGTGGACTGGAAAACTGTGCAGTTTTGAACCCATTCCGAAGACGGTACAGTTTTAGTAAAACTAAGCCAGAGAGCATAGATTTCCTTGAACTGCGCAGACAAGTCGGCGTGTGTGGACCATTTTCCGATTCATTTTGATACTCAGTTTCAATTCGTCAGGCGACAATGGCTGACCTTCGGCAATGTTCTAGGGAGTTTTTAACAGATTTTATTGCTCTGTATGAAAGTTTCCCGTGCATTTGGCGTGTTAAATCGAAAGAATACAGTGACAGGGATAAGAAGGGGGAGGCGTATGAAAGCTTAGCAAATAAATTTAAAGAAATTGATGCAACGGCAATCATTTTCATAGCTTCATCACGGCAATAATTGCCTTTCATGTGCTGATATTGCTGTTCTCATACAAGTATTTTCTTTGTTGATATGCGGTGTCACTAATTCCAATAAATAAGTATATGTGTCAACGTCCATTCGCAAGTAGTTCCGCCAATCAGTAGGTGCATCACGTAATTCACGCAATAATTTGATATGGGAAAAATGCATCCTTTTTAGAAGTCACTTCCGCGACCACTTTGAACGCCGGGTACTTCTGAGATGTTGCAATCTTTTTTTTTTTTTAAACAAGACATCGCGAAAATCGACCAGAGTAGTACCTCCTCCATGACGATCTCACACAAAACTGAGCAAAATATACAGATATGCCTGTGCCGTGTGGACGCTCTACAAATTGCAACGTTTTCATTCCGTCTTAAGAATGATCGGTGGGGTTGAAAAACCGCGTAATGAGTACCACCTTTATGGAAGGAATATCTACTAATAGAAGTAACTCCGTTAGTTTTGAGTTTTCAGCCTTCACCCCATTTCTACTCTTTTCACTTTCACTTAAAACCATAATATCACTTACCACTGCAAGGCCTTGGAGTCTTGTTACATGTGAAAGTTATTAAGGAAAGAATAGAAAATAAAAAAAGTCCCTTACGCAGGTGTTACGTAAACTAAGCAGATTTCCCAGCTGCTCCAATCATACTCTTGACGTCATCGCACATCCTATTTCCTATTTCTTCCGTAATAAGATTACTATGTATTTTTTTTTTCTCCTCATAGTAACCCTATGAGAAGTTGATGATTTGAGTACATGTTCCATTGTCACATGGCATATTTCATGCATGATTATGTTTAAATACATTTTTACAGTATATACTCGTTAATGGGTTATTACCATATAATCAACTATAATAATAAAAAAAATTATTAAAATAAAATAACATAAAACTAGAATGAAATAATAAAATAAATTAATAAAAAAAATAAAATATTGAAATAAGTAAGATAACTACAAATAAAATTAATAAATGAAAATGAAAAAACAAATTAAATAAAGTTAAACTCGATATTTAAACGTTTTATATAAAACTAAAGATCAAGTTTACTAACGGCTGAAATCCGACCAATGAGAGAGCGGGTTTATAGGGGAATTTCGAAAAATCTTAATCTCTGTTATTATGCGTCAGATCTACATATTGTATAGAACCAATCTTATCGTAAATGTAATGTTCTATAAATGTTGTTATGTACGTTTTTTCACTAAATTGCTTATTAAGGGATATATTCACATGCACATCTATCATTCATATATATACATTTTTCAGTTTTCAGCCTTCAGTAAACTCCCACTCATTTAATATTAACAATAGCTGTGATACTCGTATTATGAAGTACTTTATTTGTAGCCTAAATACCAAATATTTTTCTCATTGAACATTTACTTTTTGAAATAAATCCATCTACGTGACGCACGTGGAAAATCTACTTAGTGAACGCAGTCCCTGCATAGCGGAATTTCACTAACTTGAACTTTAGCTTTACATATTTGCAACGATCACAGAAAAATTTGGAAAATAATAGATTGTATGGGAAAAGTTTTTAAAAATTGTCTCGCTAAGACCTCATTTAATGAAATGGAAATCGGATAGTATATTTTGAGTAGAACCTGATAGATATCCGTGAATGCATTAGCAATAGCCAATCTAGTGGTTATTATAAGACTGCAACAGTAGTGCACTCATTTGGTGAATAAGGAAGACCCCATCAAATACTGTGTTCCATTAAAAAGTTATGTTCGGGAGAATTATTCTCATTTAAATGTCCTCCATATTTACATGGCATTGTTCTACAGCCAAACATTGAGCACGATGAGAAGTAAATAATTACATAGGTAGTTATAGTATGGCAAACTGCCTCCCTGATTGTTACGTATCCTCTTTGCTAAACCTCCCATACTTCCCAGCACAATAGTAGAGGAAAACCGCACTGATATTTCGTATTACTCAGCAAAATAGGCTTTGAACAGGTGTTTAAGGGACTGCCATTATTAATTATTGAATATAGTCTGATTATGGGGAACAGCACGGCCTACTAAATCGATGAACTTGCCTTAATTACTATCACTACCGAGATATGAGTATTGAGAAGTGGATTGTTTGATTGTGTCTTCAACTCACCAGTTCAAAATAAATATATATTTTTAGCAAATTTCCCTTAAGGAAATCAGCTATTGAGGTCGTACTCATGACGCGATTTTCGAAAACTTTCTTCAAATGTCCATCGATCCTACCCAGGAGATGACGAAAATGAGGTCCGTTCAAAACTATATATATATGTCTCTCTCTCTCTCTCTCTCTCTCTCTCTCTCTCTCTCTCTATATATATATATATATATATATATATATATATATATATATATATATACTAGCTCAGATACCCGGCTTCGCCCGGGAATTCATTTGAGGCTGAATGGTGATGGTATTTTTTAGCAGGCTTTACATTGCACAATATTTTGACATTTACCCGTCCCAGTGTTTAGGATTGATACCCATCTTTGCCGTAGATTTGCTAATAATAGAATTATTTGTTCGATAAGGCTTCACAGTCTTCAAAATTTTTATATTTCCCATCTCTTATACATGTAAATATGGTGAATTTTTATTTCAGGCCTCTCTTATAACCCCCCTCCCGTTTGAACCTAAAAATTTTAATATAACTTATAATCATGGAAGAATTAATGCTAATTGACATACCGAGTTTTGTTAAGTTCGGTTCAGCCGTTAGTGCCCGCTAAAGTTTTAACGTATAACTCATTTATACTTAGGTATACGACAAAAGTGTATATAACAAAAGTTACTCCAAAGAACAAAATAAACAACTTTTGTTATGTTTATATTTGCGGAAAAACCAATAGGAACCGAAATATCGCTATTTTTAATTTCAGGCTTTCCTTATAACCCCCACTCCTGCCCGTCCCTAGAAATGTTGGTATGGCTTATTATAATGAAGGCCTCACTGCTAATACACATACCGAGTTTTATTTAGTTCGGTTGAATCTTTTTTGGCAAATAATATTGTTGACTCCCGCTATAATTTTTAGTGTATAACGCATTTAAACTTCGGTATACGACAAAAGTGTATAATACAAAAGTTACTCTAAATAACAAAATAAACAACTTTTGTTATGTGCATATTTACCGAAAAACCAATAGAAAACGAAATATCGCTATTTTTAATTTCAGGCTTCTCTTATAACCCCCACTCCTGTTCGTCTCAGAGAAAATTAATATAGCCTAAAGTCTAAGTTGGGTTAGTAGTAATGTACATACCAAGTTTCATAAAATTCGGTTCAGCCGTTTATGCGTGAAAAGGTAACAAACAAACAAACAAACAAACATACACGAAAGAAACAAAATGCAGATATGGTGTCTATGACATGTGAAACGAAAAGTTATCGTGAAATTTCGCGAAAAAAATCAATGTCCAGACAGAGGTTACAATTTTATATATATATATATATATTTACTAGCTCAGATACCCGGCTTCGCCCGGGAATTCATTTGAGGCTGAATGGTGATGTTATTTTTTAGCAGGCTTTACATTGCACAATATTTTGACATTTACCCGTCCCAGTGTTTAGGATTGATACCCGTCTTTCCCGTGGATTTGCTAATAATAGAATTATTTGCTCGATAAGGCTTGACAGTCTTCAATATTTTTATATTTCCCGTCTCTTATACATGTAAATATAGTGAATTTTTATTTCAGGCATCCCTTATAACCCCCCTCCCGTTCGAACCCAAAAATTTTAATATAACTTATAATCATGGAAGAATTAATGCTAATTGACATACCGAGTTTTGTTAAGTTCGGTTCAGCCGTTAGTGCCCGCTAAAGTTTTATCGTATAACTCATTTATACTTAGGTATACGACAAAAGTGTATATAACAAAAATTACTCCAAATAACAAAATAAACAACTTTTGTTATGTTTATATTTGCGGAAAAACCAATAGGAAACGAAATATCGTTATTTTTAATTTCAGGCTTCCCTTATAACCCCCACTCCTGCCTGTCCATAGACATGTTGGTATGGCTTATTATAATGAAGGCGTTAGTGCTAATACACATATCGAATTTTATTTAGTTCGGTTGAGTCCCTTGTACGAAATAAAATTATTGACTTCCGCTATAGTGTTTAGCGTATAACTCATTTATACTTAGGTATACAACAATAGTGTATATAACAAAAGTTACTCTAAATAACAAAATAAACAACTTTTGTTATGTGCATATTTGCCGAAAAACCAATAGAAAACGAAATATCGCTATTTTTAATTTCAGGCCTCCCTTATAACCCCCACTCCTGTTCGTCTCAGAGAATTTTAATATAGCCTAAAGTCTAAGTTGGGTTAGTAGTAATATACATACCAAGTTTCATAAAATTCGGTTCAGCCGTTTATGCGTGAAAAGGTAACAAACAAACAAACAAACAAACAAACAAACAAACAAACATACACGAAAGAAACAAAATGCAGATATGGTGTCTATGACATGTGAAACGAAAAGTTATCGTGAAATTTCGCGAAAAAAATCAATGTACAGACAGAGGTTACAATTTTATATATATATAGATATTTGTCTGTTAACACTCTAGCGGTCGCAATTTTTGTTTAATAGTCACCAAACTCGGTATTTAATCGTTTCATGTAAAAAGGAAGATCAAGTTCGTTAACGGCTGAAATCGGACCAGTGGGAGGGGGATTTTCAAAAATTCGAAATATCTCCGTTGTTATGCATCGGATCGAAAAATTGTATAGATCCAATCTTATTGCAAATTAAATTTACTATAAATATTGTTATATACATTTATTCTCTATGTTGAATATTAACCGAGATATTTGCATTTTTATGAAGTCTGTGGTCGGGTATAGTTCGGATTAGATCGGCAATTTTCGTCAGTACTCGGCTCAGGTGGATGCTTCTTCTAACCCTACCTGTCGTTTCTAACCTTACCTTACCTTCATTACTTTGTGTGATTTATGCAAATACGGTCTGTTCATCCGCCGCCCCCCCCCTTCTTTAGTTCTTGTACTACTAAAATTTGAGTTATTAAAATATAAATTATTTTTACAATTCAGAAGCCGTTTCAGTTGGGAATTTATTAAAATTAGCTGAAAGTTTTCTTATTACCGTTTGTATTTATTCATGGTGGGCTTGTATTACCAGTATGGAGATTTCTCTATTGTAAGACTTCACATGGGAAATCTGCTTAGTTTACGCAGCCCCTGCGTGACGGACTTTTAATATTTTCTATACTGCACTACCCTTATAGTATAGGAATTCATTTCCCATGCTCCACCATAAATGATAATACGTGGTTTATAAGTATCTTTTTTCTTCTATCTTTAACAGCATCAGATCAAATTACAATTTTAATATTGAAAAAAAAATATCCGTCATGCTGCGTAATCTAAGCAGATTTCCCACGTGTTGGTATAACACAATCCCCATCTTATCACATATTCTGTATTTCTAATAAAAAAAAAACAATGAGTTGAAGGAGGGGGGGGGGCGGTGTAACTGAAGGCTGAATTACGAAAACTCGATTAGTACTTGAGTTACAAAAAAATGCACAGAACTAAAATTGTAGAGCTTCAATAGTTTTAACAATGTAAGATTCCATAACATTTTATGATCCGAATCTTAATAACTTGAATTTTTGGATTCCCTCCCTCCGTAATCCCTCTATTCCTGGTCTAATTTCTTCCAAGCACAAATATGATCTTTAGTGTTGAATAACACGTTTAAATACCGAGTATGGTGTAGATCAAATAAAGATTTTCGAGACGAGAATGTTAAACCTTAAAGAGGAAGTAATTGCACAACGAATTTTCATGTATCTCACATATTAATGGTCCAACAGAAACAAAATTTGGTATTTAAGCTTAGAATGAAGAGGTTCATGCTATAACAGCATATTGTTCTTTGGACATGAGCAGGAGTGGGGGATTACTAAAGGCTGAAAACAAAAATTTCCAAATATCTTGGTTAATATTAACCTAGAGAAAATCGTATATAACAACATTTTTAGACAATTAAATTTACAATAAGATACGTTCTGTACAGGTTTTGATTCGAACAGAAAAAAAATCGTATAATAACAGAAAAATTTCGAATATTCCAAATTTTCAGGTACATAAACTACTCCAAATTTAAAACAGGCATTCATAAATTATATACAATTCGCTTCATTAGTTACAGATATGATAATGCAAATACTTTATTTAATCATTACAGAAATCTAGAGATAAGGAGGGATCTTGCGAAAACTTTGTTCAGGTGGTGAAAGGGTGAGATAAATACGTACATTTCATATGATGTAAACTGGTTTTTAGCAGATTTCCCTTAAGGAAAATCAGCTATTGAGTTCCTGCTCATGATGGGATTATCGAAATATTTCTTCAAATGTCCATCAATCCTACCCAGGAGATGACGCAAATTAACTCCATTAAAAATTATATATATATATATATATATATATATATATATATATATATATATACACATACAGGGTGTGTGTCCCAACCTCCAGTGCCACCCCCCCCCCTAAAATCTCCAATTACTTTTATACAGGGCTGAGACTTGGTGTGCCGTAATTGGGACCACTGAAGAATCCTTTCAGTCCATATTCCTTCTCCAATTTCTCCAGCCACCATAACTTTGGAATTTCAGATGGAATGTCCTACTTTTTATGGCGGATGGAGGGATCCTGTAAAAAAAATTATATATATATATATATATATATATATATACACATATATATATATGCATACATAATTTTAAACGTACCTCATTTTCGTCATCTGGGTAGGATCGATGGACATTTGAAGAAATATTTCGAAAATCGCACCATGAGTACGACCACAATAGCTGATTTCCCTTAAGGAAATCTGCAAACAAGTGGCCTTACAAAATTTGATATTTTGGGCTGTTGTACGAAAATTGTAACGGCTTGTTGTGCAACACACCTTTTGTTGATCACTAAGGGGGGGGGGGGGTTAAAGAAAAGCGAATATAAATAAATGCAAATGTCTCAGCCGCTATTAAATCCAAAAGAAAATTACAAGACGTTTTTTGTTTATTATGAAAGCATCTATTTTTGTTGTTATTTATTAAAAATAATATATAGTAGCACATTGTGCTACTTGGGCGAATTGAGACAGTTAATCTACAGGTTATCATCTGTTTCAAGCCAGAGTGGGTCTTAATGGGTTGGAGTTTATGAGTTCCTCTCAAATAAAATTCTAGGTTGGGAAATCTATAAATCATGTTTTACACAATTTTTGATCCAGTTCAAGGAAACGGAGATATCTTATATGACTTTTAATTCTAGAGGATAAAACATTTTCTATATTTTATTTAATATATAGAATTTATTCGCTTGGGCAAAGGAAATTATTTACTGACGAAATTCATTAAATAACGTCATAAAATCCCACCCTGGCTAGAAAAGGATGGTAACCTGTAGATAACCCGTCCCGATTAGCCTAAGGTGCAAAAAGTGGACGTTGATAAATAAATAATAATAATTTAATATAAGTCACATGGTGTAGATACCATTTAATCTTTAACAATAACATTGCAGCTTGAAAAAAAAGGTTTTTTCGTTGATGTTGGTATGAAGTGAGTATCCCAATCTTAACATTGCAAAATGGAAGTCTACGATTTGCAAAACAGAGGAGGGTTGTATGAGCAAAATCACAGTAAATCTATTATTGATCTCTTATTTTGGATAATGTTCGGGTGAAAAATTTTACTTGACTTCAGAAACCTGTTCATTTTATTAAATATTTCGAAATTAGTAACACAGGGACTAAAACCAACATTACACATCTCCTTAGTTTACGCAGCCCCTGCGTGACGGACTTTTAGCAGATTTCCCTTAAGGGAAATCAGCTATTTTTTTAAAAAAAAGGCTGATTCTGAAATTGTGCCTGTTCTCTAACATTACAATTCTCCCCCCCCCCACCCCCCCCCCCCCCCACCCCCCCCCCCCCCCACCCCCCCCCCCCCCCACCCCCCCCCCCCCCCACCCCCCCCCCCCCCCACCCCCCCCCCCCCCCACCCCCCCCCCCCCCCACCCCCCCCCCCCCCCACCCCCCCCCCCCCCCACCCCCCCCCCCCCCCACCCCCCCCCCCCCCCACCCCCCCCCCCCCCCACCCCCCCCCCCCCCCACCCCCCCCCCCCCCCACCCCCCCCCCCCCCCACCCCCCCCCCCCCCCACCCCCCCCCCCCCCCACCCCCCCCCCCCCCCACCCCCCCCCCCCCCCACCCCCCCCCCCCCCCACCCCCCCCCCCCCCCACCCCCCCCCCCCCCCACCCCCCCCCCCCCCCACCCCCCCCCCCCCCCACCCCCCCCCCCCCCCACCCCCCCCCCCCCCCACCCCCCCCCCCCCCCACCCCCCCCCCCCCCCACCCCCCCCCCCCCCCACCCCCCCCCCCCCCCACCCCCCCCAATGAATGCTCAAATACCGATTTTGATAAAAATCAGCCAGCACCCCCTTATTTTTAGCAGATTTCCCTTACGGGAAAATCAGCTATTGATGTCGTACTCATGACGCGGAGTTTCGAAAAAATTTCTTCAAATGTCCATCGATTCTGCCCAGGAGATGACGAAATGAGCGCCCGTTAAAATAATTATAATATATATATATTATATATATATATATAAATATATATATATATATATGTCTGTTACCGCTCTAGTGGTCGCAATTTTTGTTTGATCGTTATCAAACTCGGAATTTAATCGTTTTATGTAAAAAGGAAGATCAAGTTCGTTAAAGGCTGAAATCGGAACAGTGGGAGGGGTGGGGGGTTAGAGGGGGATTTTTGAAAATTCAAAATATCTCCGTTACCATACGTCGGATTAAAAAATTGTATAGAACCAATCTTATTGCAAATTAAATTTACTATAAATATTTATCTATATATTTCTTCTCTATCTTGAATATTAACCGAGATATTTGCATTTTTATTAAATTTGTGCCGTAACCGACACCTGAGTTTCCTGCCAAAAGCAAGTTCGGCCCTTTGCCGTAACTGTTCGGCTCTGGTATGGAAATTTCTCTATTGTAAAACTTCACGTGGAAAATCTGCTTAGTTTATGCAGCCCCTGCGTGACGGACTTTTTTCTTTTCATATTCTGATTCTGAGAAATTCTGGAAAATGGTGTCCCTAGAAAATGTCTGAAGTTCATTATGGACTCGCAGATGAGAAGAGATAGAGAATGAACTTGCTAGGATGTTCAATAAAACAGGAAATAATCAAAATTATTTAGTAAATTTGTGATGAGTGTCAGGTTAAAGACTGATGTCCAATCCCATAGTCATGCTCCAAGTCAAGGTGAGTAGGTAACTCAAGGAAACAGGCCTCTCTTCAAGCACAGTTAAGTCTTTTGAGTTGTCAGTTTTTTATTTATTTATTTTTCCTAATTTCCGTTTATTTTCATTTTTTATAAGCATATTAAGAATACTATTTTCCATTAGGGCTTCGGATTAGCCATGTGAGTTAAGGCATTAGCCTTAAAATCACTTGGTAACCTTAGAGTACTGAGTTCTCACCTAGACAACAAGAATGTATTTAATGCAGTACTCATTAAATAAAATCCTTAATCCCAACCCTATCTAGAATAAAAGTCCGTCACGCAGGGGCTTCGTAAACTGAGCAGATTTCCCTCGTGAAGTTTAATAATAGATAAATCTACATACAGGTAACACAACACCACCGTGAATAAATATAAACGGAAATAAGAAATTTTCATCCATTTTCTATAACCTGCCGACAGTAAGCGTTAGGTTAGAAATAGATGTAATACAAAAAATAAACATACAGGTCTGCCCGTCTCAACCGGAATGCACCGGAAAAAAAGAAAAAATAATTTCTGAAATATATCAGAATATAACATATTAATCGTCTTTATTGAGGAAACTATTTACTATTCTAATCTAGTTACTGTAAATTTAAATAATGAGTCAGAATAAATGTTATCGCAATCAATTAAATTTTAGTAGTCCAAAACCTTAAGACGGGGGGGGGGGGAGGCGCCAGGATATATTTGCATGTATCTCGTAAAAAGGTCTCTTGAATAACATTTTTGGTATTTAAGCTTCGAATAATGTGATTTATTATGTAGCAGAGCATTGTTTATGTAACATGAGCAGAAGTGGCGGTTTACTGAAGAGTGAAAACTGAAAAATGCGATAATCTCGGTTAATATTCAAGATAGAGAATACATGTATATAACAATAATTATAGTACATTTAATTTTCAATAAGATTGGTTATATACAATTTTTCGATTCGGCATATGGTAACGAAGATATTTCGAATTTTCGAAAACCCTCCCCTCTAAATCCCCCTCCCACTGGCCCCCACAGCCGTTAACGAACTTGATCTTTCTTTTTACATAAAACGACTAAATATCGAGTTTGGCAACGTTTAAAAACAATAATTGTGACCGCTAGAGCGGTAACAGACAAATATATAGTTTTATACGTATATATACACACACATACCCGTATATGTATATATACAGTTTTGAACGGACCTCATTTTCGTTTTCTCCTGCGTAGGATCAATGGGCATTTGAAGAAAAATTTCGAAAATCGCGTCATGAGTACGACCTCAATAGCTGATTTCCCTTGAGGGAAATCTGCTAAAAACGATGAGTAGGGAGGGAGCTTAAAGAAGGCTAATGAAGGCAGATAAGAAAAAAGTACGAATAACTCATTTAAAACTTGTGTTACCAAAAAATGTATAGCGCAAAAATGGTAGAAAATCAAAAGTTTAAAACAATTGGTCCTATAACATAATTTGATCCGACTCATAATAAAGAAGATATTTTGAATTTTCTAACCACCCTCAAAGCCATATATATATATATATATATATATATAATTTTTAACGGGCATCATTTCGTCATCTCCTGGGCAGAATCGATGGACATTTGAAGAAATTTTTCGAAACTCGCGTCATGAGTACGACCTCAATAGCTGATTTCCCGTAAGGGAAATCTGCTAAAAATAAGGGGGGGCTGGCTGATTTTTACCAAAATCGGTATTTGAGCATTTCATGTACAATTAAAGATCAAGTTCGTAAAGGCTGAAATGTGACTGAAGGGGGGGGGGGGTTCGAAGTGGAAAATCGAAAATTCGTAATAACACCGTTACAACGTACCGGATCGAATAATTGCATAGAACTAATGTTGTTGAAAATGGAATTTTCTATAAATACTACTGTGTACAGTTTTAGCAGATTTCCCTTAAGGGAAATCAGCTATTGAGGTCGTACTCATGACGCGAGTTTCGAAAAATTTCTTCAAATGTCAAACGATCCTATGTGATATATGATGACGAACATGAGGTCCGTTCAAAATTATATATATATATATATATATATATATATATATATATATATATATATATTTTTGTCTGTTAACGCTCTAGCGGTCGCAATTCTTGTTTGATCTTTACCAAACTCGGAATTTAATCGTTTTATGTAAAAAGGAAGATCAAGTCCGTTAATGGCTGAAATCGGACCAGTGGGAGGGGGGATTTTTGAAAATTCAAAATATCTCCGTTATTATGCGTCGGATCGAATAATTGTATAGAATAAATCTTATTGCAAATTAAATTTACTATAAATATTGTTCTATACATTTATTCTGTATCTTGAATATTAACCGAGATATTTCCATTTGTATTGTGTGTGTGGTCAACGGAACCCCGCCATGTTCCGGACTCTCCGCCGAGAGCTCTGGTGGCCGTTTCCAGAACTATTCGTCCCTCGTGAATAGGTTTAGAGATCCCTTCCTACTACAGCTGTTATTAGGCGGATTTCTCTATTGTAAAGCTTCACGTGGGCTGCTTAGTTTACGCAGCCCCTGCGTGACGGACTTTAATTTAGCCTTCAGGAAACCACAACTTCTACTCATCTCATATAAACAATTAGCTGATATATCATGGAATGTCGTTTTCCTTGAAATTTTTGTCGTTTTTACCCCCCCCCCCACCATTAGAACGTATTTTTTTGTTCCTTGTATAATAAAGGTTGGTTGAATACAATAGTTGGTGTTTAACCTTGTAATGAAGTGGTTCATGATATAACAGCTTATTATTAATAAGACACTAGTAGGAGTGGGCGTTTACTGAAAGTGGAAACCCCAACTTTCTCTGTTAATACTCATTATACGGGTAATATGTATATAACAATATTTATAGTAAATTTAATTTGCAATAAGATTGTTTCTACACACTTTTCCTCTAAAATTCCTTCCCTCTAAATCCCCCTCCCCCTCATCCGATTTTAGCCGTTAACGAACTTGATCATTCTTTTTACATAAAACTAATAAATATCGAGTTTGGTAATGATTAAACAATAATTGCGACGGCTAGAGAGGTAAAAGGCAAATATGTATCTGTAAACATATATACACTAAAATCTGAGTGATTGAGACAGAAATTATTTTGATTCATTTCAAATTACTCCACTAGCTATAGTAAATAAAATTAATACCTTATATTCAGATATATTTCATTAATTGTTCATCTTTCCGGTCTAGAATAATTCTATTTATTCAGCGCTGTGAAGTTGGATATCCTGTTTGTTTAGAATTTAGGCGCTCTCCGTTGTAGATTTAATAAATTGACTGAATTATTTCTTATTACCGTTTGTACTTATTCCCTCAACATTCACGGTGGTTTTACTAGTATGCATATTGATAAATCACATCCTTATGTAGATGAAGAATCTGTTGTAAGCCATCCCATGGGAAATCTGCTTAGTATACGCAGGCCCTGTATGACAGACTTTTATTACTTACAAATAGGACGACTCCTTGGAATAATGGCAGTGTCGTAATCAGCCATTCTGTTCTGTTCTGCTTGAATTTGAGCCCGTATACTCTATTGACCTAAATAGTTCAACAGCCCCGAACCAGCTAGTATGGTGGTACTTGACAAAGGTTGTATTTGTTGCTGTCTCACCTGTAGGAATTGCAAATTCAAATATATTGTAAGCCATTCTGGGCTGCAGGCTGTATTTAATACAGAATATATTAATACCTAGGAAACACGCTCAAGAATTATTCGAACTTTGAAACTTCAACAATTTTACACTGAACAGGGCTGCCAGGTGGAGATACATAAGTTTAGAGATATATGAAACAATTATTTTCTTACCTTCAAGGTAGAAGTCTTTTTATTTCGACAATAGATTATTTTCAAGGCAACAACACATCTTCAGTGATCATACCCGTATACCTGCTCCTGGGACTTAACCAATAATCAGCTACAACAGCTCTGAAGATATGAGGTTTGCTTCAAAAATCTATAAATTATGTTCTATGACGATTTTAGCAGATTTCCCTTAAGGAATCATCATTGAGGATGTACTCATGGCCAGATTTTCGAAATATTTACCCAAATGTCCATCGATCCTAACTAGAAGATACCTAAAAAAGTCCGTCACGCAGGGGCTGCGTAAACTAAGCAGATTTCCCACGTGAAGTTTTAGAATAAAGAAATTTCACGAGAGCTAAACAAGTAAGGAAACGGCCGAACTAGCTTTTGGCGGGGAAGTAACTCTCGTCCGTTAGGCTCCGAGATTAAATTAAAAACAATTCAATCTAAAAAAGTCCGTCACGCAGGGGCTGCGTAAACTAAGCAGATTTCCCACGTGAAGCTTTACAATAGAGAAATCCGCCTAATAACAGCTGTAGTAGGAAGGGATCTCTAAACCTATTCACGAGGGACGAATAGTTCTGGAAACGGCCACCAGAGCTCTCGGCGGAGAGTCCGGAACATGGCGGGGTTCCGTCGACCACACACACAATACAAATGGAAATATCTCGGTTAATATTCAAGATACAGAATAAATGTATAGAAAAATATTTATAGTACATTTAATTTACAATAAGATTGATTCTATACAATTTTTCGATCCGACGCATAATAACGGAGATATTTTGAATTTTCAAAAATCCCCCCCGCTAAACCCCCCCTCCCACTGGTCCGATTTCAGCCATTAACGAACTTGATCTTTCTTTTTACGTAAAACGCTTAAATATGAAGTTTGGTAACGACCAAACAAAAATTGCGACCGCTAGAGCGTTAACAGACAAATATATATATATATATATATATATATATATAATTTTGAACGGACCTCATTTTCGTCATCTCCTGGGTAGGATCGATGGACATTTGATGAAATTTTTCAAAACTCGCGTCATGAGTACGACCTCAATAGCTGATTTCCCTTAAGGGAAATCTGCTAAAAACAACAAGAACACAAAACATGGGCTTATCTTTAATGATAGCAGCGCTCTGAACACTTATTACACCAACACTAAATAGTACCACAGAATATCTATTATTTGTAAGACTTGATACTGCTGTGAATATTAAGTAAACAAATAAAGGGCAAGTCAAATGGTAAGAACCTTCCTGATAGCAAACAGTCTGAGTTGAAAACAATCAGGTTAGCCAGCTTTTACCGGAAATAAAAGCAATTACGGAAATATATTTGAATATAAGTTATAAATTTTATTCATAACTATTTATTATATCTACTACTGTAATTAATAATAAACCAGAATAATTTTTATCACAACCATTCCAAATTTAGGAATCCGGGAAGAAAATAGAAATGGGGGGGGGGACAAAATACGATTCAGACGGTTATGAGATTTTCACATGATTAAGGAACAAACAGGTTAGCCAGCGAAGATTTACAATAGATAAATTACATACAGGTAACACTTCCGTGAATATTAGTGAATAATTACAAACGGCAATGAGAAATCTTTCAGCGAATTTACAATATAAGTTAATAGTCCCTACAACGTAATACGGCTGGATTGTAAACAAACAGGTTAGCCAACCTTGTAGCGCAGTATCGATAGATAGACCGGAAAAACAAACAATTAAAGAAATATATCTGAATATAAAATATTAATTTTATTGGAAACTATTTACTATAGTTAGTGGAGTAATTTGAAATGAATCAAAATAATTTATATCTCAATCACTCAGATTTTTGTAGTCCAAGAAAAAAAAGAGGGGGGGGGGGGTCAACAGAACGTATTTGTTTGTACCTCGTAAAATAAAGCTTTGTTGAAAAAAATATTTTGTATTTAACCTAATAATAAGGTAGTTCATGAGATATCAGCTTATTATTAATATGCCCCTAGTAGGAGTGGGGGTTTACTGAAAGCGGAAATCATTACAAAAAATACAAATATCTCGGTTAATACTCATTATACGGAAAATATGTATAGAACAATATTTATAGTAAATGTAATTTGCAATAATATTGATTCTATACAACTTTTCGATCCGACGTATATTAACGGAGATATTTCGATTTTTCGAAAATCCTCCCCTCTTAACCCCCCCTCCCACTGGTCCGATTTCAGCCGTTAACGAACTTGATCTTTCTTTTTACATGAAACGACTAAATTCCGAGTTTCGTAACGATCAAACAAAAATTGCGACCGCTAGAGCGGTAACAGACAAATATATATATATATATATATATATATATATACTAGCTCAGATACCCGGCTTCGCCCGGGAATTCATTTGAGGCTGAATGGTGATGGTATTTTTTCAGGCTTTACATTGCACTATATTTTGACATTTACCCGTCCCAGTGTTTAGGATTGATACCCGTCGTTGCCGGTGATTTGCTAATAATAGAATTCTTTGTTCGATAATTCTTCACAGTCTTCGATATTTTTATATTTCCCGTTTCTTATACATGTAAATATGGTGAATTTTTATATCAGGCCTCCCTTATAACTCCCCTCCCGTCCGAACCTAAAAATTTTAATATAACTTATAATCATGGAAGAATTAATGCTAATTGACATACCGAGTTTTGTTAAGTTCGGTTCAGCCGTTAGCCGTGCCCGCTAAAGTTTTAACGTATAATTCATTTATACTTAGGTATACGACAAAAGTGTATATAACAAAAGTTACTCCAAATAACAAAATAAACAACTTTTGTTATGTTTATATTTGCGGAAAAACCAATAGGAAACGAAATATCGCTATTTTTAATTTCAGGCTTCCCTTATAACCCCCACTCCTGCCCGTACATAGAAATGTTGGTATGGCTTATTATAATGAAGGCCTCACTGCTAATACACATACCGAGTTTTATTTAGTTCGGTTGAGTCTTTTATGCCAAATAAAATTGTGGACTCCCGCTATAGTGTTTAGCGTATAAGTCATTTATACTTCCGTATACGGCAAAAGTGCATATAACAAAAGTTACTCTAAATTACAAAATAAACAACTTTTGTTATGGGCATATTTGCTGAAAAAGCAATAGGAAACGAAATATCGCTATTTTTAATTTCAGGCCTCCCTTATAACCCCCACTCCTGTTCGTCTTAGAGAATATTAATATAGCCTAAAGTCTAAGTTGAGCTAGTAGTAATATACATACCAAGTTTCATAAAATTCGGTTCAGCCGTTTATGCGTGAAAAGGTAACAAACAAACAAACAAATAAACAAACAAACAAACAAACAAAACAAACAGGACACCAAAGAAACAAAATGCAGTTATGGTGTCTATGGACATGTGAAACGAAAAAGTTATCGTGAAATATCGCGACAAAAAAATCAATGTACAGACAGAGTTTACAATTTTATATATATATAGATATATATATATATATATATATATATATATATATATTTAAATATATATATATATATATATATATATATATATATATATATATATATATATATATATATATCCCTGCGTGTCACAGTATACGCCTCAGAGGCGTACCAACGCCGTAAAATGCTCTCCACCACTTCATTGTTGTACCCTCCCTCTTGCCCCTCTAGCAGTGCTCTCTTCACTCAGTCAGTCATAGACACCCGAGGTATTCACATCGGCCAGAAGCACTACAGGTAAGTTAATTTTTTTTTCCAAAACACACTACGCCTCTCAAACGTATAGTGCAACTTTTACGTAAATTCTTTAACGCCTCCCAGGCGTGTTGTGTCCCAGGACTTATGGACAAGTGTACGCCTCCCAAACGTATAGTGTCACTTTTGAGTAAATTCTTGTACGCCTCTCAGGCGTGTTGTGTTCCAAGACTTATGAGGAGGTGTACGCCTCCCAGACGTATAGTGTTCTTGTATAGATTATTCTCAATACGCCTGCTCCACAAGATCTAATTTTTGAGCAGTACTCTTACTATCTAACGACACATATTAAAAGAAAATTATTTAGCACAATTATCTATATTTATTTTTTGTTCCAGAAAATCAATTGAATTTAATCATTATGGGAGATAAGAGAGTTTACTCAGACGAAGAGATTCTCCCCCTCGGAAGTCTAAACAGATCTGGAATCGCTTGAATCAGAAGAGGATGGAGAAGATACTGTTGAACAAGAGGTTTTTTCCGAAGACAGTTGTGACAATACTGATGAAGACCCAGACTATATGCCAGATGAAGAAGAATTACAAGAGCATGTCACTTCCAACATAAAAGAAATGGCATGTTTTCTAAGAGAAAAAAATATTCTCAGTCCCAAAATTCTAAAATAATAAATACAGAAGATGTGAATGAAGGAAGTTCAGAAGGAATAAACCAGGGTACATATTCTAAGATAATAATACAAACTGAAGAACTAATTGGAAAAGACAAAAAAACTATCTGGACAACTAAACCTCCAGGGAAGACACCGACTAAAAACATTGTATACAAAGGAATTAGGACTTATAATAATGCGGCACGGACTATTAAACCAGTAGAACTTTTCAAATCTTTTATAGATGAAGATATTCTTGATCAAATTCTGGTCAACACAGTATTAGAAATGCATAGAAAATCCACCAATTTTTCAGCAAAAGAAAAGCAAACCCAACTTACAACGACGCGCAGAAAGAAGAAAGATGCATTTCTGGGACTATTAATATTTTTCGGAGCTATGAAGAGCAATCGAGTAGCCAATTACCACTTATTCAACCCCAAAATTTCAGGAGATATTTTTAGAGCCACATTGACTCTGAACCGCTTTTAATGGATAGGTGCCTGCCTCCAATTTGATAACAGGGAAACCCGGGAAGAAAGGCGAAGAACGGACAGAGCCGCACCTATTTCAGAAATATGGGGTAAATTTATTGAGAACTGCAAGTCTAAGTACGAGCCAAGCCCATACCTTTCAATCGACGAACAGCTTGTTGGCTTTCGAGGAAAATGTTTATCCCTAATAAGCCTAATAAATATTATATTAAAATTTTGATGCTTTGTGACCAAGCAACTAGATATATGGTAAATGCAATTCCCTTTGTTGTACTTTATTGTTGCCAGAATTATCTGTCTCTACGTGTCCCAACAAATGTTTTTTGATTTTTTTTGTTCTTCTGAGTAAGTTATATGCTCTCTGTGGCAATTATCTGATTGTTTTAATGGATTAGATAATAATATTTTGTAATTCACAGCCTTGGAAAGTGAGGGCTCGACGAGCCCCGCCCCCTTGGTGCTCCACGAGACAAAATATAGCTTGGTGCTTCTAGGGGTAATGTGTTTTTGAAAGATAAGTAAATAAATCAATGAAAAAAATTTAAAAATGCGGCAAAATAGCATGATAATAGGTAATAAACCAGCATTTTTGTGTCTATACGCCTCCGAGGCGTATAGTTTACCAAATATGTCTAGAAAACCAAGTGTACCACGCAGGGTTAAATACAGTTTTGAACGGACCTCATTTTCGTCATCTACTAAGTAGGATCGATGGACATTTGAAGAAAAATGTCGAAAATTCCGTCATGAGTACAACCTCAATAGCTGATTTCCCATAAGGGAAATCTGCTAAAAGAGGTCCGTTCAAAACTATATTTAATGGAAGATCAAGTTTTTCAATGGCTGTAACTGAACCAGTGGGAGGAGGGTGCACAGGAGAATTATTAAAATTCGAAATATCGCCCTTATTAAAAATGGTATAGACCCAATCTTATTTCAAATTAAAATACCTATAAATATTGTTATATACTTATTTTATTAGCAGATTTCCCTTGAGGGAAATCAGCTATTGAGGTTGTACTCATGACGGAATGTTTGAAATTTTTCTTCAAATGTCCATCGATCCTACCTAGTAGATGACGAAAATGAGGTCCGTTCAAAACTGTATATGTATATATATATATATATATATATATATATATATATATATATATATATATATCTTAATATATATAAATCTCCTGTCACGATGTTTGTCCGCGATGGACTCCTAAACTACTTAACCGATTTTAAATTAAATTGGCACACCGTGAGCAGTCTGGTCCAACTTGAGAGATAGGATAGCTTATATCTTTAATTATAGTCGCAATTTTATTTTATTGCAAATTATTTGTCTATAATTAATTGATACGTCACAATTATCTGTTAACTCCAAAAGATTCTAACAGATGTCGATACTTTTCGACTGGATTGAGTAAGTAATCAATAGATGGCACTGCTATGGTAAACCGACAAACGTGTCATATAAGCTACAATTCAATAGCATGATTACCACTTGTTATAGAAGTATATAGGCTAAAGTATATATATAGGCTAAAGAATAAATTAAATTTATTTTGTAGTAAACGATATACCGTGAAATTCAATTATTTCTACTTTTTTAATTTTTGGTGTTAGCATAGCCAACCACGTGTTACTTAGACCGAAGTGTAAATCAAATTCAAATTATAGTGACGATAATACAGTGAAATTATTCCTGCTTTTTACTTAATTGTGCTTCATTATTCAAAATTCTATAATTATAAAATATATACATGTAAGTATTATCACATAATTATAATAATTAATTAATATATTTTTAAACGATTAAATTAATGTCTTCAGTCAAATGCCACCGAAAAAATCTAACCTCAACAACGCAAACACCAGAGAGGCACGACTCAAACGTGTTGAAAGAGCTCATCAGTTGCCAGAACAAGTCGATACAAGAAATACAGCTCAAAGAATTAGGACAGCAGAAGGTCGTGCACAAGAATCTCAAGAACAGCGTAGCGAACGTCTGCAACAGAATATTACGAGAACAAGAGCGGCACGAGAACAAAACATAGCTACAGTACGAGCACAAGAACGACAAAGGCAACGGATCAGCCGCTCATTAATACGTACATCATTCGTTCGTCTTGCTTTTGAATATGCGCCAGATATTAACTACTCTGTGCATTCAAAAATTGCTATCGATGGAATGGATAAAGTATGTCAATATTGTCAGGCGTTGAAATTTCGAAATGAAGCTGCGGGTATGTGCTGCGCAGCAGGAAAAGTCGTGCTGCCACCTCTACCCGCTCCGCCAGAACCTTTATTGTCCCTTCTTGCTGGGAATTCAGATGATTCAAAATTATTTTTGCGTAAGATACGCAAATTTAATTCTTGCTTCCAAATGACGTCATTTGGGGCAACTAAAATTTGCGATCTTGCATCCGATGGACGTAATTTTGAAACTACATTCAAAATACAAAGCCAGGTATACCACAAAATTGGATCATTGATGCCAATGCTTGATGATAATCCGAAATTTCTTCAAATTTATTTTATGGGCAATTGACTCGGTGCCAGTATAATTTCATTGAACAAGCAGAGGAAAGAGCAATTGTGATATTGCTAAATGATAAATCTGTCGTGGAGGTCACCATATTTTTTTACAGATACCATCTATGTAAAAAGCATGGTGGACCCCGTGACTGATGTTCTCCTACCGTTCCTCTTAAATTGTATACTACAATGTAATATAACAATAACTTTAGCCACAGCAACGCGTGGCCGGGTCTGCTAGTATATATATATATATTTGTCTGTTACCGCTCTAGCGGTCGCAATTTTTGTTTGATCGTTACCAAACTCGATATTTAGTTGTTTTATGTAAAAGGAAAGATCAAGTTCGTTTACGGCTGAAATCGGACCAGTGGGAGGGGGGGTTTAGAGGGGAGGATTTTCGAAAATTCGAAATATCTCCGTTACTATACGTCAGATCGCAAAATTCTAGAGAATCAATCTTATTGCAAATTAAATTTACTATAAATGTTGTTATATACATTTATTCCCTATCATGAATATTACCCGAGATATTTGTATGTTTATTAAATTTGGGCCGATAACGGATTTTTGAATTTCCCGCCAGAAGCTAGTTCGGTCCTTTGCCGTAACTGTTCAGCTCTCGCATGGAGATTTCTCTATTGTATAACAGGAAATCTCCTTAGTTTACGCAGCCCCTGCGTGACGGACTTTCTATCATGAATATTAACCGAGATATTTGGATTTTTAAATATTCATCCTTTAGTGAACCCCCGCTCTAGCTCATGTCATATTAGCAAGAAGCTGTTATATCATGGACCTCTTTGTTCTAAGCTTAAATAACATTTATTGTTTTCGACATACCTTCATTACATAAAAATTCGTTGTGTGATGAGGCTCGGGTTGGGCATGCCAGTTTAAGCATTGGCTTAAATCTTACATGGTAAACTTAGAGTGGCAAGTTCGATTTCCGCCTGGGCAATATAAATTTATTTATTGACGAACTCATAAAATAAAATTCTTAGTCCCACCCTGTCTAGAAAAGGTTGGTAACCTGTAGATAGCATGTCCCAATTAGCCATAGTAGCTAAAAGTGGACGTTATTAAACAATAAAATAAAAATCGGGCGATGACGTTACCAAGTACAATTTTAAGTTATTGTCTCGAATATGTTTATTTGATCAATACCATACTCGTTATTTGCCCGTTTCAGTCAACACTGAAGATCATATTTGTTATTGGCTGAATTCGGTGCTAGAATAGTGGGGCTTTAGAGGAGGAGGGAAAATTTATATCTCGGTTGCAATGAGTCAGATCGTAAAACGGTATAGAACCAATCTTGTCAAACGATTGATGATCTACAATTATTGTTCTATACATTTTTTCATAACTCAATTAGATTTATTCGTACTTTCTTGTCTTCAGCCTTCAGAGCCTCTCCATCCCCCATTGGTTTTTACATAGAAAAAGAGAATAGGTGATGAGATGAGATCAGTTGTGTGTTATACCAGTATTTGGGAAATCTGCTTAGTTTACGCAGCCCCTGCGTAACGGACTTTCTATCATACGTCCTATGATAAAATGAATGTTGACGGGTTACAAAATGGAATCAAATGATTATGCATTCTATGTCGAAAGATTGGACGCATTGAACACATAATCCCTTCCTGTTATTATATACCGAATATGTTTTTCCGGTTCAATCATTCTCCGGGTGAAACAAGAATGAGTTGAAATCCAACAAACAGTTTTTCATTAACTGAACAGACGTGTATCCAAACTCCTATACTTCATTCCTCTAATACCCCTTCGATCGATTAAATAAGAAGTTTGGTCTCTGGTGCGTGGAGTGCTCGTTAATTACGGTACACAGAGTATTTATAAATGTATTTCACCTAATAGAGGCCACACGAGTTCTCAAGACATCTCACGATATTCTATAACTAATTTCTCGTCCATTTTACGCAATTTAGGCTGAGGAATACTTCAGCGCTGATTGTGAATCTCTTTGTTGGAACTTTTCCACATTTTATGTTTATATACTTTTTGAAGTACGTACTTGAGTGCTCCCCCGCAGTCAATACGAGCTTCCATTTTTAGAATGTTAGTAAACTAGATATCTGTCTATCAGTCAGAGCCAGAACTAAATCTGTTCCTATCTTGACCTGGGGTACATATCTCGTGCATTCAACTCCTTCTTTCACTGAACCTTTCTTTTAACCCATTAAGGCCCATAACTATTTTCTGCCAACTTTTTAATTTTATTTTCTATATTTCGTTTATTTATGGTCTTCAATACATGAAAAAAATATTAAAAAAATTATTGGACTTAATTAATACCCATACCTTGGTGTTACCATATGGTAACAGTGGGTTATTCTGCCACCTGGGTTTGAAAATATGCCTAAAATGAAAGTAAGAATGGATTTATTACAAATAAAATGTCAATGGTATTTCGAAATTAACTTAACATGTATTAAATGATATTTACATATATTTAAAATTTAAATTATCAATATTTGTGAAATACAGAAAAACAGTCTATGCATAACCCACTTTGCACTTTTCGCACATGGTACGAACATGGGATTTACATTTTTCTCCCGCACATCTTGGTCTGTTCTTCTCAGGAGTGTGGACAATAAAATGATCTTGGTTGTCAAAACGAGTTCCAGCAGGGACCCTAGCTGACGAAGGCTGTCTTCCGGAAGGTCCAGGATGCAATCGCGGAGTAGCGAATTTTGTTAGGTAATAACTCGCGATTTCCCTCCTGAAAGCGAATTGGCTTTCCCGGAAGAAAGTGCTTCATTGTGCATCTTCCAAAAAAATTGACCATGCTTTCATCATAATTCAAATGAAAATTTGTCGATGAAAAGTTTTTGAAACAATTTTTTTTTTTTATGATATTCATTAGTGGTCTCAGCTTCCATGCTTTGTCTTGATAATCAACACTAGTATTATCTGCACAATGTATATATTGAATTATTGAAAACATTCTGTTACGTCTTCATATCAGCACTAGTATCCCAGTAATGCCTTTTGGAAGGTAAACTATTGTAGCCACTTAAAAGTAAAAACCCCAAGAAGCATTTGATCTCATCCTTTGAAATCAGTGAAATGTCAGAATTTTTAAATCGGGAATATTTATTTGTTTCTTGAACTAAATGTTCAAAAACTTCATCAGAAAAAAAATGCTCAAATATTTCCACACAAGACTTATTTTCAAAGGTATTGACATTTTCTGGAATTTTTTCCTTATGTGTCAATTGCAAATCCCCTTTGATAAATTTTGGAGTTGGCTTCCCTTTTTTTATACGGTTTAAAATCCATTGGCTACAGTCTCCAGAAGGCAGGTCGGAGGAAATTATTGAGGGACTTACCTCACTTTCTTCACTATTTCCTACCCCGCCAATTCTGTCATTTGATGGAAACACAATCTCTGCTGGAGCCCGAAGCTGCTTTCCTCCCAGGTGCCTTATGTCTGGAATGTCTTCTTCACCCCCTGACTCTTCATCTGTGACTACTGTAGGCTCTGGTGGTTCTACAAAAACTGCATCTGGGTGTTGTTCAGCAGGAATCTGCTCCAGAAGAATATCTATAGCTTCCTGGAGTGTCAAATCAGGGCTGAAAAATACAGGGGGTATAATAGCCTAGTGTTACCGTATGGTAACGCATACATAAATGCATTCCTATATGCATTTATTTCTATCGGAAACTTTTGGAAAAATATTGTATCAAAGAAGAAACTGTTTAGGAGTAAATATATCTCATTTTCATAATTTAAAAATAATAGCTTTGGTACTTACCTTATAATTTGTTTCAAAAGATCGAGGTCAATATTTTCAGTCATCTTGCTTCTATCACTGTTGCACTCCAAATGAAAGAAAAAGAATGAACACCTGCCAGAAGTAAGGGGTGACTCCTCTAGAGATGTTCTGACATGTTTTACAGACATCAGCTAGGGCAAGGGAAGGAGGGAGAGACTCCTGACAGGACAGATCAGAGCGTTACCGATTGGTAACAGTGGGCTTTAATGGGTTAATGAATAATACTCTTACACATAAGGCCGCTATAGTCGTGGAGCCTAAATCCGGGGAACTATTTACATATCTTCAATATTTATAGACAATTCTTGGGCATTGCCTAAATAAAACAGTCAAGGATGTCGGTGGTGAAATGTTTTAATGAGCTGATTAAAACATTTCACCACCGCCTTCCATCGGTGTTTTATATAGCCGATACCCTACAGTTCTCTATAAATATTGAAGACAATATGGCTAACCTTTTTTCCCAATTATTTATATACCAGTTTCGCAATTATACGGAATAATAATAGTAACTTCCTTTACCTAGAATTTGTTTATCTAAGAATCAATTCAAAATTATTTTATATGCTGTTCATGAAGCTACCTTTTTATTAGCAGATTTCCTTTTTGGGTCGCTTTTAAATTTTATCTATTGTCATTGATTAAGATCCTGGTTAGACCTAAGAGATAACGAAAATGAGCCCAAGCTTTTTCAGATTAAAATATATTTTCGGTCAATACCGTATTCCTGCAATCCGACCGATATCGTCAAAAAGTAAATCATAGTTGTTAATGACTGAAATAGGATCAGGAAGGGGGGGGGGGGCTTAGTGAGAGTATTTATATTAGAAAATGCCTCACCACCTTTATTCTGAGTTGAAAAAATGTTAGGTAACCAATCTCTATGGATATTTAATGCCATAAAACTATTGCTTTAAACGTATTTTCTGTATCTATTATTATTAAGGGAGTTATTTCGTATTTTAGCAGATTTCCCTCAAGGGAAATTAGCAATTGAGGTCGTACTCATGACGCGAGTTTCGAAAAAATTCTTCAAATGTCCATCGATCCTACCCAGGAGATGACGAAAATGAGGTCCGTTCAAAATTATATATGTATATATATATATATATATATATATATATATATATATATATATATATATATATATACTAGCTCAGATACCCGGCTTCGCTCGGGAATTCATTTGAGGCTGAATGGTGATGGTATATTTTTGGCAAGGCTTTACTTTGCACAATATTTTGACATTTACCCGTCCCAGTGTTTAGGGTTAACACCCGTCGTTTCTGTGGATTTGTTAATAATAAAATTATTTTTTGATGTAAGACTTCACTGTCCTGCATATTGTCATATTTCCCGTTCCCTGTGCATTATGCATAGATTTGAATTATTAATGAGAAAATATTGACATACACTTGAATTTTTTTTTCATTTGAGGTACCTGGTAGTTCATATTGAAAAGAAGTGTTGATCAAATTTCTCTAAATAACAAAATAAACCACTTTTGTTATGTGCATATTTGCCGAAACCCCAATAGGAAATCACTATTTTTAATTTCAGGCCTCCCTTATAACCCCCACTCCTGCCCGTCCCTAGAAATAGTATGGCTTATTATAAGGAAGGCGTTAGTGCTAATACACATACTGAGTGTTTTATTTAGTTCGGTTGAGTCTTTTGTGCCAAATAAAATTGTTGACTCCCGCTATAATTTTTAGCGTATAACGCCTTTATACTTCGGTATATGACGAAAGTGTATATAACAAAAGTTACTCTAAATAACAAAATAAACAACTTTTGTTATGTGCAAATTTGCCGAAAAACCAATAGGAATCGAAATATCGCTATTTTTAATTTCTGGCTTCCCTTATAACCCCCACTCCTGTTCGTCTCAGAGGATATTAATATAGCCTAAAGTCTAAGTTGGGTTAGTAGTAATATACATACCAAGTTTCATAAAATTCGGTTCAGCCGTTTATGCGTGAAAAGGTAACAAACAAACAAACAAACAAATAAACAAACAAACAAACAGACACCAAAGAAACAAAATGCAGTTATGGTGTCTATGACATGTGAAACGAAAAGTTATCGTGAAATTTCGTGAAAAAAATCAATGTACAGACAGAGGTTACAATTTTATATATTTATAGATAAAATTGTAACCTCTGTCTGTACATTTATTTTTTTCGCGAAATTTCACGATAACTTTTCGTTTCACATGTCATAGACACCATATCTGCATTTTGTTTCTTTCGTGTATGTTTGTTTGTTTGTTTGTTTGTTTGTTTGTTACCTTTTCACGCATAAACGGCTGAACCGAATTTTATTAAACTTGGTATGTATATTACTACTAACCCAACTTAGACTTTAGGCTATATTAATTTTCTCTGAGACAAACAGGAGTGGGGGTTATAAGGGAAGCCTGAAATTAAAAATAGCGATATTTCGTTTCCTATTGGTTTTTCCGCAAATGTAAACATAACAAAAGTTGTTTATTTTGTTTTTTGGAGTAACTTTTGTTATATACACTTTTGTCGTATACCTAAGTATAAATGAGTTATACGTTAAAACTTTAGCGGGCACTAACGGCTGAACCGAACTTAACAAAACTCGGTATGTCAATTAGCATTAATTCTTCCATGATTATAAGTTATATTAAAATTTTTAGGTTCGAACGGGAGGGGAGTTATAAGGGAGGCCTGAAATAAAAATTCACCATATTTACATGTATAAGAAACGGGAAATATAAAAATATCGAAGACTGTGAAGAATTATCGAACAAATAATTCTATTATTAGCAAATCACCGGCAACGACGGGTATCAATCCTAAACACTGGGACGGGTAAATGTCAAAATATTGTGCAATGTAAAGCCTGCTAAAAAATACCATCACCATTCAGCCTCAAATGAATTCCCGGGCGAAGCCGGGTATCTGAGCTAGTATATATATATATATATATATATATATATATATATATATATATATATATATATATATATATATATCGTCATTATGAGGATTTCGGCTATCTGCTCCAGTGGTTGGAATTTTTGTTTTGAAAATTTTCAATGGAAATGCGTCCATCTTCGTCAGGCATTAATTATAATAATAATGATAAAATAATAATGAATACAGAATAGCCGAAGATGGACGCATTTCCATTGAAAATTTGCAAAACAAAAATTCCCACCCCTGGAGCAGATAGCCGAAATCCTCATAATGACGATACTTCCCAGCGATGCAGCCTCAAAAATAGAATATATATATATATATATATATATATATATATATATATATATATATATATATATATATATATATTTGTCTGTTAACGCTCTAGCGGTCGTAATTTTTGTTTGATCGTTACCAAACTCGGAATTTAATCGTTTTATGTAAAAAGGAAGATCAAGTTCGTTAATTGCGGAAATCGGACCAGTGGGAAGGGGGGTTTAGAGGGGGGATTTTTGAAAATTCAAAATATCTCTGTTATCATTCGTCGGATCGAAAAATTGCATAGAATTAATCTTATTGCAAACTAAATTTACTATTAATATTGTTCTATACATTTATTTGTATCTTGAATATTAACCGAGATATTTGCATTTGTATGCATGCGTGTGGTCGGTAAGGGTCGGCTCTGTTTGGGACTCTCCGCCGAGAGCTAGTGCGGGCCGTTTCGGTAACTATTCGTCCCTCGTGAATATTTTTAGATATTCCTTACTACTACTGTTGTTATTAGGCGGATTTCTCTATTGTATAACTTCACGTGGGAAATCTGCTTAGTTTATGCAGCCCCTGCGTGACGGACTTTTTTTCTTTTCAGCCATTACCCTCAGATCTGAAAACCCCCTCCTTACCTATATTGCTTTCTCCAGGCTTATTTCTGATCCTGAAACAATTAGGAAAAAAAACATGCAGTATCTTTGCTGAAATATACAATATAAATATTAATTAAAAATATAATTAAATTAATTTTGCTCATACGCTAAAGCCCTTTTTAAATTTCTTTACTTAGTCCCGGAATTGACAGGAAATCATTCATTTTAACTTCCGAATCACAGCTGCCTAAGACAGTTTATTTTTGTTCCATAAGAAGGGATCGAAGTGAAATGAATGTTTTATATATATGTGTTATGTATGTAATGTTGTCTACATGCAAAACCTGGTAATTGATCCCTTGAACAGATAAACCTGATTTTCACTAGAATGAACAAGAGAATTAGAGGGTTAAAAGAACATTTAGTGGTTTCCCGTCGTCTTCTGTATCAGACCATCCGGGAATTCCATTCTCAACAATAAAGCAATGAGTGGAGAAAATTCCACTCAAGGCCAGAGTTGTTGGATAGCCATCCCTCCGTAGCCTGTAGCCTGCATAATCTGACTAATGATAGCCTATCAGTATGTGTATACTGACTACAATTTTAATTTACACTCTGGTCTTGTCGACATGTAAATAAGAATTTCGACAGGGATGGGGCAGTATAGCATGCATTAAGGGAATGACGGACAATGCATTATTTAGTGACGGACACATTAAATAAAATCCTTAGTCCCACCCTGGCTAGAAAATAAATAAATAAATATTGTTTTATGGGGCTCAGGTTAGCTATGTGAGTTGTTGCGTTGGCTTTAATCTCACGAGGTAAATCTAGAATGGCGAGTTCGATTATATTATGAAACACATTATTCGGAGCTGAAATACAAAACATTGTTTTCATTGTATGAGATAAACTTTTACTGTGCGAGATACGTGCAAAATATTTCCAGCGTGACTTCATCTAAGATTCTATGTTCTATACTAAATGAGGGGCTCAGGTTAGACACGCGAGTTAAAAGTGTTGCCTTTAATCTCACATGGTAAACCCTGAGTGGAGAGTTTGATTCCCGCTTGGCAATAGGAATTTACTTAGTGACGAATCATTAAATAAAACCCCTAGTACCAGCCTGGCGAGAAAAAGGTGGTAACCTGTAGTTTACCCGTCCCAATTATACATAGTAGCAAAAAGTGGAAGTTAATAAATAATAATATTGTTTTATATTTTTCTGCCATTGACAGATGTGAATGTTTAATTCGATATTAGAAATATATATTCGTTAATATTGATTTTAACTGAAAACATTAAGTAAAAAATTGCATATAGAATATCTTTATTTATATAATTCTACTGTATGTGTGTATGTCACTGAACTCCTCCTAAACAGCTGGCCCGATTTGAATGTTTTTTTTTTGTATGGGTTTGGGTGACGCCCTGGATGGTTTAGATTCACAAATCAGCCCGGCATATGGAGCAAGAGTGGGGGTTGTAAGGGCGGCCTAAAATTAAAAATAGCGATATTTCGTTTCCTATTGATTTTTCGGTAAATATGTACAGGATAAAAGTTGTTTATTTTGTTATTTAGAATAACTTTTGTTATATTCACTTGTGTCGTTTAACAAACTATAAACGAGATATACACTAAAAAATTAAAGTGGGAGCCAATTGTATTGGGCACTAACGATTGAACCGAACTTAACAAAACTATATGTAAATTAGCATTAATTCTTCCATGATTATAAGCTATGTTAAAATTTTTTTAGGTTAGAATGGGAATGGGGTTTATAAAGGAGGTCTGAATAAAAAATTTGCGATATTTCATTTTCTATGTGTTTTAGGTAAAAGTGCACATAACAAAAGTTGCTTTATGTGTTATTAAAAGTAGCTTTGGTTTTAAACATAATATTATTCAATTTAATATCCTAATCGCTTGAAATATCATGCAGGAAAACGTCTGTCGGGTCCGCTAGTATTTTAATATTCACTAGCAAAGGTACCCGGCTTCGCCGGGGAATTCATTTTGAGGCTGAATGAAGATGGTATATTTTTGGCAAGGCTTTACTTTCCACAATATTTTTTTTATTTCCCTGTCCAGTGTTTAGAATTTATACCCGTCGTTACTGTGGATTTGTTAATAATAAAATTATTTGTTATTTATGACTTCATTGTCCTCAATATTTTTATATTCCCGTCCTCTGTGTATGTAGTTTGTTTTTTATAAAGTGATGGACCATATTCATTCTTAATCCTAGAATGTATTCTATCTTCCAAACCAAGTATGAATAAGTTCCTTTCCCTTCATGCGGTACAATGTCCAACGGTGAACAGCTGTTTTAGGGTACGTCATAGCCTCTGTTAAAACACTCTTTCATAAAGTCTCGATTGTAAACTGTGTATTCATATTGGTTTTCAGTAAAGTATATCATAATACATTAACGGAGCAGAGTTAATAAATACCAGAAATATCTGAGTGCACCTCCCTAGAGCGTTTTATTCTAGTAAATTATTTATTTATGATAATTAAAGAATTCACATTCCTGAGAATAATAATACATTGCTATAAGCATCAATTAACTTGTAAACTTAGACCAATATGAGTGTAGGAAGGGAAGCGGCAGAAACTGATAGGACAAAGGAAGTAGCTCGACACTTACATAGCTCAGTGCTGCCAACCTGCAATTGCATTTTGGATAGCTATCCTCTAATACATTCAAATATATTTAAAAAATCATATTTACATTATCTTCACATTCTAAAACTGTTTCAAATATTTTTCACGTTTTAATTAAATAATGTATTAAATACACATAGAGAGGGTGGGGACAGTATACCTTATTTGGTGCAAAACTGTTACTGGCGTTAAAAAATAACATAGTTTGAATTATTAAGGATAAAATTCTAACATGGATTTGAATTAACTTATCAGGTGAGATACCTGGGTAGATTCATATTGGAATGTATTGTTGAGACATATCAATATTTCTAAGCAAATTACTTGCTTCATACCTTATTTTACAAAAAAAAATAATTATAAAACAAAATTTACACTAATTAAAAAAGTAAACAAACTTATTGTTATGTGCACAATTGCCAAAAACCAAATAGGACGATGAAAATATCGCGAATTTTTATTTTAGGCCTCCCGCATAACCCCCATTCCCTCTGGAACCTAAAATTTTTAGTATAGCTTATAATCATGGAAGAATTAATGCTAATTTACATACCGAGTGTTGTTAAGTTCGGTTCTACCACTAGTGCCCAATAAAATAAGTTGCCCCGCTTTAGTTTTTAGCGTATATCTCGTTTATACTTTGTTATAAAAGAAAAAGTGTATATAACATAAGTTACTCTAAATAACAAAATAAACAACTTTTGTTATGTTCATATTTGCCAAGAAACCAATAATAAACTAAATATCGCTATTTTAATTTCTGCATCCCTCATAAACCCCCACTCTTGCCCGTCCCTAGAAATGTTGGTATGGCTTGTTATAATTGAAAGCGTTAGTGCTATTACATATGCCGAGTTTTATTTATTTTGGTTGGATCTTTTGTCCCAAATAAAATTGTTCACTTCCGCTATAGGTTTTAGCGTATATCTCGTTTATAATTCGGTATACGAAAAAAGTTTATACAACAAAAGTTACTCTAAATAAACAATAATAAACTAACTTTTGTTATGTTCATATTTGCCGAAAAACTAATAGGAAACGAAATATCGCTATTTAGATTTTATAATTTCTGGCTTCCCTTATAACCCCCACTCCTGTTCGTCTCAGAGAATTTTAATATAGCCTAAAGTCTAAGTTGGGTTAGTAGTAATATACATACCAAGTTTCTTAAATTTCGGTTCAGCCGTTTATGCGTGAAAGGTAACAAACAAACAAACAAATAAACAAACAAACAAACAAACAGACACCAAAGAAACAAAATGCAGTTATGGTGTCTATGACATGTGAAAACGAAAAGTTATCGTGAAATTTCGCGAAAAAAATCAATGTACAGACAGAGGTTACAATTTTATATATATATTCATGAGTTTCAAAATATTGACTCCATGTAGTCTGGTCAATTCCACATCTCTGTTATAACAACAAAGTTAGAATTTTATCATAGTTTCTTTCTTTTTACTAACGCTAAAATGATTAAATCATTACATTTTCACTACAAGGATAATTATTTTAACACATGAAATTCTTCTTTACTCGTTAATAACGAGTTTATGCTTTGCGGTCTAATAACCAGTTTAGGCATTACTGTTATAATTAGTCAATGGTGAAACAGAAAGGTTTTAGCATGTGATAAAGATGAAGGTATCATTCATTATTCATCGTGAATAAATTAACGAAAGAGTCTAGGTTACCAAAATCATTGAATACATCGCATTTGCCCACTTGGCTGCCAGAAAACTCTAATTCCAATCTATTATTAAAAATTTAACCTCTTACACAATAATTATGGTCGATTTATCCGCCAGGGACAAGTGCAATAGCTGGTTTTAATATAAACCACTAATAAAAATGGTCTAAAATGATTATGCGATTACAATAAGACAGACGTTAATCATTAGGCGTCGTTAGTTAGGCAATAGCCAGTACCATGGCATAAAACGCTGAGAGTTCTTGGCAAAGTGATTAAGAATCTTCATTCACGTCAGTCGAGCCAATGTTACAAAACACATTAGCGCTTCCAAATGCTTATGTATATCTCATCTGCATCAACATAATTTTTATCAATTGATGTCATTGTTTAAGTGCCAAACAAGATGACTTTTGAACCATTTATGCCAAAAGTTGTGTAGTTCTTACTAGATATATATAAGGCTTGCTTGCGTTCTTTAGAATGGGTAATTAATATGCTTATTTTTACCGTAAATGATAATTTTATACAATTAAAGCCAACTACTAATGTAGTTTATTAATTAATTTCTTATTGCTTTCACTTAAATCATAATAATTGAATGTACGGGAATTAAATAATCCTAAATTTAATATTTTATATTTTGGTGAACAACTGTTATAATTTGCCTGGATTTGAACCCGGGTCTCCTGGTTTTCTAGGCTAGTGCTCTGTCAACTAAACCACCGATTAGTTTAATTTCAATAAATATTTTTGTAAGGAAACTCCCCAAAAATCAGTGGATAGCGGAAGCGGTTGGAAAAGGAAACCATCACTTGTAATTATTTGTAAATGGAATATATCTGTCTACCTGCATAGCTCCATGTAAAAAAAAAACGGTGTGGCATCTTCCAGGGAAGAATTATCAAGAATACGTTTGCGTTATTTTGTATCAATTTTTTTTATTTCGGAATAAAATCCTCTTCCCACAGACTGGTTTCAAAGATAATTTTGTTGGCTACAATATTTATGTTGCAGCATTTTTCAATAAAACGGCCTTCTGTTTTCTGAAATAAAGATTTACGAATTTCACGGCTAAAAGATGCGTCAAATCGAAAAATTCACCGATAGTTTTAGAATTTGATTTTCCACAAGAATCCGTCATAAAAAATATGCCATTCCATTGGAAATTCTAAAGTTATGGTCGCGGGAGAGGGACTGGAGTAGGTTACAAGGTTGAATATGGACTGACAAGTTTATTCCTTGGTCACAATTATTGCACATCAAGTCTCAGCTTTTTATTAATACAATTTGAGATTTTAAGAAAGGGGGGGGGGCACGGGAAGTTGGGACACCCTGTATATACACATATATACCTACTTATATAATCCTCTGTTAACGCTCTAGAGATCGCAATTTTTGTTTGATCGTTACCAAACTGGATATTTAAATGTTTTATATAAAAATAAAGATAACGTCCTTTAATGGCTGAAATGGGACCAGACGGAGGGGGGAGGGTATAGACGGGGAATTTGGAAAATTTTAAGGTCTTTTTTATTATTCGTTGGATCGAAAAGTCGAACAAGACAAATCTTATTGTAAATTAAATTGTCTATAAATATTGTCATATGTGTTGTTTCACTTTCTTTATTATTTCTCGAGATATTTGCATTTTTTTAGTTTTCATCCGTTAGTAAACAAAAACTCCTGTCCATGCCTAAGCATTTAGTTGTTGTGGCTTGAATTAAATTATTCAAAGTTTAAATGCCAAATATAGTCGTTATTGTACTTTTTACTTTGTGAGATACATGCATACATGTGGTATGAAGACGCCATCGATTAAGGTTTTCCGCTATTGTCTGGAAAATGGTTATTTTGTTTGTACCATACACAATATTTAACCGTTTAATTCAACTCTAATGTTAATAGCTGAAATCGGACCAGAAATAGGTGGAGGGGGAGACCCAATATTTCAAAGCATCTCCTTCATTGTTGAGTCGGAAAAATGTAATAAAATCAATACGGTTAAGATATTGATGCTCTACAATTATTGCACTATACATTTATTCGTAACTTATATATTAAGAGATTTATTAGTATTTTACTGTTTCAGCCCTCTGCAAACCCCTAATTCTAATTATTGGATTTTAACATTGAAATCAGTGGCAGCTCGCGTATAGGCACTGTGGAACTGCAGCACCCCCAATTTCCACTTGATATTATCTATAACATTTAATATAATCAGCCTTTTTTCTTTAATTCTTTCTTTATACTTGTATAATATATAATCCTTAAGCTTAATGCAGTAACCACCCCCCTGTTTATGAAAAAAGATACAAAAATCTTTGTATGGAACTGTGAGATTCACAGTTCCAGCGGCAAGGTGTTTGGCTGTTGTGCGCATGGGCACAGAGGAAGCTCCACGTGAGGCTGCAAGCTAGAGAGATCACTGTAATTCCCGCAGTGCCGACCCTGCTAAGGCTAAAAATTTTCTGGAGCAGCACCCCCACTAATTTTAGCTACGAGCCACCACTGATTGAAATATTAATTCCTTATGGGAAATCTGCTAATAATGTGAAACATTTAAAGAAGCTGAAAAAGGTCCTCAGAGCATCTAAGACTTTACGATTTTCGAACTTCATAATCGACAAACTTAAAAGAAGTCCGTACCTAGTACATTATAATTGTAAAGAACTGTGAATGACTTTCTTTCAACGAGGCACTAATTATGAGGTGCGGAATGCAGCACATACCTACCTGAGAACCCACTCAAGGTGTGGGACTCATTTCTTGACAAGGTCCGTCACACAGGAGCTGCGTTAACTAAGCAGATTTCCCACGTACTCCTTTGATGGGCACTACTAATCTCACCTCACCAAACATCCTCTATTTCAATGAAAAATCCAATAATTAGTACTAGTGGTTTACAGAGGGCTGAAACAGTAGAACACTAATAACTCTCTTAATATATAAGTTACAAATAAATGAATAAAGCAATAATTGTAGAACATCAATATTGTAACCATATTGATTCTATTACATTTTCCCAGCTGACTCACAATAGATTACCGCTCTAGCGGTCGCAATTTTTATCTTATGGTTCCCAATCTTCATATACAATCGTTTTGTGTAAAAAGAAAGATCGAGTTCGTTAACGGCTGGTGGTTAAAAGGGGGACAATTTTGAAAATTCAAAATATCTTCGTTATTATGCGTCGGATCGAAAAATTGTACATAACCAATCTTGTTGCAAATGTAATGTTCTATAAATGTTGTTATATACATTTATTCTCTAACTTCGATATTTACTGAGATTTACCATTTTTTAGTTTTTAGCCACTCCTACTCTGTTATATAATGAAACACTTTACTTAAATACCATATATTGTTCTCATTGAACTTTTACTTTTTAAGATAAATGCAAATATGTGGCGTACGTGGGAAATCTGTCTAGTTAACGCAGCCCTTGCGTGACGGATTTTATTCCATTATGCGTTTTGCTTACCTAGGCCGATTATTTTATCGAAATTGCACTGTTATCCATTAATTGCCTTTATCGGGTAGGAGATTGATATCCTTGTGTCTCTTCCTGACATTAGCTAAGGTTATAGTGGATGACGTAAAATGTTCTCCCCACTCCCAAACCTTGGGGTGGACTGAGCTGTAGTCGTTGGCATGAGGCCTCTTGAGTCGTTAGGTTCTGTTGTACGTCAGATATGATCGGGCCTGTGATCGGTTTTGCGTCGGTGATTTTCCCCTTATTTCTCACTCCTTTTTTCTTTTTTATTTTGTCAATAGTATTTTTAGGCTCAATAGGTAAATCCATCGGAATTAGGAGAGCTTATGTGAAATTACTTGTTAAAGTTTTTGAGGTGAGCCTTGATTCAGCAACTCTTAGCCCTTATTTTGGCTGATATGTTAATTAGTGTTAAATGTATTATACCTATGCAATAAGTTCACTTTGAAAGTGGGTTGTTAACCTTGTTTTATACTTTGGGAAAGGAAAAATTGGCTGCTTCCCATGTGCTTGATTAGTACCTTCCTCTTAAAGTTAAGGGGATTATTCCATTCAGCCTGAGTTTTAATTTTATCCTGAAGAAAAATCGTGCTGTTTTATTCATTCAAGAAATACCTTAGTAATCTAAAGCCATGACCCTGTTGTCAAAGACAGTATTTCTTGCTTGATAACATTATCAATTTGCATGCTTGCAGTTTGGACGCAAAACAATAGAAGCAGAAGGAAAATGGAATATCAACAGTACACCTCAACCTAAGGACAACAAAGGAGAGACCAATGGTACAACAGTTATATCTAGGGAAGATTTGATTCTTGTGCCCGATCCTGTTCAGAATTATGTTGGAAATAATAATTTAGAACTACCTCAGGTTTGTTTAGCTTTATACTATTTCTTATGTCTCACTTTTTGTTATTTGTAGACAATTGTTATCATAACTACAATAGATAGTCGGTTTAGGTCCATAGTTTATTATACCTATATAGTCATGATTTCATAGTTTAGTTTTGTCAAATTGTCTTCATTTAAAATTTATTTAGGGTTTATTATTTCCATAAACTTATTACATATATGTCGTTAATAGTTTGCCCAAATTTTTGTTTACACTCTTGTTCGTATTTGTGAAGCTTTGGGATTTTCGTGTTAGTTATTAATTTGAAATATTTATTGAGTGTTAGATAAGTTGTTTTGTTTATAATCTACCAAAGTTTTTTTAAAATTACATTTTTCTCTTAAATCAATTACTTCTCCTTTCCTTAGTTGAAATTATGATCAACAGTTTTTTTATTAATTATTTAAAAGAAAGTTGTAACTATTGACATCCATTTCGTACTACTATGGCTAACCGATGACAGGTAACCATTACTTCCTAGCCAAGGTGGGACAGTGGATTTTATTTTGTGAGTTTATTACTTTGTCATTTCTTATTGCCTACATGAAATTGATCCCACAATTCTAGTTTTACGAACTTAATATGAAGTATATTAAGACCAATTCATTAACTCGTTTAGCCTGATCCCCACCAATAATTGGATACCAGTTGTAAAACCAATACCCTTTTGTTGTTCTTTAAAGTCGTTATTTAATGTGTATTGAAATGAGGTGTCACTTATGTTTCTTTAAAGAAACTAGTATTATTCTATTGGAACTCAAGTTAGCCATTTGAGATAATGATTTGGTCTTCTAAACTTGGTAAACCTCAAGTTCATGTGGGCAACAAAAATATATTTAGTGGCGTACTCACTAAATAAAATCCAGGATAAAATGGCATCCTGGCCAGAAAGAGTGGTAAATAACCTGTGCCAATTAGCCCCGAGGTTAGCCCCAGTAACACAAATTGGGCATTAATTAATGAGAACAATATTGTTTTTATGTTGGCTGTATTGAAACTAGTCATTAAAGCTAAAGCTAAGTTTTTAACCAAAACTTTATTTGTATCAGTATTATTAGTTACAGTTATTTTATTCATATAGTCTTATGTCTATCAAGTTAGGAGGTAATTCTATGACAATTTTTACCTCGGTTATAATTCTCTTCGCTTTTATTCATACCTTTTATTTTTGTTATTCTCTTTCATAAGAATATAGGAAACCCTTGAATACCTCCTCCTCTTCTTTTATATGTTTTTCTTAAATTGGACTCTCTGTTAACAACTAAAATTATATGACTTTGTTTTAAACAAATTCATGGGCATTTCAAATTAAGAGCCCTTGATGCATTTAACTTGCAGGAGTGAGTAACGTAAATAACCACTAGTAATAGGCCAGTCCTCTTCTATTATTTTTGTTCTATGCACCCCCGAAGATTTAATTTGGGCAAATTGAGGTTTTTAATTGTGTAAAAGATGAGCATATCAGTCATCAGAAATTATTGAAATTACTCTATAAAATATATAAGCATAATTCATTACTGCAGTACTAACTGTTCTCTGAGGGATTATACTAATTTTCTATAACATAAACATACAAATTTTTTTAATTTCTTTTACCTAAAATGTATTGATACTTGTATTTTGTGGTTAGCTAAATTATTTTGCATCTTTGCTGTATCCTTTACTAAAAATTATTTATCCAAACAAATTTAAATTTATTCTATTTATTTTCGGTAGGATAGGGACATTTTCAGTCATTGGAGATGCAAGAAAGAACAAATTAGAATTTTATGCAGAAATAATATTATTTCTCTTATTATGCATTAATAGTTACAATATTTTTATATATATCGCTGAATGAACTTGTATTTTAAATATTTAGTGCTTCGTACTATTAATATAAGCTATGTAAGTGGTAAAAGATTTGGTTTGGACTTAAAAATGAAGATTTCTAAAGTCAGATTCGTAAATGAATAAAATTGGACATTCCAGAATGAGTTGGGGTGTGTTATTTCCAAATATTTCTCAAAAGTCAGTTTTCGATCTTCATTTGGGTTAGTAAAAACTAATGAATCACCTTTAACTAAACTTCAAACCTTTAACTTAACCCTTTCCTTACGCAAAGTCACTGTAGTGGCTTGAATCAAGCTACTATAGTGTCTTTGCGCAAGGAAAGGGTTAAGTTTATTTCTTTTGAACTGTGCTGCTATTATAGGTATTATCTATCCCAAAATCTTCATTTTTAATTAATGAAACTTCATGTTTGATATTTTTATTTTACATGTGTTCTACACATTTATTTTTGTTTTCTATGAGCAGAACACTGATGGGAAAGGTGACCTCCCTCGTAGGCCTTCTTTTGAAACATTGAAGAGAGAATTTCAGCTCGCAGATTGTCTTGATTATATTAAAACAGGCGTAGAAGCTATTATTGAGGATCAGGTGACATCGCGATTTGAAGCTGAAGAGTTGAAGGTAAACTTAAATTGACTTCATTACTGCTTATGAAAAAGGCTATGAGCAAAGCCATATTAAAATTTTATATTTTTTAATTCTAGTCATGGAACTTGCTGACACGAACAAACAGGCAGTACGAATTTATCAGCGGGAAACTGTCTGTTATTTGGGTCTCTGGATTTTTCTTCAGATATTTTTTTCTACTTCCTATGAGAGTTTTAATATGTTTCTTTGGTGTGAGTATTCTTTATTTTTTATAAGTTATGTTTTTTGTTGGCCATATGGTATATATATGAAGAATAAAGGGATCAATAATAAATGACATTTAGAGAACAAAAATTTGTTAGAAAATGGAATAGTACTAAGTCATTATCTCAAAACTCAAAGTTGAAATGATTTTCTTGAACGAGTTTATCAGCTCTTACTTTGTGTTTCACGTGATAATACAAATTGAGGCATTACTCATGTTTTAGGATAGTGCTTTGAAGGTTCTTAGAAGTTTTGTTGTCACCAATCAAGCAGGAAATAGTTTCGCTCAAGTTTTGTTATGTAGTATTTAAGTTGTCATAGAAACATATCAAAGACTTCAAGTCTGCTATAAATTGTTATTGCTGTCTATAGGTCTTTCGAGGACAACCATTTATCTAAAATCATTGTCAGGGTACATTTAATCAATTTATTATTATTTTGAAAGACAATAGCACCAAAAACAAAAAGGTGAGATAACCCTTACCAGTATAATTGAATATCTGGATAGTCATCCAGGAGTTCTTCTGGACTCAATACTTAGATTCTTTCCCGTCATTAGGCATCAATGGAAAACTAGTTTTTGTAATATATATTTAATATTTTTGGTTTTGATTGGCAGGTACTATGGTTGACGTTCTGCACAGCTATTGTTGGCTATATCCCTGAAGGTAAATTTAAAAGATGGACTACAAAAAGTGTTTCAATCATGTGCTTCAACATTTTGTCATCTGCTCTCTCGGCAGTTATTACCTATCATAATCCTGAAAACAGGCCAAGAAGAGGAATTTGTGTTGCAAACCACACTTCACCCATTGATGCACTCGTTCTCATGTGTGATAACTGTTACTCTTTGGTATGTTTTTTTTTTATTTTTACCATTAATAGTTACAAATAATTTAATTTGTTTCTCTGATAAATACATTGTTTCCATAGTGATGGTATGACTGAGAAGTAGATTCATGTAGCCTTCCCGTATAAACATAATCTCACTACTAAAATACATTTAATAATTAAACAATTAAAATATTTTATTATCTTAAAGGTTTTGGATAAGCCTTCTTTAAGGCTGAGTTGAGACCTTGGTAGGGACTTATAAAGCTGGAGACCAATAATTATAGTGATTTTTTGCAGCCATCACCAGTTTTAAATACACAATTCAAAAAAAGAAATTATACCCATGACTATTACTTTACTAAACCCATTTAGACCAACAATTATAAATGAGCATGGCTACTTGTAGCTCCCATTTAAATAAATCGTAATACTTAATAATATACATGTTTCTTGTTTTGTAAATATCTTTAAATATCGTGTGAATTGAACTGTTTGATCGATTAATTTCTTCGTTGATTCAAAATGTGTGTGTTAAACTCTAAGTTGATAAATGCTGTTGTTTCTTTTTTCTTTCTATCTGTGTTATATCTATTGTTCAATGTACATGTGACAAAGTGCACTTTAATGATCTCTTATTCAAGAGGTTTTATTTATTTTCCACTTATCAATCAGTTCTCAGATAATTGTTTCACGAGAGTTACATTGGGTGTTCAGTCACATTATCTGTTATTAGTCAATTGACCTTTTATCCCTCTTTATGAAATCTGAGGTCTCTTGTTAATCAAACTAAATAATAATCATGAATTCTCTCAAAATATGTGGTATCTATCACCTGAATGAAATAAAACAATAATTATATATTTTCAATTTGAAAGTCAAATGAAAATTGTTAAATAATTTTTGAACTTTATAACACATAATATTATTTAATAGAATATAATTTTTTCATCTCTTGCATTTTATTTATATGTGAAGAGGTTTCAAAAGTTATATTTTTATCTTAAGTGTCGCCATTACTGCGTAATATCATTATGTATACAATAAATCATAAAAATAACTTGACTATCTTGATAAATGTTTAAAGAGTGACACAATAGTCCATTTAACTAATTAAATGTATAAACAATATAGAAGAGGTTTCTGAGGAACAGAAACATGTGAGATGATTAATAAATGTGTTGAAGAAGAGAAGCGAGTGTTTGTCTTCAACCATGGAAATATATAAATAATTTTGAAGAAAATAGCAAGTCTATGCCATTTATAATTTAAAGGTAAATAGTTTTTGTTGTTTCGTATAGATGCTGATATTTACACAACGTAAACTTAGGTAGTATAAAACAAGGTTTTTGGTTTTGTAAAAAAAAAAAAAAATTGTTTATAGATTTTCCTTTTGTTTTGTCTGAAGAAGACTGGCTAGTGAAATTGAAATGCACACCCTATAATATACACACTACCTTCTACAAGAGTGTCACAGTACTTCCCAATAATTTCACCCATCAAATTAATTTCTTTTAAATATACTTCTCTTCCCAATTTATAATTAATTTTAAATAATTCAACTCATGAACCTTGTTTTGCAACAGTCTTAAACGTCTTTATATAAGTTAGATGTACAGTAGGCTAGTGTATTTAGAAAGGAGAAATATTCTGGTTCAGGTCCAGACATATTCAAAATTCTTTTCATCCAAATCAAATAGGATGGCAATGTGCTGGTGACAATAAATGAAACAGACAATAGTCTCAGTAATAAATAAATAAAAAAATCAAGTTCATTTTTACAGTTGTGTAAGAACTCATAACTCAAAGAATAACAGAAGTTCTAGATTTATTTAAAAAAAAAAAAAAAAAAAAAAAAAAATGGTTGCCTTCTTTAATTTTAGCAATCTCCATCACTAATGTGTATTTTGAAAATACAGTAAAATATATTCACTTAAAACATAATACTATACATTCTTAAAGCAAAATGTATTTCTTGTAGACCCCATTTTATGTGAAATAATTTTTTCAGATTGGACAAAGGCATGGTGGTTTCTTAGGCATTCTTCAGCGAGCTTTAGCCAGAGCATCTCCTCACATCTGGTTTGAGAGGTCGGAGGTCAAAGATCGTGAAGCAGTAGCAAAAAGGTGAGAAGTTGCCTCTTCAGTGTAAATTTATGGTTATTTTCTTTTTCCAAAACTACTCGTAACATTTTGAAACAAAGGGTATTATTTTGATTTACTCATTTTCCTTATTCTATGTTTTTCACGGCTTAAGGGGGAAAGGAGTTTAGCTGACTTTTTGACTATAACACAAATACGGCAATATAAAGAAATAATAACTAATAATTAGATGATACTCAGTGAATACAAAATGAATTTTTCTAAGGTGTGCTAGAGCCTAGCGGTAGATTTAACAAAACATTGCCTTACAATTTATTCTTTCTTCGCTTGTAGAAAAATGCTTTTTCTTTACTCTCAGATATTGAATAAATAGATCATTTTGAATTACTTTAAACTTCCCAATGTAGAAGGAATAAATAATGGAATTCTTTGAATCTGCTGGATAAATGTACCAGCTAACTTGGTTGGCTACTTTTAACTTTTAAGTTGTTGCAAAATGATATTTATGAGATGATTAATTTATAGCACAAGTTAAAAGTAGCCAACCAAGTTGGTTAGTACACTTATCCAGCAGATTCAAAAAATTCCAATATTTATTTTATATATATATATATATATCTATATATATATATATATATATATATATATATATATATATATATATATATGTGTGTGTGTGTGTGTGTGTGTGTGTGTGTGTGTGTGCGCGTGTGTGGGTGTGTCTGCTAATTATTTTATAAATGGCATATACAACCTTTATAAAATAGTTAGAAGTAACATATGTAGTTATAGAAAGAAAATGTTTTCCTCAAATTAAACCATAATTATGAAATTACAATGAAAACAAAGGATTAAGGTATATTCTTTTCAAGTTACTAGATAGATTGATTATTCAACAAAGCTTTTTGGGATTTATATTTAAAAGCAGTTATTTATAATCGAGCTAATAGTTTTATTATCTATAAGCATTTATTTAAAATTCAAATTGTATTTTTGTAATACAGGATATCTATAGAATAAAATGTAATGCTTACAATGAGAGAAAACAGTTCTGAATAAATCAAATAAATGTAGATGGAATGCTCTTTGAGCTACCCTGTTAAGAATTTTATTGTGAATTTTTATGGAAAGTTTCCTCTTAAAAAGAAAGAGTGGATGACATAATTATATTTATGTTTTTTAGAAATAGAATTTACTACTTCAAATAATCTCTAAATTGATTAATTAACAAAGTTTGATAGATTGCTTTCAAAATCTGATCCTTTATATTGATAACAATTTTCTATTATAATTTTTTATGTATGCTTTTCATTTCAAGTGGCACCGAAACCAACTAGGATTAAAATATTATCCTTGATTTTTTTATTTTAATCATTACTTTCATAGCCCACCATTTAAGGTCATGTTCAACTCATTTTAAGTTTTAAATATATTTTCCTTATTTCATGCTAAACAAATTAAGTATTTATACTGTAATATTTTAGTACCTTGGCTTATAGTAATAAAATGCTTCATTGGCTAATCATCCTTATTGCATTTGAACATGGGCCTTCACCTTGAGTGAAAGTTGTTTATTTTTACTTGTAACCTTGTTGATTATTCTTCCTTGACTGTCATTATTCATAAACTTTTCCTTTTCCCTCTTCTAAGACTAGGGTGTAATAAAATTAAATGATGAATTCTCATAATCTTTTTGTAAAATTAATAAATAAATGTTTATTTATATTTGTGTCTTAACATGTAATAGCTGCAACAGTACTATATTTTTCTCATTATTGATGCCTGATCTACTTTAGTCCAAATTCTGGCTGATGGTCTAATAAATTCACTTTTCCTCTTGGTTTATACATATTTATTACAACCCACTTCATGTTACACATCATCATGAGCATATTTGGAACTAAATTTAATTTCAGCTACATCCCATAGAGATTCAGTACTTCTCTATGGCATGTAGCAAAATTTAAATTTAATTGTATTTTTGCTTTGATGATAAATAAAGAGGGTATAAAACATCTAGAGGAGTATAAATAAATGAGGTTGAACACAGTGAAGTTGAAGTGCCAGTATATTATTGATACTTTCCAGTGGTTGTTAAAAAGAACCCACTCAAAAAAATAATTCACTTTTCTCAAAGTATTTATGTTTGTGTTTTGGAGTTTGCATCGTATAATTCTATCTTGTTTCATGATTATATATTATGATGTATTATTTTATTGCTATATTATTTTTGTAAATGCTTTAAATGTCTTAAGATCTTTCCTACCATTCATTGCCCAGTCATACTTAATTGTATAAAAATTAATAAGGTGTGGTATTCTATTACCAGTTTCCATAGTAAGTGATTTATATATATGACAACCATAATCTTTCATGGAAGGAATATTATACTCCAATCAATTTTTAAATACTTTAACATTTTAAGTATTGGAACCATACAACAATTTCTGTTAAGTTCATATTCCTTTTTGGATCCCTTCATATTTGTTTGAAGGATCGGCTTATGATAACCACAATTTTCTGTGTAATAGCATTTCTATTGGATTTGAGAAAGGTGTTTATAAATATATCATTTTTTGTTATTGTTAGAATCATGTCCTAATTGTTACACAACACTTAGGGTTACACAGAAAGTCAATACTGGATCTATTTATTTATGTACCAATTTCATAACCAATGCCTTTTCAGGAGTAAAAAATGTATGACATTTAAAATCTGAAACCACAAGCACAGGCAGATCATGAATTCTTTGACTACACCAGCAAAGGAGCTTGCTTCACCTGATTTCTGGCTATAAATTAGTTTCTTACTTTTAAAAAAAAATATACGACACTTTATAAAAGTAAAGAAATAAAGCTGTGTTTAATAATAGTTTATTGACTGGCTTGCCCAATTCAATCTTTATATCTCATTTAAATTTGGCAAGAAAAACTGTGTCTTCATATGAAATTAATTTTTTTTTCTTAAGGTGCATCAGCTATTGAGGTTCTCATGATACAGTCATCATCAAACAGTTTTTTTTGTTTGTTTTTTTCAACCAGGTTAAAGGAGCATGTTTCAGTAGAAGAAAATCCTCCAATCTTAATATTTCCAGAAGGAACTTGTATTAACAACACCTCAGTTATGCAGTTTAAAAAGGGCAGTTTTGAAGTTGGCAGTGTCGTATATCCAGTAGCAATAAAGGTAAATTCTTTAAAGCTAGTGAATAATTAACAATATTTTAATTAAGAAACTTAAAAATTGCATTTATTGTTTAATTCCCCCTCATTCCTGGTCTGTAAATATACCTCACATTTACTTGCATAACTACACTGACTTAAAGCTATCACAACATGCAAATAAAATATACAAGCTGGTATTTAAGATATTTTTTCCATAAATTACCTTATATTTGTGGATGAATTTTGAGAAAAAATATTTAAGAGGTTCATATTTTCTGGAGTACAAAAGAATTGGTCCCAAGTATCTTCTGGGATTCAAACCAAATTTTTAAATGATGAAAAATTAAAAAAAAAAAAAAGTTCATAATTATTTCCTATTCATAATTATTACTTAATTGCCTCAAATTTTAACAGAACAATTAAAAATGGTTCTAATTTTCTATGCAATGAACACACTTTTGTCTGCATTATTTAGAAAAATAACATAATTTATTTGTATAAATTTGGCAGTATATATTGACATTTTCATTTAACCGGTCCTGATATGGGTCTCACTTCAAAATTTTTCAGGTTTGGGTTTTTTTTTTATTATTGAATGTATGCAGACAAGAGTTTTCTAATATTTTTTTGTTTTTTTTTTCATTTCATTACATAGTGTTAAGTTATTTAACAATTCATACTGCTAGAGGTTTCATGATTTTCTTCTATTGGTATTTTTGTTTTCTATATTAGTTTACAAAACCACCGCTCCAAGGTTGTTAAAACAGTCACTCCTTAAATAGTAAATTATCCTTGGGATAGATTGGATTGTTTATAATTTTTATTCATTTATTATTTTTTTTAGTGATAGAAGAATAATTTTAGAAGCTATTTGTATTCTGTTCTGAAAACCATTTAATACCATAGCACCTTAATACCATTTGTTAAAAGTCAGCTTTAAAGTTTCAATTATACTACATCGTGTGAACTGAAATGTAGTTCCTGTAGATGGATACCTTCAAATTTAACTCAGACTGTATTTCGACTAATTTCAATATCGTTAGATTTTCTGAGTATTTTTGGGATTCTCACAGCTTATATTTCATTGAGCTTCCATTGAGGTCTCAGTTCAAGGCAAAAGTGAAACTTGGCTGTGTGAGGGACATACACATTACATAATTTAAAGCAAATATTTGCTGTGCATTGCCTAACAAAGCAACTCATTGACATCTCTTCTAAATATACTCGTATTTTGTTGTTTGTACTAGTTAATAGATTTTCACTCTTAAATATTCTTAAAATCTGGAAGAAATCAATCATTTTAATTTACTCCATACGGATTTTTTAGACTTTTTTTTTAGACCATTGTAATCTATAACTTTTCCTTGTTTAGATTTTTATTTTATTTTCCTTATATTGTCGTCTGTTATTATAAATGTTTGGGTAATCGAATTTCAGGGAATTATCCAAACTATTTCAATTTCAATTGTTTTTAGAATGATTTTCTTATTTTTGTTTTAAAGTGTTCTTCTTTCATTGGAAGCCTTTAAATGGAGAACTACTTTTTGAGCCACTCTAAATAATTTTCTATTGTACTCTTTTAAAAATACAAAAATACAAAGAAATATAATATGTTGAAAATATGGTGTTAAAAATAAATTATTTATACTGAAATTCTAAAAAATATTGTTACTCCTTTCATATATTTGTGGAAGTTAGTGACTATAATTTGAGAAATGGTCTGCTCTTATGTAACTAAAATTAAAACTTCTGTATCTTCTCTAAGGTCTTATAAATATATCAGTTTTCTTTCATCAGTACTCATTGTGAACACTCAATCTAAGTTCTTTCCCAATCATTTTATTTTTATTTAGGACTTGGGAGGAAGGAAATAAAAGTTGTATTATTATTACTATCAAAAATAAAATAAAAAGGGTATTGTTGGTTAATCACCTTAACTTCTGGAAAAACGAGTATACTTTTTACAGTGTCAGTATCATTTTTCTCATTGATTTAAAATTTGGTTGAGATTTATCATAACTAACTAGTAAATTGGTTAAATTTCTCATTTAACTATCTTTTTCAAAGAAAACTTTATTTTTGGAAAATATCAGAATTCACAGAGGAATATAATTTTTTTTTGAATATCCAGAATTCTTTTATTTGAAAAATAATTATGAAAGGAATGCTGAAGGGGAGTAAATATATTTGTAATTCCAATTAATTTAATGGTTTTAACATTTTTTTATGCTATACCGGTTAGCTTTTGAAGAAATTGGATATGATGTTAATGGATTAAAAAAAAAAAATGGTCTTGCTTTATGTAGTATTTCAACTGAGATCGCTATTCTCTTCCCAATATTACTAGATTGGGCATCTCCCTCTTATCAAAATAAACATAAAAAAAAAGACTTATGATTTTTGAGAGTTCACTTACTTTATACACTAGAAAAGTTCACTTGATTTTATCTAAATCTAAATTCTGGCCTGTAACTAAACTTCTTTTAAGTTTTTAAGACACTAAATAAGGGAACAATATATGATGAATAACTGAAGGTCAATCCACTGCTGATAGGAACTTAGTTGTGATAACCGCAAACCTGAGTATATCCTTTAACATGTTGACCGCAGATGATGAACCATGTTTGTCATGCGACATATACAATGAAAAGACACCCCTATTTTGAGGAGCAAGGAGCTCTCTTGCATCATGTAACCATCTGGTTCATCATGGAGAAATATGTAGCAAATGACCCTAATTCTCCCTTAAAAAGTCAAGGAAAGGTTAAAAATATAAAGAAAATCTGTGTCGGGAAGTAATATTGGGTTATTACCTCATTCCATCATTGTAATTTAGGCTTAATAACTCCCATGGTCAAATAGGCTCACCCATTAATTTAAATTTCTATTCTCACTTTATTTCTGAAACAATAATTTTACTTTATTTGCTGCCCTTTATTATTGATCTATTGTCATTATAGTTTATACCATTCAGTCATTGCAAGTAGAGTGTCCAAATTGAGATACATTGACAATTGTTTATGATAAAACTTGGTGTACAAAGGTGATTTTTAATTTAGTATGCAAATAAACCCAAGGACATGAAAATTTTACTGTGAGCCTATTGAATATATAGTGCAATCATGAACTCTATTGCATTTATAGATCAGAAATTTTATGAACATTTACAAAGTATTCTGAATTTTTACATATTAATATAAAATAGGAATGACTAGTTTTGTTTCATAATTATTTAAATAAGGAACTCTTCTGAAATTTAATTGGTTTTTCAGTGCAATAAGTCATTCTTAAATACATTCTTTAATATTTATGTATATATATTTTTTGTTCTACAGTATGATCCGAAATTTGGAGATGCATTTTGGAACAGCAGTCGATATTCTATGATGCAGTATCTCTACATGATGATGACATCTTGGGCAATTGTTGCTGAAGTGTGGTATCTACCCCCAATGGAGCAAAAACCAGGGGAAACAGCTATAGATTTCGCGAATAGAGTAAAAAGTGTAATAGCTAAACAGGGAGGCCTTGTTGACCTTATGTGGTATGCCATTTTTATATATTTATTAATAGTTATACAATATGGAAGCCTTTTACTTTCACTGCTGACTGATATCATTAAAATTACTTCAAAAAAAGTTTTTCATTAGATACTGCCACCTGGAATTAAATTAAACGACTGAAGGTGGAATAACAATTTTATTATTAATAGGAAAGGTTATTTTTGTTATAATTCCTATGCCTCTGAGTGCCTGGAAAGGAGGAAGAACACAGGGACTGATTGTTGAATCGAGTTATTTAATTATCCGTAAATTATTATGTAAATACTGTTGATGTGCACAAATGCACTTTGTACATAAGCAAATTATTGTTATGAATTATTTTTATTTTAATATTTTGAAAAGCTCTTTCTCTAATAGCTAAACAGGGAGGCCTTGTTGACCTTATGTGGTATGCCATTTTTATATATTTATTAATAGTTATACAATATGGAAAACTTTTCACTTTCACTGCTGACTGATATCATTAAAATTACTTCAAAAGGAGTTTTTCATTAGACACTGTCACCTGGAAGATTATTATCAAATTTAAAAAAAATATAAACAAAGAAGTCTCAAGCAGGGGCTGCGAAAACTAAGCAGATTTCTCATGGATTGGTAATACACACTACTCATCTCTTCTCACCATTTAATTTAAATTTCATTAAATGAGTTTAAGTGGGGGTTTACTGAAGACTGAAAACAATAAAGCACGAATAACTCACTTAATATTTGAGTTACAAAAAAATGCATTGAGCAATAATATTGGCTCTATAACATTTTTCAATCCAACTCATAATAATGGAGATATTTTGAATTATCAAATTCCCCTTCCCCATTCCTTTTCCGATTTCATTAATTAACGGATCATAAGTGTTGAATGAAACTGTTAAATAACGAGGATCGTATAAATCAGATAAACATTTTCGAGTCAAGGCCGTAAAATTATATTCCATATTTCCATGTACCTCCCATGATAAAGGTGTTTTAAAAACAATATTTGGTATTCAATCTTAAAATAATATGGTTCATTATGTAACAGCTTATTGTTAATTTGATATGAGAAGTAGTGGGGGTTTACTGATGGCTGAAAACTGAAACATCCAAATATCTTGGTTAATATTCATGATAAAGAAACTATATATAGAAAACAACATTTATAGGAGGGCTCAGGTTAGCCATGCGAGTTAAAGCGTTGACCTTTATCTCACATGGCAAACCCTGAGTGGCGATTTCGATTCTCGCCTGGGCAAAGGAAATTATTTAGTGACGAAATTCATTAAATAACGTCCTAAAATCCCAACCTGGCTAGAAAAGGGTGGTAACCTGTAGATAACCCCGATTAGCCTAAGTTGCAAAAAGTGAACATTAATAAATAAATAATAATAATAAAAAATGACATTTATTGGATAATAAGATTATAATTATTATAACAATAAGATTGCTTCTACACAATTTTTAAATGTGACTCATTATAACAGAGATATTTGGAATTTTCAAAATTCTCTCATCTAACCCCCCCCCCCTCCTGCTGGTCTGATTTCAGCCATTAACAAACTTGATCTTTCTTTTTACATGAAACGGTTATATATCGAGATTGGTAATGATAAGACAAAAATTATGACCGCTAGAGCGGTAAAAGACAAATGTATATATAATTTTGAACGGGCCTCGCTTTTGTCATCTACTAGGAAGGATCGATGGACATTTAAAGAAATATTTCAAAAATCATGTCATCAGTACAAACCTCAATAGCTGATTTTCTTTAAGGGAAATTGCTAAAAAATGATTGTGTAAAAACAACTGATACTTGTAAGGACCTTTATGTTGACCCAAGTTAAATACAATAGAAAAAGAAGGAAAAAACAGAAATATTTGTTTAATACTAGTATATGTAATATTTCTGTAACATAAAACTAGTAATAGAATGTCATATAACATGATATGGATGTACTTTTATATTTAATAATCATTAACATTACATCAATTAGCAATATGGTTTTATGACACTAATGGAATTAGTATTAACCTTTGATATAAATAATGCTTCTACTTTATTGCTCTATTTTTTTAATTTTATTTATGGGTTTGATTCCCACCTGGAAAAGAGTTATTTAGTGTCATACTCTTTAAATAGAATTCATAATCCCATGCTGGCTAGAAATGGGTGGTAACTTGTAGATTGTTGTTGATGCATAAAGTGATTTGTAAAATAACAGCATTTAAAAACATTCAAAATTAATTAACTGTAAAATAGGGGCTGAGATACACTAACTAGTGCTTTTCTTTTGACTTAAAAAATATGTATTCAGTATTCTATTGATGACCTTGACCAGTTAAATAATTGCATACAAAATAAGAAATATAGTTTTTCTCACTTTTATAGTATGCCATTCGATTGCTTCTGAGTCTCATTTATAAATTCAATTTTCCATTTTTCAGTTTTATAAACTTTTGTATTGAAAGTGTGCATAATTATTATGAGTTGGTATTCTGGTAGGTGGATGTGACTTCAAATGCAGGTAGGTTTAGGAATAGCCAGTCTAGTCTAAGAGCCGTCAGGTCAACATCCAGGACCTTCGGGCACTGATGATGATGGACTGCATCTCTCGCTCTGCCGTTGTAATAAATTGTCACAGTGGAAGCATAGCCATTCTTTCACCTACCTGCATAATTATTCCTTTTGGACATTTGTTTATAAAATTCGATTAATTTGGAGAAGTTTTGATTCCTAATTTGTTATTTCAAAAATAATGGAGAGTGAGTTGTTTATATGAATTAAATAAAAAATGTAACAATATTTCCTCTTGTCATTACAAGATACATGTATGTTTTCAGGGATGGGCAGTTAAAACGAATGAGGGCGAAAAAAGAGTGGATGGAGAAACAGCAGGAGGAGTTTAGTAAACGACTGAAGGTGGAATAACAATTTTATTATTAATAGGAAAGGTTATTTTTATTATAATTGCCATGCCTCTGAGTGCCTGGAAAGGAGGAAGAACACAGGGACTGATTGTTGAATCGAGTTATTTAATTATCCTTAAATTATTATGTAAATACTGTTGATGTGCACAAATGCACTTTGTACATAAGTGAATTATTGTTATGAATTATTTTCATTTTAATATTTTGAAAAGCTCTTTCTCTAATTGTTATTTTTTTTTATTTATTGTATAAAGGAAGGATAATTGATGAGCCAAAGAATAACGCAATGATTAGTGGTAAGAGGTAAGTCATATTGCCAATATGGTTTTTTAGCTTTTGGTTTTTTATTATTAAGAATAACAGATAATGGTTGTAAACTGTTTTTCTTTAATTTAAAGTAGCATTATAAAGAGACCTGGCCTTGATTACCTGTTTTCTTTTAGTTGTTTTTGTGCAAGTTGTCGATGTTTGTTTTGTCATTCACTTCATCAAAACTAGTTGTTGAATTATTGACAATTCCAGCAACTAGACATTATGCCTTCGTTAGCTCTTAATTTGTGTTTCTCTGCTTGAATTTATTTCATTGTATGAGGTTTATTAAAGAAGGGATTACACACATTGGTTTTTAAATAGTCATAATATTATAAATCAAGCAATTTTTTTTACTCTAACAGAGATTTGTTTTTTTTAAGTTATCAGCTTATTAGAAATAAGAACAGGCTTTCAACAGCGTTCAAATACCCCTCATTAATATTGTATCTTATTTGATCACAAAAATTAGGTATTTTAATGTAAATGTCATTGTGTCTATACGTGAAATCTACTTAATATGGTTACTTCTTTATATTTGACTTAACTCTTAAAACTTTTCATGAATGGGATGTTGGCATACTTTTTCTTAGAAAATTTTTTATTTCAAAGTCTTCTGTATGTAATATTTTTCAATTATAGTTTCTGTTTAAGATCTAAAATGTTGGGCCAGTTCATAAGTTACTAGGACTAGGGGCTTCATGTTTTTGCTGGTTTGAAGAGAATCTTTTATAGCATTCGTGATTGTGGCGATTAAGGAAGAAGTAAATTATTTTATTTTTTCAATGGATGAGGCATTGCTTTTGCCACCACTTGTTCTCAGTAGAAATGAAATGTAAATTTTCCTTGTTATTGATACAATTCAGAACAAGAAATAGAATTAGTAAGCTATAAGAAAATGCATAATTATATGATACTCTATATAAGAGCTCCCTTTTTTCTTCAAGTTATTACAAAATTATACTGATTTTTGTTTTCCTTCGTATCTTTTCACTTCACCCTTTATCCTCGCATAGACAGAAGTCCCTATTATTTTAGTATTTTCATATACACTCAGCTACATATGCATTTTTACATCAAGTATTTTCTCAAAAAGACATTTTTATGAAATGTCTCATAATTGTAAATATATTAAAAACAACAGGAATTAATTATATAAAATTTTTATCAGTGCTTCTTTATTCATGGTATATTTATGATTAATTTATATAAACGTGTCATGCGGAAAATTTCACCCTTCACACTTTTTAAGTAAATAGTGATATGGGGGAGAATATTAGTTTATGTTAGGATTTCATTAATATCTGGACATGAAGATAGTAGTACACCTTTTACTGTATTTCTTCAATTCTCCATTTCCTTTTGGTTTTATGTTCCAGTGTCACCTCATGATTCAGTGGTCTGAGAACCACTGTCATCGGCACTTATTTATAAGAAAATTGAAATTTCTTACAATGAGACAAAGCTCCTTACACATTTCATATCTTAAATAAGTGATTTCTTCAATTAAACGTAGTAGTGGATGTTCTAAGTTTCTTAATTTCAGTAATGAAAACCGATTATGTATGAATGAAATTCAATAGAAAGTGATGGTGGCTGCCTTTGTTTTCTACAAATACCCTTATTGGTAATTTTGACGTGAATAAATTATGAATGCATTAATCGATCTGCCAATGAGATAATAATAATTCTTCATCAAATAATTGAATGTTTTCAGAGATGTTGATTTAACTTTACTTAGAAGGCGCATCAGGCATTGCTCAATTCCAGTAATGTTAGCGTAATCACTTCATCATCATTACTTAGGTGTTCTTTTCTCTTTCTTGGCGGGTGACTTCCCTGAAATGTCATTTAGATTCTAAGTTGCACTAAACTATTATTAAAAAAATCACTTTTTTTTTTTCTACAGACATGAAAATTAAAACTCAAATGTACCAATTTATATAATTTTTTTTTTATTAAATTACCAGTTTTCAGTTAATAAATTAAAAAAAAAAAAAACAAGAGTTTGGCCTGGAGGGGCAGTAATCAAATTGGGAGTATCCCGAAAATCCAACGTTAAAGAACAGCATTTAAAAACATTCTCTATTTTAATACTTCTAAGCTTTTCCTTAATTTTTCTTAATGATTTAATTTTTGTTATCCTTTTTTCTGAATTTACATTTGGTAGAAGTGTCCTAATTTAAAAAGTTAATTGATAATTATTGTTCCCTGCAAACAGCCATCACAGGGTGTCATGATTGGAGAGTTTGGCTTAGAGAGAAGAGTTTTTTGTATTAATTGGTACTCACGCCTGTAGCTCAGGTTTACTGAGTTTTCTGGGCTTGATACCCATGGCTTCCTAGTTTAAGTCCCAGCCAGTCAAAAACATTTGTCTCTCTTATAAAAGATAATTAAGTTATTAATTATTTGCTAATGGTGTATTCTGACCTTAAAATCACTAACTTTAAGCATTAATATTTCCCTTAGAAGTAAAAAATGGATAAAAGTATCTGCAGAAAAACTAGAATGCTTTAATTAAAAAGTTGCTTTTACTTAATTGTTTTACAAAGTAATTTTGCTCCTAAACGATCATCAATTAATTAATTCTAAAAAACAATCATAGATAAGTTTTATAATTTGTTCTGGCAGGCTCTGTTGATATCCGGCAATATATGTTGAATAATGTGAAATTAAAATTAGTTCAAGTTAAGTACTGCAAATTCTGAGACTTGTGTTACAAAAATAATGTTTCTTACAATATTTTAAATATAAATATTTTGATAAACATTCATTGCAACTAATATGTTAGAAGCATATGGTTTACAAATTACCTAATATAAATATGGCCATTCAGCTTCTCTACGCAATATAAAAGGGTCCTTTACTAGAATAACAGTAACATAAGATATATTCTGTATAATAATAATTTGTTATAGGTAATTAGATTTACGAGGTTGTGATGTGTGACGAGAGAGTTATATAGGAAGATCAAACCTAACAAAGTGAGGTTAATGCTTTGTCTTGCAAGCTTTAAAAATTGTGTAATCATTGGGTTTGAGGTCAGGGGAAATAGTCATGTCAAGTACATATCTTCAGACATTCATAGTTAATTTTATAATTTCCCAGCTTACTCCTTAGGTACTTTCATGCTGGATACTGCTTTAATTATGATCACTTATTGTAGAAATGCAATTGTAGCTGACGGTAAATGGAATTGGGCCAATAGTAATACATCTCAATTATAAATTGGCAGATATTAATTTGTGGTAATTAAATAAAAAAGTCTGATGAGTATATTTTTAGAAAAAAAAATTATTTTATATGTTGTCCAATTACTGCCTATTGATATTTGATATTTTTATTTAAATTCTAAGCAATACTTAATATTTTGTAAATTCTTATTTCTCATGTATTTGAGATTATTAGACTGTTAGAACATTTGTATTTTTTATAAGTTTCAACATTGATATCTCCTGGAGCTCAGATTTAATTTATTTACTTAACTCATTAAGAAGATAAGCACTCAAAATACAATATTTTTATAGCAATAAGTCATTATTGTTTTATATAAATCTTTTTAAACTAATTTTAATGAATTGTTAATAATTTATTGTAAATTATACAAATACTAAAATAATGAAAAGTTATGTTTCAGTTTTAAGATTGTTTAATATCTATTTATTGAATAGAGTATTTAATATTATATTTTGCTAGTCCATAGTTTTCTTAAGGTACTAAAAACTGTTAGAAGTATACCCAGTGTTTTGGCAAAGTAATTTCAGAACTTCCAAAAATTTCTGTTTTCCTTGAGCATTAGACTTTAACATACATTTATTCTCAAAAGCTTGAAACTTCCATGAAATATATTAAATAATGAACTAGTAAGAAACGAAACTCTTTAAAAGTTATTTAGAAAAATATTTTAAGTTACCCTATTTTTTATTTAGGTCAGAGACAGACCATTAATTTAATGTCTAGATTACTTGATTGCTGTGTAAAAGTAAGAAATATATGTATTTAATTTATTTTTATTCTTCATTAACTTAGTTCTGTTAAAAGTTCCTAGGAGTCATCACAATTTGTTACAATGTGTATTTTTTATTTCATTTACAGAAATCATGTAAATACATTAATTTTTCTTTAATGGAGTGTTTTTACTTGTGATACCTGTCAACAACTATTTACTAAGACGAGATCGAAGTAGGGATAAATAAATATACTTAAAAAATGTTAAATATTTATATTTTAACATAGGTTACCACACTATTACTTTATTGTCTTGTTTGAAACTTAATTCAATAATCATTTGTTATTGTTATGTGATGGAGAGATGCCATGCATAGTTTTAATACAGAACCAGAGTCAGTACTGTCTATATGGAGACTGTCATGAGGGTCACAGCTGGAGTTTATACAAAAAAATGAATCTGACATTGTAGTACATGTTCCATTTATATATGACCTTATATTTTATATTTTGAGTTATGCTAGCATGAACCTCATTTAGATTTCTCACTTGAGCTGTAAAAATCAAAAGAGTTTTTCACTTGAAACTCAAGAGTTTTATCCAATTTCAGGTTGTCCCATGTGGCCTGGAATTTTTGTAGTTATATTATGTTTTTATAATAACATTCACATCTTTGAAGTCGATGCATTAAACATTTTTTGAGATAATTTACAATAATAAAATTATATTTGTCATTTTGAGATATTTCGGTCGGCCAGTGTAATTTCCAATTGGGCTGAGGCTATATATAGTGGATTAAGCCAAGTGCAGCACTCTTAGCGAGTTGTCAGTATTTTTGAAAGCAAGAACCCTATCGGTTATGATTCCTTAATCGCTGTTAGCTGAGCTATATCTACCAGTCTGGTGTGCATTAGAAAACTCTACCTCCTTATAGTTAAGGGTTGAGAAATAGAACTTCTTATAATAAACCAAGTCTTGAGCTTCTACTATTCTGTGGTAATCTGAATATGTACTCTAGTAAATTATGTGTTGTAGTAGTATCCACACAGTATTCTTGAAGACATAATCTTACCATATCATCTGTCTTGGCTCTTCAAAGCATTGGAAAACTTTTCAATTAAACTGGACTTCTTTTAACCCTGCACTCACAACGTGAGATATTTGTTGCACATTTGACAACGTGGGGTCATATGTGACCCCATATAATATTATTCATATTGCTATTTAGTTTGTAATGTTAATTGTTTATATTGCCATTTTCTATAACTACTAGTCGTAAACTAACTATTTATATTAAAAATATTAAAGTTAAATGATAAATGGGCGTTTGAAAAATTAAACATCATAGTATCACAAATTGAGGTTATATGTATTTGTACATAGAAACCAAAACTTACATTAAAGTTTTTTCTCAAATTACATTACATTACGTTTTCTTTAGTAATAGTAGAATGCAGGAAACATACAAATTTGTTGGTGAAAAAATAATTAAAAAAAATATGGTGCATTGAAAATGTGAATAGAAAAGTGTGGTTAAAAAAAAAAAGTTAATAATCTACACAATTTGAACAAATACTTTGTCTGTGTTCGGCACATAAACTTTTATAACATTTAACACAACTTGTTATACCTTTCCGGTCCTTGTTTCGACCACAGTCATTGCATCTTCCAGGACGTTTCCCAGCTGGCTTTGGGATTGGTTGAGGTGGCGGGCTCCCAAGCACCTCCCTAATTAGCCTTCTTATATCACATGGTAAATGTGCGTTTTCTTGTTTTATTTTTATGTAGGCTTCTGCCAAACCTTCTCCTAGTTCTTTCAAATTGTCTGTTCTTGATTTTTTCATTCCTTTGTGGTGCAAGATTACATAGGAATTTATGCCAATTGCATCTAACATTCCATAAAAGTACCTCATGGGCCAACGCCTTGTTTTTCTTGAGGTTGTTTTTAGATGACACAATTGGTCAAAAACATCTACTCCTACTTTGGTCCTGTTGTAGAAATCAATGATTTCCGGTTTCTCGGAATTTTCAGCCAGTTCCCCTGTAGTGTGGAAAGAAGACAGCAACAACACATTTTTGTTCTTTTTGGGGACAAATGATACCATCATCTTGTCTTGTTGATATGCAAACGTAGTTGTGTTTGGTGGTTTGGATTTGGTCTGCAGTAAGGGTTGAGGTATTCCGGGCTTATTCTTTCTTAGCGTACCTACCAGTGTCAATTTATTTTTTGCCAGCTCTTCTGCAAGTTCAATCGATGTAAACCAATTGTCCACGCTAACGTTCCGGTTTGTGTTGTGGATTGGTTTTGTTAGATCTAAAACATATTATGTGGGGAGAGAAATATTTGGATTTTTTCTTTCTTCTTTCCCGACATAAGGAATTCCTCCAAAAAAATAAAATGTCTTAGCATCGCAAATTGAAACAATTTTCAGCCCATATTTGTCGGGTTTATTAGGCAAATAGACTTTAAATAGACACCTACCCCGGAAACCTAACAAGGCTTCATCGACAGTCACCTATGCAGACGGAGTATAGTTGTTCTGGCAATTACTTATAAATATATTCCATACTTCCCGAAAGGCAGCAAATTTGTCATGTGTTCTTCTTTCAGCACGAGTTATTTTATCATCAAAGCGTAATGTATTGATGAGGAAATCAAATCTATTCTTAGACATTATACAACGTATAATTGGAGGTCCATACTTTTTGTCCCAAAATTCCGTAGTGGACAACCCAGATGATTTCAAAACTCCAGATAAAAATAAAACTCCAAAAAGTGCTTCTATTTCAATAAAATCAACGTGTTGAAGGTACCTCTGATCAGATGAAAAATTTGCCCTTTGTTTGTCTATTTCACTGTTGGTATGAAGAATAATTTCATTTATAATTTCTTCAGTCATAAATAAATGAAAAATCTTACTTACAGACGTTTCTTTGACGGCTTCCCCTTTTGGGCCAGGCAACTTCAACACGATGTTTTTTTGAGCCGTACGGGTATTCTTTGATGAAAATGGTTTTCCATACCACTTCAGTCCGTTTCTCCCATACATCACTTTTCTTGTCATTTCTTGTTCAATGTCACTATCACTGGATGCTTCTATATCAGAAGCATCAAAAACATCTTCAATTCTATCTTCTTCTAACTGTCCATCATCATCTTCACTTATATGTCCGTCATTTAATTCATCATCAGTACTTTCATCAGCAGAATTCGTCTCAATTTTTCTTCTTCGATTTGCCGAAGAAGTTCTGTGCGAATTTCATCGTCCGTATTAAATATTTTATTTCCCGACATTATAAATTGTAAAAGTAAAAATGTTACGTTAACCACAACGTGGGTCGCCCGTGACCCCAAAAGCACTATATATGTTTCCTATGAAAGGTTTGAAAGCAGACTGGCCCTCTGTTATGAACATCTTGTCAGGACAGGAAGGTACAGGATCAGACATGTCGAACAGCTGGAGTTAAAAGGACTTACACAATATTCTTAGGAATCGGGGGTCATGGGTGACCCCAAGTTGTGAGTGCAGGGTTAATGGTGTTCAGGACTATATTTGGCTGTCACTTTGCTTTTAATTTTAAGAAAGAATGAAGGGTAAAATTAAAGTACTCATTATACAATGTTTATATATTTAGATCATATCAATTATTTGCCCATAAAAAAAAAATAAAAATAAATAAAATAAGAAACAAACTAGTAATTCATAACTCTAGAGAAAAAAAATATGTTCATCTTATTCGGTATTTACACATATTTTAATAATGTCAAGGATGATTGATAAATTAAAAATGATGGAGATTTGCAAAATTTGTACTGTTTTTAAATATTGGGCCCCAAGATCCACTTTTGTTGCTACTTAAACTCAGATTAACGACCTTTGGAGCTGGGCATGAATTTATATTCATCTTCGTTACCATGAAGTTATTTCTCCTAAAAAAAATAATAAAAAAGCACATAAATAAAACAAAATAAAGGAAATCCTGATAAATTCTTAGTTCAAATATTTGTCTTGAAAAGTATCAGTTGAATGTTTAAAAGCACTTGCATTTTTTTTAAATTAAGTATTTTCTGTGCTAAAAATTATTTTTTGCTTGTGATAAAATGATAAATTAATCTTTTCGTATTTATTAGTTTTATCATTTATATATATATATATATATATATATATATATATATATATATATATATATATATATATTTTAATGTTAAATTGAGAAGAACCAATAATTAATGTTGATGTATTCTATTTTTAGATTCATAACAAACGTATGATCTTAGTATATATTTTTCGAATTAAATAGATTCTCATGCATTGATTACCTGCACTCCCTTGGATGAGCTATTGCTGCAGCTGGAGAGAAACCATAATCTCCTTGAACCATTTTGGATTATTCTTCCACTCAAAAGTTTTTGGTTTCGAATTTATTTCCTTTCCCTGTTTCATTATAAAAGTGTTGTGAATGACTTAACTAATAGGGAACTAAAACTATTTGTAGAATCTGTAGTCTTACATTTATAACAACTTCACATGCAACAATATTTGGATTCTGTTTGTCACCTTGTAATCATTTATAAAAAGCCCACATCTCCCTTTGTAACAGAGCTAATTTGGAGACCCTTAGAAATATTTCTGAATGACCTTCATAGTATAACAAGTCATTAGAAAACTACTTCTTTATTTATTAAAGTTCAAATTAGCTTAAATACAAACACCTGAATCTGTAATTTTGCTAACCTTCCTTTCTCTGTCCCAAAAACTAATGTTAATGGGTCGTTTCAACCAAAATATTTAATATCCATATTTTGTTTTTTTTTTTGAAAAAAATGTTTAAAAAAAATAAATTAAAATAATTTTCTCACTAATTATTCTCTATTAAATGTTTTGAACCCCTTCTTTTACAGCTTCCTTGTTGATAAATAAAGTACCACAAATGATATTCATCAATTTGACAATAAATCTTAAAGATTATATATTTTAAATATTTTCACTATATATTCAAGAAGCCTATTTGACAGCTTCTGGGTTCTTATAGATTATAAGAGTTTCCAAGATCCCTTGTTAGAACAGCTTCTTTGAATCTTTTGCATTGTAGTAATTTCCTCTATAAGTTGTTTGATTGAATATTCATTTTTAAGGGGTGTTGTCTGTGCAAAGGACTCTTAATGAATTTACATAATTTCATGATTATACATTAGCCATTTGTACATAGTGATTCTTTGTTGCTAGCAAAAGTTTCCCTCACAATAATAGTCTCACTTGCCTTAAATTAGGGGGGGGGGGGCAAAATATTGGAGGCTAAGAAACTGTTCAATGGCTCGCTTATTGTTATATATCTGGGGAATGCTCTTGATGAATACTCTTTAGATACACAACAGAGCTATGGTATGGTTGAAGGTAGCATTCTTTGGTTTCACTTCCCTCCTGTCTGTATCTGATTTATGGATAATTTTATTGAAAATCAAACAGTCAATATAATGTAAAAATGATATTTTTTTCCATTATTATGTTTAACTGTTGATTTTTTGTGTTAAAACCCCTTGGCAGATGGTAGAAAATCTTGCCACATTTTTTAGCAGATTTCCTTAATGGAAATAAGCTATTCAGGTCGTACTCAAGAAGTGATTTTTGAAAAATTTCCTGAAATGTCCATAGATCTTACCCAGGAGATGATGAAAATGAGGTCCCTCCAAAATTATATATATTCTATTCTGGAGTATTAGGTTTTTAAAAAAATTAACTTGAATATCATTCAGGTTGACAAACCTATTGGAGTCTGTCTATTTAGGTTTTTAATAAGAATATTTACAATTGCCTGTTTTATTTTTAATGAGATTTAATTTATACCCACATTGCATTAATCACAAGTGAGATCACTATTTGAATTGATTTTAACCCTAGGATCTTTAGTTGACCAATGAATGAAATGTATAAATATCTTGTTTATGGTTTACAGTTTATTTATATAATAATACTGTTAAAACTAATAAAAATTGAACTTATATGTGTAAGTTAATTACCTATGGGACGTTGTGTATGAAAGTAAGCACTGAAAGCTCCAAGTGGTTTCCTATATTACCTCTTCTGCTTCCCAAGCTGGTGGACAACCTAAAATTAAACAGAAAAAGTAGACTTAAGTAAAAAAAGTTAAATGCCCTGATAATTGTTATATCCATGTACAGTAAATGCTGATTAACTTATGCAAATATTTTATACATTGTCTTCCTAAATTGAAGACATGTTTAGACTTCACATATTCACATTATTTATTATTTCACTTTAATACTATTAGTATTCTATTTCCTTGCTCCCGATAATAGTGAATGGTTAAAAAAGAATTATCTGATTCCATGACTAAATATAAGTAATATATAGGAAAAATAGGAAGTAAAATTAATTTACATGTAGGCATTCTACCCGCAGATAAATTTTATTTCATGCTACGATATTTTGGTGGCACAGACTGCATCAAGAGTATATAAAAATCCTTTTGAAACATATTGCAGCAATCACAATAACTGAATTGATTACTGATTTTATTTAATGTTGTAGGTTATCTATTTCACTAGATAATAGAGAAACAAATTCCTTATCATTTACTAAACCCCGGAGAAAAAAAATAAACTGTGAGTTATTGAGACGAAGGATGCAGGTAAAAGCATGTCTTTTGGACTTCTAACCATCTAAACCATCACTGAGGCAGTTTTTTATTCAAAACTTTAAATACCTATTCAGTGCTCTCTTCAACAAGATGGAAAGTGCCCAATAGTATTGAAGAATGAATTCATGTGAATCGCTTTTATTAGCAGGAAGGTCAATGTAACATATCCCCATAGATTTCCTCTGTAACAGAGTTCCACTCAAAGGAAAATGGGCCAACAACTTTGTGACTGGGCACTGCTCAGAAAATGTTTAGCGGCCTCTCTTTTGTAAGCGTTTTTTGGTTCCCCAAATTAGCACAATGTTTTGATTGACTTTGCCACTCAAATGGAAATTTGCTTCATCACTGATGCTTAAAAGTGTACTGAAATTGTTGTAGTCTTTCATAATTTGCACCATTTGGTTATAAAATCAGTCTCGCTATTAGTCATTGTTAAGAACCTGAGTGACGTAAAATTTATAGGGCTTCAATTGAAGACATGTTTGAAGCAGGGGCCTAACCATGGATTGAGGCCAACTAAATTAATGCTTGGATTTCATTGAGCTCTGATTAAACACACTGTAGAATCTGTAGGATCCATTTTATTCTTTTGTAATTTTTTTTGCCTTCCTTTGAGGATTCACCACTTCCAGAGGAGGTTGTTGGTGGTCATCAACAACGATGTAATATGCCGTGCATGTCACATGGATGGCAATCATGCGAAATTTATCTTCTTTCTAAAGGCCACTCATTTTGTCTCACACATTACTTCTTTTTCATATCAATTCATGGAATTGTTTCTTTCTTTTTGAATCACCCAGGATTAGGATCATCAATCAACATTCTCTTAAAATTAAACAATTAATTTTGATTTCAAGTATGAAGTAAGAATTTTTAAGTAATTTTTTAAAGTAAGTAAGAACTTTTTTTATTATTGTTTATTAACGTCCACTTTTTGTAACTAATTGGGGGCTAATTGGGTCATCAACAGGTTACCACCCTTTTCTAGCCAGGGTGGGACTAAGGATTTTATTTAATGAATTCCGTCACTAAATAAATTCCTATTGCCCAAGCGGGAATAGAACTCGCCACTCTGCATTTTCCATGTGAGATGGTAAGTACTGGAAAAGAAAAAAAAAATAGCTTTCAGAAACTGCCAATGTTGGAAAACTAATTTGAGCTTAAATAGAATTGCATGAAAAGTTGATCCAATTTTAAATAATTAACATGCCTGTAGTTATGGAAATCTGATTCATATCCAGTAAAAAAAACCTTAAATGTTGATCCCAAAAGTATTTTGTCATGGTTTTAGATCTGTCATATCATGAAAACAATAAAACTTATAGTTCCCAGTACTGTAAAGAGTTCCTGGTATACTTCTTTTTTAGAAATATGGGTGTCAATGTAGCAGTGTTCACAAGGACCGTAAGGTGCTTCCATGTTCTATTCTATAGAAAGCTCTATGTTTTAAAAGTTTTTATTGAACCAAAAACGTGAAAATGTACAAAATGGGGTTATACATGGACACAGTTAAGCATGACTAATCTAAGAAATTGACGAGTCCAAATGGTTAAGAAGAAAAGTGTTTATGATATTGAGTGCACTAAAAGAGTAGAACAGATTGAGGGTCTGAGGCAATAAAAAGGGGAAAACTGAGATCTGTTGGACATAGGGGAGGGGGATGAATGGAATCTGATAGGCTAGCCAAAACAAATTGTTATATGGAACACCAGGTGGGCCGAGAAGAAGAGGAAGGCTCAAGCAGAGTTGGTTGGATGAGCTTGCTGAGGCTAGGCGATAGTAAATCCTACATATTCTGAATGGGTGAAGATGATGGCCAAGGCCTTGCTCCTAAAAGAATTATAGTCTTTACTAGTTAGTTTCTTTTATAAACAGTTACAAAAAATGATACATTCATGAAGAAATGTTTAATGGAATTATTTGACTTTTTATATAAATAAGCTTACACTTTATCTCTAATCGAATAGCATTTTCTGGACTAAATGAAAGTAAATAGATTTATCTTTTGCAGGAAAAATATTAGTAAGTGGATAAATGTTATAATTTGCTACAATATGAGGTACTCGTTGTTTCAAAGAATACAACTATTGAAGCTTATGGTACTAAACAAAAAATTATCTTATAGTGTTATCTTACTTAGATATTCCTCATCTGCAATTTTATGTAAATGATACGCTATTTATAACTTATGTTACAATGCCTTACTGAAAGCTAGATGTTTGTGGTAAACATGTTTTACAGAACATATGGTATGACATGATTGGTCACACATAGTACAATAATAAACTAAAGAAATTTTAATTATCTAAGTAACCTAAAATATTATTGGCTTAATATAAATAAGCTGAAAAGTAAATGAAAAAATCATTTAGTTCTATATTTTTTTTTAATTTGCTTATTCCAGCCACAGGGGTCTCATGCTTTGAGCCTTAACTATAACTTCAAAAAAAATATTTCAATTCATTCTTAATATGAAATCAATTAGAATTATGTTGATAGCCTTTTAATGGTCCTGACATAGTTCAATTAATGAAAAACAAGGCATATACCCAAAGACCTTAATAGTATTAAAGGCATATCTCTTGCTTAATTTCACAATCACTGAAGAACTTTTAGTATGAAGCATAATACAATTTCTTTTACATTATATATATATATATATATATTGCGGCTCATGTGAGCTTTGAGAGTTAAGATGTTTGTCTTAAAACAATGTGTTTTATCCCATTGGCTAACTATTAGCTAATAGTTCTGGAGATAGAGACTGGAAACCATGTTAAATATGTATATGCTAAAATTGATTTTATTCATCAAAATTAGCCTTAGCTTAGTTTTTTATTAATTTTTTTTTGAATATCACTGAAGCAATTGGTCATTGAAAAAAAATGTGTTATGTAACAATATGTAGGATTAAATAATGCATGATATGCTCCATTGAAACAACAAAACTTATGATTATAAAATAACTAAAAAATCTAGATTGGGCGTTAGAAAAAATGTCTCTCCCCCTCACGTGGGTAACTTGTAATCTTAATCTCTCTCTCTCTCTCTGAATATATATTATAAAAATGTGACACCAAAAATTTACTTTCAGAATTTCTTATTTTTAGTTCTTCATTAGAAAACATACAAAACAAGTTGAATTAATGATTTGAACAGTATAACGAAATTAATCAACTACAACTGGATTATAGTATTTAACTGAATTTGTACTTGAAGCCTAGCACCTTAAGGCTTTCGAACATTTTATAGTATGTAGAAATAGATACTTAATATTTCTTTCATACCTGATTGTTGACAGAACTCTGTTTGTAAATTGGTACACAATGATCCTCATTGACACATACTATTTCAAAAAATTGTTAAAGAAAAAATACTCTGATGAACAACTTTTCTTCCTTCGAGCTGAAAGAAGACTAAGGTTGTTTTCGCAATCTTTCCATTTATTTAGCCTTGTGGTCTACACTATTAAACTGGTTTGGCTGGTTTTGAACAGGCTGATTTCAGTTCCCTGGGAGTGGGGACAGTGAAGAGGAAAAAAAAGTAGAATATATCAAGAATTGTATTTTTAATATAATAAAGGTTTTTGTATTCAACTACCATTTTATGAATAAACAGATTGAAGTGTATATATATAAAAAAAAACAAATTTAATATTTGAAATAGGCGTAGAACTAAACATGAAGCTATTTTAGGATCAGTATTGTGAATTATTTTGTTTATAAACCTTTTTTATGGTATTTATATTGGGGTCATGAAGTTCAGAATATTAGTTTTTGATGCCTGAAAAATTGTAACATGCATTATTAGTTTATTTATTACCTTGAAAATGCTTATGTAAGTGCCTGATGACCTTTTCATTTATACATGCTTCCTTTTAACGCACATCATTCTCCATAAATTCCTTTTTATCCTTCTTACATTTTTTCCCCCATGTGTTACACTATTTCTAACATGTTATAGGAATGTTGTTTCACTTTAAGTATATGAGTTCTCACTTTTTAATGGAGTGCAAAGCTTAGTCTTAGACATTTTCTAACTATTAATTCAAAAATATTTGATGTACAAAAACTTTGTAGTTTTCAGCTCACTATTCTCAGTGAACCATTCAAGAACCTTAATATATCCTGAAGAGGGACGATTTAAATTGTACAATTGCCACACTTCGGTGGATTAAATCACTTCAATTTTATGTTTTCTATAACCAAACATGACTTTGTGTACAACAGCCAATAAAGTTTCATTGTCTATTTTTCATGGCATTAATGATCCTGAAATCACTCATCTTGCCTTATTCTTATATGCTCTGTAACTATTTTTGTTACTTTTTTTTCTCTTGTGAGCCTACCCACTGTCAATAGTTCTGACATCATATATATATATATATATATATATATATATATATATATATATATATATATATATTTTAGTGCCTAGTTTTTAATGCTCCGTACACTTGTACCTCTGGAATGTATTAACCACTTAACCAGTTCTGATGATGAAAGTAGCTAACTCTTTTAAAATACTCGATGGTGGCTTAGTATTTATGTACCGTCACCAGCATGTTTACTGTTGTCACCCATCTAGTGTAAGATGGCCTTCAATTCTACTGCCAAATTATAAAATAATTATAAAATTCTGAAATTTTAATCCTTCGTCAGTCCTTTTTTTTTTTTTTGAGTTTTACATTATAGCATTAATTCTTACAATTGACTATTTCTATAAACGATAAATGTTTTGGAAATTTTGAATTATGGGACATCTAAAGAATAGAAGAAACTCCAGATCTCCAGCAAATTAAAAAGAAAGCCCTTCCTTCGGGGGTGCTTAACCTAAGCAGATTTCTCATGTGATGGTATGAAACATCAACTGATCTCATTCTCTCTTTCTAAAATCCAATGAGTAGAAGTGGGGGGTTTACTAAAAGCTGTATACAAGAAAGTATGAATAACTCCTCTAATAATTATTTTGAGAAAAAAAAATGTATAGAACAACAATTGTAGTGTATGAATAGTTTCAGAAGATGGGTGTTGAATAAAACAGTTCAGTATGGAGTATGGCAAAGATCAAATAAACATTTTCAAGTTAATAACAGAAAATCTTAAATGGTGTTGTCATTAAATTATATATTTGCTTATTCCTCACGCAGTTAAAGTTAAATAAAAACAATATTTGGGATTTAAGCTCCCAATAAAATGGTTCAACTAATATCAGCTTATTGTTAATATAATATGAGTAGGTGTGTGGTTTACTGAATTCTGAAAACTAAAAAGTGCAAACATTGCGGTTACTAATCACAACAACATTTATAGGGCATTCAATTTGTAATAAGAATAGTTCTATACAATTTTTCAAATCCGAAACAATATCGCAAATATTTCGGTATTCCCCTTCTCTAACCCTCCCCCCCCCCAAAACAAATTTTATCCATTAACTTACTTGGTCTTCAATTTTACATAAAGCGCTTATATATCAAGTTTGGTAACGATAGAAAGACAATTGGGACCTCTAGAGTGGTAACAGACATATATATATTTCCGACATCTACTAGGTAGGATCAATGGACATTTGAAGAAATTTGACGAAAATCGCGTAATGAGTGCGACTTCAATATTTCCCTAATGGAAATTAGCTAACATCTAAGAAAATTACGTATTAGAAGAAATGAGAAGTGACTCAATAAAAAACCATGATTAATTAATAGTAGGTTCTTTTCAGTCGCGAGCACATTTGAAATGTGGATATTGGAATGCAGACTCGTCAAATAGCGTATTTGTCTTATTTATTAAATAATTTGATTTTGAAACTCTCCTAAGATTCCCCTACTTGGTCCTAAGACTTCTCCTGTGATTTTGCTAGATCACATTGAGAAACAATAAATAAAATAAATCAATTTGTTTCAATCAGTCACATAGTTAGTGCTACAACTTCGTCTAGGACCAGATTTCAAACTGCAGAAAAACTGGGCGATTCGACTTTAATTTGAAATTTCTCTGCATCCTGGAATAAAGAAATAACATAATAAGACATCACAAGTAATATGTACAAATGACTCACTGATTTCTTTAAATTGCTGCATAAGAGTGAGTTGTCAGTTCTTATTGGAGCAGCCATGGGTAGGTTTTTTTTTTTTTTTTTTTTTTTTTTTTTTGAAATAATGCAAAGCTCACTGAGGTAAACACAGCCTTCTCTTTAAAATGTGCTGTCTTTAAAATATCGTCTTACCACTTCTCACGTATTAATGACGGATTGTAGAAAATAGTGAAGTTATGATTAATCTCACACCATAAACTCCAAAGCAAGTGACTTCCATTGGTGGTATCAAATTGGTTTACGGTTACATCATGTAACATTCTTTTCTGGATTGGATCTTTAATAATGGAAAATTAAATAAATGGCAAAGCTTATTTATAAAGAAAGGACGGAAGACGGTAGAATATTTTTCAAAAATTATAAAATAAAATTTTCAATAATAAAAATCCCCGTTCTCCCTTTTCAATCAACTTCTATTATGTCATAGTGGATTAAAATATTAATAATAACTCCACATAAGTCCGACACCACAAATAACATTTTTCTTGTGAGCTGTCAAAACTGTACCTCAGACACAATTGAAGGGTTTGCTGCAAAAAGGAGGTAGCTCCAATTTTTCCAGTTTTTGGGAAACCAAAAAAAAAGTTTAAAAAATTCAAATTTTAAGTTATGTAAAAATATTATTGTTGCTTACTTTCAATTATAGTGTTTACATGTTAGAACAGTATTTTCATTCAAAAAATATCATCCAAATGTTGGTGGTACGTGTCCTTGGAGCTACCTCTTTTTTGCCCAAAAGAATGGAATATGAGGAAAGGACGAATATGTTATGTCTTGGAAAAAGGTGTAAAAATAAATAGAATGTACTATTATTAGGTTTTTTTTTTATTCAAAGAAAACTGAAAATAAAGTACAGCAAAATTATTGGTTTTACAAACAGAAAATAACATCACTATAACGAATAACATAAAATACGAAAATAACATCATAACGATTGAAGCTGCATCCTTTTTGTGCCAAATAAAAGAGGTTTTTTTTTGGCACAAGAAAGTGTTTATAACTCCCAACAGCTATGGGATGGAGCTACCTCCTTTTTGCAGCAAACCCGTCAATTGTATTTGCTGCAAACGTATTATTTCGCAATGGTTTTACAATGTTGTCATAAAAACATCAAATATTATTTATTGTGTGTATATTGATTTTGTAAGGGGGAATGGTACCTTATGGGTAATTTAATAAGTAAGAATGTCTGTCCCCTATTCAGAACTTTGTGACAAAAACATATAAAGGTTTCTTGCTGCAATTCAACTTTTAAATAATATATAAATGTCTGTAGATAATACAGACAAAATGTGAATGTGCGAGTGTGTATACGTATGCTTCTTCTTATTCGGGACGAAATATTTTTATATGTTCTTCATAGTTTCATGATAAGGATCACCAATAAAAAACGTTTTTTCTGGGAACTTCATTCATACTGCGCTACATGTTTCGTGGCTTACACAACCACCTCCTCAGGGGCTATCCATTTCTGAAGACCTGATTTCCTACTTTCGTTCGTTATGTATGTATATATATATATATATATATATATATATATATATTACACCACACACACACACACACATATATATATATATATATATATATATATATATATATACTCTCCCATATAATAAAATTTCTTAACCAAACAAAAAGAAATATTTACGGTTGATGAAGTGACTTGTGAGATACTAATAATTCCCTTTTCAGATTAACCAATTTCCAAATATTGCGGTACTGATTATGAACATAAAATAGTTATGGCAATTGCGGGGTTACTTTAGTAATGATTTCAAAATTATTAAATGAATATATGAATAGAAATAGTTTACTGCACTACTCAATATTTCAAATATAAAAATATTTTACTGCCAGTTAAATAACAGTAGAAAGACAAGGTTTAAACATTTTAATAATATAAATACAGTTTTCAAATGTGTTCTGGGTTTTGAATAATTTTCCAGTTCAAGATTATATACATATATGTTATTATGTTAGTTTCTTTGTTCTTTTTTACAACATGCATCCCATAATCATGATTCGAGCGTTCTGAGCTTACTTGGAATGCAAGAGCTACGTGGAACTGTGCACATGAGAGGTCACCTTTCAGTGAACTTTTCCGTTTTCCTCCTATGGGTGTGTCTCTCTTCTTGCTCTCTCACTCTCTCTCTCTCTCTCTCTCTCTCTCTCTCTATATATATATATATATATATATATATATATATATATATATATACACACACACACACACACACACACACACACACACACACACACTCACACTCATATCTTTACTTTTCAGAGCTTACAGGATCCAAACACAACACAAAAACCGCTTCAGAATTATTTTTCTCTAAAACTAACCTCATCTACAAATAATTTTGGCATTGTAACAGCTTCAAATCCGAATTATTAATGGGGATTAATACAATAAATAATTACTATTAGCCACAATATTGCTCTCTGTTACTATTACTGATCTCCTAGCACGTAACTGAACGTGCATGTAATGTACGGGAAGACATCACCAGTGTCTCATGAGGTAGAATAGCTGATCTTACGCAAAGTCAGTATTGATAGTTCTTTTTATTCCAGCTATTATTTCAGATGTATCGAATCAATTATTTCTTTTGTGAAGCGTCAATATTTTAATCGCATGAAAAGCTTAGTAAATATTTTAAGGAGATTCCTCATAATCAAAAAATCACCTTTTGAGGTTGCACTCCACACCAACAGTAACAATACTACCCAGGAAAAGCATTAGCGACTCCAATGTTTTGTTTGATCGTTATCAAACTAAATATTTTTAATTGTTTTGTGTAAAAAAAAAAAACCCCGTCACGCAGGGGCTGCTCAGACTTAGCAGATTTCCCACATGCTGGTATATAACATTCTTGTGATCTCATCTCACCACATATTCTCCATTTCTAGAAGAAGGGAGTGAGGGAGGGGGTATCTGACGACCGAAAACAAGAAATTACGAATAACCAGCTTAATACTAGATTTAGGAAAAAGCGCATAAAACATCAATTGTAGAACGTCATTAGTTTAACAAGATTGGTTCTATGACATTTTTGTCAATATGACTGATAATGACGGAGATATTTTGAATTTCCGAATCCCCCCTCAAAACCTTCACAATTCCAAGTCCAAATTCAGCCAATAACAAAGACGATGTTGACTGTTGAATGAAACAGTTAAACATCGAGTATGGTATAAATTAAATAAACATATTCGAGTAGAAAACGAAAAATCTTAATTGATGAAATGATCACATAACGTATTTGCACTTACCTCACAAATTAAAAGTTCAATACTTGGTATTTAACTTTGAAATGAAGTGGTTCATGATATAACAGCTTTTTGTTAATATGACGTTAGTAGGAGTGGGGTTTACTTCAAGCAGAAAACTTTAAACTCCAAATATCTTGGTTAATATTCATGATAGAGAAAAGGTGTGACAAAAATTTATAATCATTCAATTTTCAATAAGATTGGTTCTATTAAGTTTTTCGATCCACTGTATAATAACGGAGATATTTCGATTTTTGACAGCTTTAACAGACTAATATATATGTATATTTATTGTTTTGAACGGACCTCATTTTCGTCATCTCTTGAGTAGGATCGATGGACATTTCAGAAAATGTTTCGAAAATCGCTTCATGTGTAAAACCTCAATAATAACCCCTTAAGAGAAAATCTGCTAATAAGCCAATATTTCGTGAAAACTCATATTTCAGGCCTAACGTCGTTGGACCTTTACTTTATGAGGCATAAGTCTGACTTGCCGTCTTTCTCTATGAGTGCATACAAGATGGAGTGCTCTGAAGATGGAGTCAATAGTCTTCGAAAGTGATTAGCACTGAAATTAAAAACTTGTGAAGAATTTCACATTTTAATTCCTCTCCAAGTTCAACCGAGTTACTTTTTATTTCTGCCTTCTGCTAACCCGTACTCCTAGTCATGAAATTTTAACTTAAGGCAACTAACTCTTTCTCTTTACATCTCATGCCTAGAATTTATTATTTTTTTAAAATATTTATTCGTTTATTTGCAATAACATATATAAATATTACAAGCAAATGGTGTGAATGATATAACAATTGGCTTGATTATTCACTTGAGGTGGGAAGTTGTCCATTGACAATACCCACATTGGAGGGAACATTGACTGGTACTAAATGGAGTTATTCTGAGCACTACACAAGGAGATCTCTTGGCCACTTACGCTTCAGACGTCGTCTTGGGTTTTCTGGAATATGGGTTGACGAAAGTGATTCGACTAAAGGATTAGAATGTGTGGGAAGGAGAGAGTGGAATTTCTGATATCTGGATTTGGCGAGGGCATTGACAACATGCCTAGATTAAATTTCCTATCATATTGTTACCCTGTTTAAATAGGCTTTTTTTCTTACAGAAGACATAGATAATAGATTTTGAGACGATATCATCATTGTTCCAGCGTGGAAAACCTTGTTAGTTAAAGCAGCTTTTCGTGACGGACATTTCTGGCTGACGATTCAGAGAGCACTGTAGTTTTCTAATAATTGTCCCAAATGGGGTTAAGTACTCTAATTTAAAGTTTTATTTTCCTACTCCGAACTTTAGTCCAACTTGACTAGGATAACGTTTTTTTTTTTAAAAAAATTACAAAGTATATTCTTCAAAATAATACAAATTTCGTCTTCTAATTTAATGCGGATAAGGTAAAAGATAAAAAGTTGATTATCCTGCATTGTATTCGTTTATTCTTCTTTTAAGTTATTCTCGTAAATTTTGAAATAAATAATTGCCCTGTATGATAAACCATAGAGTCGATTTCACTGCTTTGCACAAATGTAATTAAGTTACTACATGACTTCCTAGTGCTCCCATTAAATTAATAAAAAATTGCTTGCATTTATTATAATTTGAAAATGGTATTCGATATCGCCGTTCTATAATAAAATTTACTATAGAATACATCTTTCAATATATACTGTAAAATGCTTATTTCAATATATAATATCAAATGTATTAGATGAAAATATCAGGGAACATAATTTATAGACGATTTTATGGTTAAAAAAGTGTCTCTGTAAATTAGTTTTTACCACTAATACTTAAGGAGATATTCGTATTTTATTTTTCATGCTCCTCTAATGCCCCCCAACAAGTTACTGACGTCACTACCAAACTTTTCAAAATGGTCCCAGGAAGGGTCAAAACGGATAATTCCGTAAAATTTGAAAACTAAAATTTTTTTCAATTATAATACTTCCTTTAATCCGTGTACAGAAGTAAATGATTGATTCTGCTTTTTTTTTATTTTAAATTAGGAAAATCAAGAGTAAATGTTAACAATATTAAAAATGAAATTCCAAATTTTAACAATATTAAAAATATTCTAACGATATTTTGATTTCAAAATACGAATGGACTCATTTTCGATGCTCCCTTAGGTAAAATCGATGGAGATTTGAATAGAAATTTCGAAAGCTCAATTTATTATTTCATTTCAGTTTCAATTTAATATTTGATATTATTATTATAATGTACAGTTACTAAATGAATGCGTTATTGCCAACGACATATGTTGCTGTCTAGTTGTACTAGTTGTCTCAGGAAATTCGCTAATTACTGACGTCTTTCTTGATGTATCTATCAAGTCAGTAGCTGTACCTTCCAAGAAAATATGTTCGAAATTCCCGGGGAAGAAATGATGTCAATTTGAATTCTCATTATCATGTGCAAATGGAAGATACATTAAGTTGCTTGAAAGAACCATAAACACGGTATAAGTCTTTCGGTGGGGCTTGTTCAACCGGTCTACACGTGGCTTTCGAGGTCTAGAGAACTGTGTTTCGAAGAAACTAGATCTGACTAGTTTCCATAGCAGAAAAACAACAAGCAATAGTGTGGGTGTAGCTATCATCGCTCTTGGTTTACCTGGAGACATGGGCTCGATTCCCGCACGAAAATGTGTATTCATGTAAAACAGAAGATCAAGTTCGTTAACGGTTGAAATCCTACGAGAGGGGAAGTGCAATTTAAGAAGTAGAAATCTAAAATTATATATATAGTTCACTGTTACCGCCCAAGCGGTCACGATGATTGTTTGACCGTTACCAAAATCGATAAATAAGCGTTTAATACAAAACTAAAGGTCAAGTTCGTTAATGGTTGAAATCGAACCATTGGGAGGGAGGGTTAAGAGGGGGGATTTCGAAGCTTCGAAATATCTCTGTTATCAGAATTCGGACTGAAAAATTGTATACAATCAATCTTATTGAAAATTAAATTTACAATAAATATTCTTTCATAGATTATTCTCCATCTTCAAAATTATTTGAGATATATGGAATTTTTAGTTTTCAGCCTTTAATACCAAATATTGTTTTCAATAGATATTTACTAGATGAGGTACTTCCAAATACATTGCGTAATGATGTCATAATTTAAGATTTTACTTTCTTAACTGGAAAATGTTTTCTACCCCATACTCGATATTTAGCTGTTTCATTTAAAACTAAAGGTCATAATAGTTAACTGCTGAATAGGGGGGGGGAGGGTGAGAGAAATTTTAAAATTAAAAATATCTCCTTTATTTTAGGTAGAAATAGAGAATATGTGGTGAGATGATATCACACAAGTGTGTTATGCCAGCACCTGGGAAATCTGCTTAGTTTAATCAACACCTGTGTGACGGACTTTATTTTCTATCAATGCCGTTTTATACATTTTTTTTTATCTCGAACATTAAATGAGTTATTTGCATTTTTTAGTTTTAAGCATCCAGTAACCCCCCCCCCCCCCCCATCACCACGTCATATTAGCAACACGTCAAAGTATCATGACAAGTCTTGTAGTCAGGCTTACTATGTGAATTGATCTTCCGTATATGATATATATTTTATGTGACGTCATCAATTAACATTTACCTCCTAGACTCACAAATTTGCATACGATCAATACCATACTCCATATTCAACAAACACAAATTATATTCTTTGATGCCGACTGTTGGACCAACAAGTTGTGAGTTTAGAGGTAGAGAGGATAGAATAAAATTAAAAATGTCCTATTAAAAATTATTAGCCCTATTGAAAAAGGTTATATAACCGATTTAAATTGTCTAGAATTAATATCATATAGTTGTTTCCTCTTACAGAACTATTAAGCTATTTGTATGTTGCTTGTTTCCAGCTCTCAGTTAACCCCCTCTCCTACTCACGCGATTTTAAATATCCGGAGCTGTATAACTAATCGTCTCATGTCCATTTCAAATTTTAAGTAGCGTTTACATAAGCTTCTTTCTACTCGAGAAATAGAAAATCGAATATGAGATTATATCGTCTGCGAGACAATTCAGTACACGAGAAATCTTAGAAGACTCCACACTTGCTATGGATGTTTTTGTCCTTCAGCCTTAGGAGATGGGGTGGTTAGTCTATAGAAAAGGGTTAAAATTAAAATTTTGAAATATTTCCATTAGTCGTATTAAAAAATGTTATGTAACCAACCCTGTTGAAAATGAAATACACTATTGTACAATGATTGTTTTATACATTTTCTGTCTCGTTAAAAGAATTACTTGTATTTGTGTTAGTTTTCACCCTTCATTTGACTCTCATACCTACTCATGCAATAGTCTCTTAAAGCAAGTGTATTAATAAAAATGTGACGTCCAATCTTATTATAAGTCCTTTTTATTTTATATTATTATGACTATTATTATTATTATTAATTAACGTCCACTTTTTGCAACTAAGGCTAATTGGGACGGGTTATCTACAGGTACCCATTTTTAGCCAGGGTGGGACTATGGATTTTATCTAATGAATTGCGTCACTAAATAAATTCCTATTGGACAGGAAAGAATCGAACTCGCCACTCTAGGTTTGTCATGTGAGATTAAGGTCAACGCTTTAACTCACATGACTAACCTGAGTCCCTTCATGACTATTATTATGTTTATATTTATTATATAATTCAATATATACTACGACTATTATTATATATATTGAATTGTAATATAAATCGTAATTGAGTGCCAGGCAAGTATATAAAACATAATTAGTACATGAACATTACATACAAGGCTGATTATATAACATTTTAGAATATTTCCTTAGTTAATTATAAGCAATTGAAACTCTTATCTATGGATGGTTTTCGAAAAATATTTGCAACTCCATTTTTGATTTATCCATCAAGTTACCAATGAGAAAAATATGAGGTACAAATATATGTGTGCGTTTGTGTGTACGTGTACGTCATTCTGAACGGTCTGATGTTCGTAATTTAATGTAACAAGTTTAAGCAGCACCGGCGTGAAGTACTTTATTTATGGAAGAATATATTAATCAAAGTCATTTACCTTAGTAGTTCTGCCAGTGTCACCCTGAAGGAGAAATTACTTCTTAAACTATGGCGTTGCCAATCCTTGCTGTCTGCAACGCTTGCTTGTGAAGTCTAACGGTGCACTGGGCTGCTTGAGACAACTTGGGGTCGCCAAATCGCGGAACAGATATTAAAGCAAGGTAACTTCCTAGGGGATGTCCTCCAAGCCATGTCTCAAGCAAACTCGTACAACTGCCCATTCTACTGGCCGCTGTATCGGAACAGTCACTACTAAAAATTGTCTGATGTTTGTATTTAATGAATTTAGACTCCACTATCCGGATTAAATCTGCCGGAAAAAGATAATAAAATCTTGGACTTTGTGTGTAGTGGGTTAGAAGTTTTATATACACACACCCACTCGCCTGTAAAACATATCAATAATCTTATAGACTGTAGGTAACGCAATATTAAATGTACTATCTTACTAGTCAGCGTCGGATAGGCCAAGTCGGCAGGTCGGAAAATGGCGAGGGTCCGCAGTCCAATGGGGGCCAAATGAAAAAAAGCTAAATTTAAAAGCCTATCAATTTTATTATTAATTAACATCCCAAATAATATTTATTTACACTCGTAAATACATTTTTGATATATTTCTATAAGTAAATGTTATGATTGTATTTTGCACTTAATGCTATTCTTAGTTTTGTTTTTTTTTAAAATTGGTAATGTTTTGTTAGGAACGAATGTTCTGAATTATTAATACACTTAAATCTATATTTATTAATTTGTTTAATAGCCTACAATCCTATTACAAATACTTGTTATATACACTATTGTTGAATTAAATATGAGGATTTTATAACCTCAAAGTCATCAGCTACTTATTTTATTAATTTCAATTAAAAATATTCTTATTAAAGACTTGCTAGTAAGGGTTTTATGATTTGCATGCATATATGTATATCATTGTTGCTAAATATAAATAAATATAAATTTATAGAGAATTAAAATTACAACAAGATTGGACCTGTAACACTTTTTTATCAGAGTCATAATAGTCAAAATATTTTGAGTTTTCAGAGTATTGTTTATGTGAGATGAGGGTTTGCTGAAGGCTGAAAACTAAAAAATGCAAATATCTTGGTTAACATACAAGATAGAGAATAAATAAATTTATTTATTTCCCCCCTAAGGGAAATCTGCTACAACATTTTGGCTTTGAGCCAACGGTTGAAGAAATGCCTATTGTTTTCCATTTTGTTTTATTTTTATAATTTAAAGAATTTAAAAAAATAAAAATAAAATGTGACATTTAGTAACTAGGCAGTTGAATATGACAGATGTCGTAAACTATAGACGTAAATAAAATGAGTGCAAATTTCCCAGGAATGTTCTAAATTTCCTTCTTGAGACATGTTCGTAGAGGATATTCGTTTTAAAAAATATATACTCATACAGATAATAACCCTAAGAGTTAAAAATCTGTACATCCTTAAAGGTTAAAAATCCATGCAGTAAAACTCACTAAGAGTTAAAAATGCTCACAGTATAAAAGAGTTAAAACTCCATTGAACAAAACCCATAAGTGTTAAAAATCCATACAGTAAAGCTCACTAAGAGTTAAAAATCCATAGAGGAAAACTCACGAAAAGTAAAAGGTCTATACAATAAAACCCTTGTGAGTTGAATTCCAAACAGTAAAACTCACTGAAAGTTAAAATCAATTCCGTATGACTCCTGAGACTTCAAATTCGTACAATCAACCCCCCAGAAATATAAATCCATTCAGTAAATACACCTATCAACCTTTGGGGATGAGTGGGTTGCCACAAAGAGGAAATTTCGTTAGAAAAATACTATTAGAGGTAAACAGTGCTGATTTACAAAGATGAATCCCAAATACGAATATTAAATAGCTGTTTTTGTATTTAATATAAGAGATTTACATTAATTGATTTCGTCTCAATAGTGTACCTCTGATTAAAGGATGATAACTTTGATTTAAACATCCCACCTTACAAAAATGTCATCTCTTTTTTTATAATAAGTCCTCATCTGTATTGGCGTTAGGCATTTCAGATCTGGTTTTCATTCCTTTCTTGTCTTTTTATTATTTATAAAATTCAAAAGTATTACTGCAGACTGCTGGACACCTCAGAGTTCAGTACTAGAGAATACTACAGAATTGAAAAATCTTATTTTTTATTTTATGAGTACTAATTGTTGAATTATGAATTGTTCTATTTAAATGGAAATAATAATTTTTTTTCAATAAATAAAGGATTGGTAAATGTTAAAAAAATTGTTCGAATACTGGATATTTAAATTAACGTTATCATCATTATTGCAATCTGAGTTACACTATTATTAGAAAATCTAATTAGAGTAAATCACCAATATTAAATACAAAAACAGCTAATTAATATTGGTTATGGGAATCCATTTCATCTTTAGCTCAACTAGCATTTTTCTAACGAAATTTACTCTTTGTCAAAATCCATTTATCTTCATAGGTATTTAGGTGTTGTAGCAGATTTTCTTTAAGTGAAATCAGCTATTGAGGTTGTACTCATGACGCGATTTTCGAAAAGAATTCTCAAAAGTCCATCGATCATATCCTGGCGACGACAAATGAGGTCCGTCCAAAGTTATATAACTTAAATATATAAAAGTTAAGATATGTCTGTTAACTGGTCGCTATTTTTGGTTGTTAGCTAACTCGGTATGTAGTAGATATATATATATATATATATATATATATATATATATATATATATATATATATATATATAAAACGTAGAGTATAATTGTAACGTCTGGCAACACATGATTTTTTTTTCGAAATTTCACTATAATTTTTCGGTTCTCATGCCATAGACACGATATCTGCAATTTACACGATATCGGCTTTGGTGTCTGTTTGTTACCTTTGGTTCTGTGGTGGTTGGTTTTTGTTACCTTTTCACCCCCAAACTACTCAACCAAATTTTATGAAACTGAATGTTATTTAAAGTAACTTTGGCTGTATACACTCTTTGTATTGTCGTGTAAATGAGGTATATGCTAAAAACTATAGTTGGAGTCAATAATTTTATTAGACACAGAAAAGTGAACCGAACTCAACAAAACTCGGTATGTAAATTACTTAACTCCCCCATGATTATAAGAGGTACCAACATTGCTAGGAACGAGCCGGTGTGGGGATTATAGGGGAAGGCTGAAATGAAAAATGGGTATATTTCATTTCCTATTGGTTTTTCCCGCAAAGATGTATATAACAGAAGTTGTTTATTTTCTTGTTGAAAGAAACTTTTGTTATATACACTTTTGTTGTTTACCAAAGTAAACAACAGACCTAATTTTCCTCATCCCCTATTAGGATCGATGGTCATTTGAGGAAATTTTTCGAAAATCGCCTCATGAGTACCAGCTCAATAGCTCGTTAGAAAAAATGTATAGAATGATTATAGAACATCAATAGTTCAACGAGATTGTTTCTGTAATTATTTTCGATCCGACTCATAATAATGGAGATATTTTGACAGTTTGAATTCCCCTCCCTTTTCTGCCCCTCCTCTTATTCTACTCCAGATGTCGCCCATCAATAGTATTATCTTTAGTGTTGAATAAAGCAGTCAAATATCAAGAAGTATAAATCAAATAAATATTTGTAGTCAAGACGTATTATGACGGTAATGCACATAGGTTAAAATCACTTCAGCCCACTTCTCCCCACTTCACACTGGTTTATGTTTACGTGTGATTTGATGCTTATTCTCAGAAGTATGAGTTTCTTTAAGTCGCCCAAATAAATAATTTAAAAGGATGAACGCTGGTGAGGTGCCCCCAGTTATTTACACTGCTCAGTTAAAAATGTTATACTTTACAGAACACACTATTTACCATTATGGATATACAATTTACTTTACAGACATACAAAAGACTATTTTTAATAGTGGTTATTACGAACATAAATGAGCTGCCATCGTTGTCCATTGGATTGCTTTTAGGAAAGGAACTTTTAATCACACATGGTTCCATGTATTCACAGAATACCTTCTATAACTATGATTAATATTGTCCATTATGTTATTAAAAACATTGTATAGAATAATCTTGTGGCAAATTCAATTCTCTACAATTGTTTGTTCTTAACATTTTTTTGTATCTCTAGTATTCAGCGAGCTATATATAGTCTTTTTTTCAGGCTCCTATAGACCTTCAATTTGAGTCTTTGCACGTAAACAATAAGCCAATACATTAAGAACCCGCCTTATTCCAAGCTATATCTATTTCTGTTTCATACATTTTTTCTTAATATTAAGCTTGTTAGTTGTATTTTTATGTTTTCAGGCCACTGCTAATCGCCTAATTTTTACTTTAAGTAACTCGCATGTCCAACGAACATTTCCATTCTGTTTGTAAGATTTCATTTGTGTTTGTAAGATTCTTACTATAGGAGAAAAAGAGAATAGATGGAGAGATGACATCACTAGTGTGTCGTTTCAGCCCCTGGGAAATCCGCTTAGTTTACTAAATCCTGCATGGCGGTTTTTTTCTCGCGTTATTAGATGAAGAATGACTTCGGAATATTCTTCGGAATCATTCAAAAAATCGTTTTGAGAATCCTCATGATTCAGAGACTTTTCCAACCTTGTGAAAACCCTCCACTTGAGCATTTCACCAGTAACTCTTTAATACTACGTATTTATTCAATAAAAAGAATGGGTGGTACTAACTAGACTACGTTTATTTAATTAATCACGTTGCAAGAAAACGTGTGTCAAGGATATTCCAGGTGTTGGCTCTTCTGTAGCCCCCTATATTTCATATATATTGCTGGTACTGATGGTGACCGTTATAAGACTTCCGTGTACTTCTATTAGATTAAATAATCAAAATGTTTCATGTAATTCGTTTAAAATTATTTCATTTAAAAGAAATAATCGACGGAATTCTCTCATGCACGGAATAAAAAAACCTATAGATCATAATTTGTAGATATGTTTTTGATGACGAGAAATTGTCCTAAACAAGTTTCTTGTACCTCTACTATGCAAATCATGGAATTTGCAATTATTTATTTCCATCTTCAACTTCTATCAAAACCATTACACTCCTATAGTCGATTTTCATTTACTTTGAGCACAAACAGAAGATACATTAGTTCCAAAGTTGAAATTTCAACATTTTAATCCCAGAAGTTCCTGAGTTATGTGCTCTAAGGATTCACGTCCCACCGAAATAGTCAAGGAAGGTCAAAACGGTTAATTCTGTAGAAATCTGAAAAGCAAAAATACTCATTACATCATCAATCATATGACATAAAATAACTCTTAATAAAATAACAGAGGATCTGAAACAAAAGTAATATACAAAGAAAAGAATAGTTTATAAAAGTCCTGCTGGGCTGCTTTAACTAAGGAGATTCCCCACGTGCGTCACGTATTTGCATTTACATCATAACGTGAAAATACAAAAAAAACAATATTGTAGATATCAATCAACAATATCGCATCCTAGAGTGGCGAGTTCGATTCCCGCCTGGGCAGAGAAATTTATTTAGTGACGGATTTCATTAAATAAAATCCTTAGCCCCACCCTGGCGAGAAAAGGGTGGTAACCTGTAGATAACCCGTCCCAATTAGCCTTAGTTGCAAAAAGTGGACATAAATAAATAATTTTAATTTAAAAACAATATTTAGTATTTAGGCTTCAAATAATGTGCTTCATAATGTAACAGCCTATTGCAAGTATGAGATGAGAAGGAGTGGGGATTTACTGAAGGCTGATAACTAAAAAATACAAATATCTCGGTTAATAATTTAGATAGTGAAAAAAAACGTACATTTATAGAACAATACATTTTTAATAAAATTGGTTTTATTCAATTTTTTGATCCAAAGAATAATAACGGAGATATTAAGAATTTTCGAAATTCACTCCCTCTAACGCCACCCCCCCCCCGCCGCCCCGGCCACCTATTTTTCGGATTTCAGCCATTACCAAACTTGATCTTCAGTCTTACATAAAACGTTTAAATGTCGAGTTTGGTAACGATTAAAAATAAATGGCCGCTAGAGCATTAAGAGACAAACATTTATATATATATATATATATATATATATATATATATATATATATATATATATATATATATATATAGTGTTAATCAGCCCTCATTTTCATCTCCTGGGTAGGATCGATGGTCGATGATTTGAGGAAATGTTTTGAAAATCGCGTCATGAGTTCGATCTCATTAGCTGATTTCCCTTAAGGGAAATCTTCTAAAAACAATATAAACAGATTAATAAATGTGAAAAATTTAATAATAATATAAAACTAGGTATAAATTTATGTTTAATTATTCCTAACGAATCCAAGATAATGGATTCGGCTAGGGGCAGCCAGTCGTTTTCGTCAATCAAAACTTCCTTCAAGGAATCTGTCGTCTTTTTCGGTATTGCTTCTCGTGTAACGTACCATATATCCTAAACCTTAAATCGTCAAACCATTCAAGAAATGTTTGTTTATAGAATTTCGTATATTCTTCATAAATAGATTTCATTGTTATCAATGTTATTATTATATTTTTACATCTTATTGTAGGGCCATTAATTGGGACACTTTTAGTCTACTATTAGCAGATTTTCCTTAAGGGAAACCAGATGGTGAGGTCGTACTCATGACGTGATTTTCGATTTTTTTATGATAAAGAAAGCAATTGTATTTGGATTAATCCTTGAAGTGGCAAACTCAGTACTCCCACCAATTGTGAAACGCCATTCGTTCTAAGCCTTTCCTATTTTTTTTTTTTTTTTTTTTATGTTCAATTCATTCCTATCAGTATCCATATCTAGTCTATTAGCATGCTTACTAATTTTCTTATAATTGTCAAAAGTCGATTGAAACTGTGTATTTTCAATGTTGATTAGCATCTTATTTATTAATAAATATTGAAGAGGAGCTATACAAAAGACAACGGACTAAAACTAAACTTCTGTATCTCATAGGATCGAATAACATAAGAGTCGTTGAATTCCATGAAAGTCCAATTATATCTTTGACACTCCGTTGCACATTACGTCTATGGAGTCAAGGAACTTTAAACTAAATCTAGTTAAGGAAGAGTGATTGGAAAGAATACGTCAGAGGTGGGAAACTATATTGACTGATGATTAACCCTTCGTGGATTGGTACATTAAAATTTAGATGATTTTTAATAAGTCTTATCTAAAAGTGACTTCGTGGTACTTATTTTTGAATGAAGTTATATTTAGATAATTTGTTTATATTGTTCACAAACTGAAATGAATTATGCATAATTAAGACATGTGCATTTAAACAGTTTCTTTTGATATTTGTATTTTTTAATTATATTTAAAAAAATTATCGTCCACGGTTTTATTAATAATGAATCTATAACCAACTTGATTATTTTATCTACAAAGATTTTTTTTATTATAATACTTGTCAACTTTGAAAATTATTTATTTATTTCAAACGAATACTTCCTCTGTTATGGTTTCTAATCACACACTGAAGATATTAGTGCAAAATATATATTAAAAAACAGTAATTTACGTAAAAACGGTTGAGGATGATCTCTGAGATACACGCGCCCGGAGGCTGAATATTCTTGACGCGCCAGACCGAGGGTTAATTTTTGATCTTATTTTACGTAAATTGTACCTATTAAGCCAGATTTAAGTAGATTTCTTACAATAGGAGAAATAGAGAATAGGAGAAACAGAGAATAGGACTCGGGAAGACACCAACAACGTGGCATTCTAGCACGTAGGATTTCTGTTCAACTAGCTGAACCCCCTTCAGTTGGGGCCATTTTTTTATTTTTTTTTTTATGCCAATGGTTATTTTATTTATTTTTTTACTGTAATAAGTATAGTTTAGTTGTGTGTACTTTAAGGAAGAAGGAAAAGACATAGGCTACCCTCATTGCTAGTGTCATTCTCCAGTCTGTTTATAACCAGGCCCATCCTGTTATCAAGGTTGACTACAAACCTCTGATGCAACCTACCGCTCCGTTTCATCAGATTTGTTTACTTATAATTAAACAACATAATGATGAATATACATTTATTACAATGTTTCGAAACTTGAAAGAACGCTATCTTGTCAGAGGAATCCTAATTTTGCAGTTCAATCCAATCCCTATGCGTCTATTAGTGTACGTGCGAAACATCATACGGGTATGTTTTGTCAAAACCACAAATTAAGTTGACTGTAGTTACGAATTAAATTTATTAATAATGAACGAAGCATGATGAAGCAGTTCTGCAACGAAAAATAGTAACGTACATCCCCAATTGATATGTTACTTCTCATATCGCGTCCAACAATAATATATAAATATATATATATTCATGCGTGTGTATGTATTTCAAAGAAACCAAGAGCACCATTCCATCGAGAGCCTTTAGTCAGTACTAGTTTCACCATCACGTGTCTTTCACGGTCCAGCCTCACCTTCGTCGCGTGATCAAATTCTTTCTTATACGCCCCAGCATACAAAAATATCTCTCATTCTTGTTTATAAAATTGCTACTATTTGTCGTCTTTTAATTCGCAGGTTACTACATATAATTAGGGTGGGTGTTATAACTAACCGCTATAAGTATTTAGTATTTTTATTCTATTCCTAGAATTTTACGAACATTTTTTGCAGTGTCTAATAGAACTATTTTCTTTGAAATTCTTATAAATTACTCCGGTAAATTTAAATATTTGTGGAGTTATTTTAACTCTTAGATAACTGGCCATACTTATAGTGGGGGTCGCAATCAACCCCTATAACTGTTTATTTATTTTTGTGGGAATTGGAAAAAATTGCGTATAATTCTTGTAATGTCAATTAGAATTGCTTTGTCTGTAGCTCATATAAATTTAAATATTTCGTTTAGGTAACTGCGCTTTTTGGGATTAAGGCATTTTTTTTTTATATATGGATTGCTATGTCAGTGACAGATGTTAGGGTAGCGATATCAATGATATCATATAATGTTTTTTCTTTTCAATGACAAGAATATCAGGCTTTTAGGAGAATTCCTTGAGGGAAATCAGCTATGAGGTCGTACTCATGACGTAATTTTCTATATTTTTCTTCAAATATCCATCGATCCTACCAAGTAGAAGACGAAAATGATGTGCGTCTAAAACTATATATATATATATATATATATATATATATATATATATATGTGTGTGTGTGTGTGTGTGTGTGTGTGTGTGTGTGTTACCGCTCTAGCGTCGCTTATTGAAAATCTAATGTTCTATAAACGTTGCTCTAAATATATTTTCAGTATCAAGAATATCATGTATTTGGATTTTATTTTTCATCCTTAAGTAAATCCCCACTCCTACTCAAGTTTTATTAACTATAAGGTGCTATATCATGAACCACTTCATTCCAAGGTTAAATATCAAATATTGTTCTCACGTTTTGAGATAAATGCAAATACTTGATGCAAGGGGGAAATCTGCTTAGTTAAGTTCGCCCCTGCGTGACGAACTTTTTAGTTTCATCCCAATTAGCTTTTACATCGCCTATTTGAGAAACTTTTGAGGGCTATAACGATAATAAGGGACCTCATTATGCATCATACCGCATTTAGTAGATATCGCCTGGTGGAATGTCTTAGCCACATTATTATGCCTCTGTAAATATTCTGTACGTACCAATATCTCGCAAACAGCTAATATAATAAGATATATCGACTCGTATGTTTTATTGAACATTTTACTCTTATCAGTGATAGTATTGTCTTTCGAAACGTGGCATCTATAAGATCCAGTAGAAATAGCCTTCTTCGGGATAGCAATATAAACTCATCGGTTTCTGAGAATATTTCTCAGGAATTAAGCTATGCCACGGAGTTTTTCAATGTTGGAGATTTTGGAAATCAGCTATTAACGATATACTTATGGTGGGATTTTCGAAAAATTTCTTCAAAGGTCCACCGATCCTACCCTAGAGACAACGAAAATGTTGTGTGCTCACGTTTCATGTAAAAACGAAGATCAAGTTCGTTGACGGCTAAAATCTCACCTATTGAAGGAGGGGTTTAGAAGGGGACAATTTCGAAAATTTTATATATCTCTGTTTTTATGAGTCGGATAGAGAAATTGTATAGAATAAATCAAATAATAAGACACACTTAATAATTTTTTCACTTCTTTTAGACGTTGATGAATGGAAATGGTTTTAAAATTCCATGCCTGATCAGAAATTATATGGTATATTTCGTATCTAAAAATTCATAAAATTGTTTAGCTTGATAAACTTTGATGTTATTAAATTTTAATTTGTCAAATTCCGCCTTGTGATATTTTGAAAGTCTCTCGAGGTTTACAAGAAATATATCTTCTGTGCATACTAATACAATCTCTTGCAAACCATCTTTGATGTGAGGTCCTTAAATAAATAAATAAAATAAATCCAATCCCAAAGTTTAGAATAAATGTCACTCATTACAGTTCAAAAGATTTGGGCTATTTCTAATTCTATAGTAAGTCTCGTATAAGCACAATGATCATTTTCTGTATGCTGCAATTCATACAGAAAATGATCATTTTTTTGGAACGCAGCCCGTGTTTATCTCATTTAGATGAATACCTAAGCAAGACCAATAGTTTAATAATAATAAATATATTGCTGCCCATTTTTCCAAATAGGTATTCTGTTTTCTAAACTGCCTTCCATGTTTTTTCATTTGCCAGACGTGCCCATCATCTTAAGGACAGCCCAGATACTTGAATTAAGTAACCAGCGTTGTTTTAAACAAGATTTTTAATTATGCACCTTGTATAGAAACGATGCTGGGCATCTATAGTTTTGGCAGACTTTCCTTAAGAGATAAAGCCTGCCACTTAAGTGAGGTGGGTATTAATTTGGGTTGACAAAGGGCTAAAAACATAAAAGTAGACTCTCTCCTGCTCTTTCTTGTCCTATTTCAGATATAAGCCTATACAATATTTAGTGTTGAATGAAATACCAAGAATGGGATAGACCAAGTTACCATTTTCAAGAATTTCAAATCATAATCTTAAGGTCCATTGAAAAGAATATTTCATATAAATATCAAATATTGCTTTTAAAAGACAAATAAACAATCTGGCCCACTTCTACTCATAATTTTAACTTAAATTGATGCTGAACTAAACATGTAATTTCAAGTCATGTTTACATAGTCCTCTTATTTCACAAAAAATAAAGAATACATTTTGAGATATCGCTCCAGGTCATTCCAGCACATGGTAAATTTTCTTAGTCTGCCCTGTGCTTAATTGAAGTACTTTTTTTCTTCTTTTTAATCGAAATTAACATTTGATATTCAAATGCTCATTTATTCATGTCCTATGAGTATGTTATTTCTGGAGAAAATTTTGAATTTGTACATTTTTCTAAAAATAAAATAAAAAGCTTACTGAAAATACTCGTATTAGATGGGAATGAGATGTATTTTGAACCTAATGTTTCCCTCACTGGTTTATTTTTATAAATTCAAGCAAATGAGGTGGTGCTGTTTTAGATTTAAATATTTTTTAGGGAGTATCAAAAAAAAAAAAAAAATCCTGATCCCAAAATAAGAGCATCTTGTTAAATGCTTTTAGTTCAAATCTTATGGACCCAGAAGCAAATGGAGGCTAGTTTATATCATGTATGCTTCACAAGAAGATTACAACTCTTATTGAAATATTTAAACATATATTTACAATACATTTCCATTTATAATAGATGTTGAGGGATATAGGCGAGTACACATTCTGGATCGGACAATCAAGAAGGTCGAAAATAGTCACTAATTTTCAATTTTTAGAAAATCTGCAGTGACCAATCTAGTTATACCTTTACAGTATTTATCATGATTAACAAAGCTTAGTTAATTGGAAATTCACATTTTAAGGGATTAATAGATAATATTATTATTATTTATTAACGTCCACTTTTTGCAACTGAGGCTAATTGGGACGGGTTATCTACAGGTTACCACCCTTTTCTAGCCAGGGTGGGATTTTAGGACGTTATTTAATGAATTTCGTCACTAAATAATTTCCTTTACCCAGGCAAGAATCGAACTCGCCACTCTAGGTTTACCATGTGAGATAAAGGTCAACGCTTTAACTCGCTTGGCTAACCAGAGCCCCTAATAGATAATAATAAATGTAATATTTCCAGAGTGATGAGTTTCCTTCATCTTATTGCAGAAATGAGAGGAACCAAGTTGCAAATTGTTCACAAGATCTTATAGAGAAAGAGTTTTGTAAAACTTGTATGGTAATGACTCGTAAAGTAGAATACCTAAGAGAAAAAATTGGGTACACTACCTTAATTAGGAATTCTCTTAGATAAGATGAAATATATTTGAAAAGGGAACAATATATGAGTTGTGGGAATACAATATATAGTAATAGTACTCATTTAAAATCATCCCATAAATTTTATTAATTAAAGTATTTGAAAAGAAGACACTTAAAAATTATTCAGTTTCACTCAGTTGGTAAATTGATTTAATTCATATATACTTCTATAATACTAGTTAAGTATGGAATGTAGTAGGTAAAAAGGAAAATTTTACTGAATTAGTAAAATAATGCAGAATAACTTTTGAATATTTATTCATATGCAATTTTGGTAAAACTAACACAATAAATATATATATATATATCATGCGAATATAAAATAAATGTAGTAGTTAATGTCCCTTTCCTATAAAATCCTACATAAATCACCAAAAATGTTGACTTCTGTTCATCAATTCTTCATTTATTTACTAGCTGAAGCACTTTTCCTAGAGGAATTAAAATATCAAGATTGGGTAAACTGAACCTCTTCTTTAGCACGTTTTCCTTAAGAGAAATCAGCTATTGAGGTCGTACTCATGATGCGATTTGTAATTTCCACAAATAATCATTGATCCTACCTTTGAGATGACGAATAGCAGGCTCGTTCAAAATTGCACACACACACACACACACACACACACACACACACACACACACACACACATACATATTTGTCTGTTGCCGTTCTAGCACGTCAATTGCATATTGTCATTACAAGATGTAGGAAATCTACTTAGTTTACGTAGTGAAAGACATTTTCACAATTACCACTGCTATTCACAGATAAAAATTGCTTGTCCTACCACAGTGCAGTCAGGAAGATGTTAATCCTGGTTGAGCTACTTGCTTTAAAAATATCTCGGAGAAGGCAAATATTTAAAAAAATTGGAGAAATCATCAAACCAACAGTTATGTATGGCAGTTAAATATAGATTCTTGGCATAAATCGGAATTGAGCTCTCTCTCATACTGGGAGATAAGTCGAAGGAAGGCATTGTAAAGAACAGCACATAAGGGCTTCTAATAGATGGAACTAATATTATCTGTATAAAGAAACACAAACTATGGTGGTTGAGTCTTATATACATATGAAATCTGACAGTGTTCTGAAAAAAACCGAATGATATAGTAGGTATGACAAAAGAAGAGGCAGATGTATGACCAGATTGAGAATTTGCGCAGCCTTTCTCGAATTCTTTGAAATTGAAGGAACTTAGAACCAGACACTTGTGAATGGTCTATGATTCTGATAGAGGGACATGTCTTCAAGGACTGCTGAAGAACATAAATTACAAGATTAATTGAATAATGAAAATATTTCATGTACTGAATGTTGTTCTTGTTTCATATTGTACCCAGCAACGTAACAGTGCCATGTTATGTATGAAATATTTTGGTTTAGGTATATTTTTTTGTGAATATAAAATTGAAAGATTATGTCTATAAGTGGCTGAAAAAGGTAAATGGTAGCCAACATTAAAAATTTTGGAATTCATTTTACGTAAATTGCATGATATATTCATAAGAAGTTATTTCAAACCAATGAAGATATTCTAGCAATATTAGTTTTATCACTCTCTTTTTGATCTCATTTTTCGCTCACATTTTTAGGTACTCAGCTTATACCCCAACAGTCAGGTATTACATTTCATTGACTTTGCTCTTTATTGGGCTAGTTGGTTACTCATTGAATTAACACAGTCACTAAAATCCACATAAGTAGTTTAAAGAAAAATAATGATAATCACAACTTTGACAATTCGACTTACAAAAGCTTTTAGATCATGTGTTGCTAGTTGACATATAATACAAAAGCTCCAAAGAACATTTACCTTCCAAAAAAGTATTTAACTTTATGATACAAGACATCAAACCAAGTTTAAATGTAGTTTACAAATTTAGTAATGGCTTAGCTCTCCAATATACAGAATTAAAGAAATGTTCCAACTTATGTCACCATACTTAAAATTGCCATGACATGGAACCAGAATGGCATTTTTATGCAACATATGAGAAGGAGTGTGCTATGGGATGGATGTCAGAGTAAAGATGTGCTTTAAAACCCCCTAAACAATCTAGTTTTTTGAGTGCAGGAAATAAAAGGAAGTGAGAATTTGAAGCATGGAAAGAAGACATTCTTCCAGTTAATTTATTTTTCTTTTAAGTACAGAGAATAAGTATTTTAATAATGGTACAATTTTGATCTTCCATAAGCATTTCATGTTGTAGATAAAGTCTTTTGTGTTAAAAAAACAATCTTTTTTTTGGGGAGGGGGGTTAAACTCAAACAGGGGGAAGATCTGATACATTTTTATCTGAAGTTAAATGCACAAGAAACATAGATTTCAATTTCCAAGCCTATAAGCTGCTTTGTTATGGAGGGCATTATAGTTTTCACAGTACCTTTAAAAATGTGAAAATGTTATTATGATCGTTATTTTCATCAATATGAGATTTATACAAATTCCCTGGACTATCCATTTTTAATTCAGTTTCATTAGTCTTCATATAAATTATACCCGCTCCCAGCTTTCTTAAATATAAATGTAACAAAACTGCAATAACTGTAAGTAAAATAATTTACTTATCAATATTTTCAAACTAACCAAGAACATGTTAGTATAATACTTGAATTTGGATGAATTTTATTTTTGAGAAATATAGGTTTACATCACAATGTTTATCAAGCATTTATACACAAACTCATTTTTTCACACTACAAAATTTTTAAGTGACAAATAAAATTAAATAATATTGTTTTAGAATAGAATTAAATGAATGCATAATTTTCATTAAAATCAAATTAAATTTAATTTAATTTAAATTTTTGTGAAATTATTTAAAACTCTGGCAAGAACTTCTTTTTTACAGGATACTAAAAACGAAAGTTTTATTTATTTCTTAAGGATTGACAGAAGGTCCAAGTCTAGCTGCCACAGCTGTGAAGCACTGACAAAGGGGTTCTTGCCTGAAAGTATTTTGCACTAATACAACTTTTGTAGGGGAAGTCTTGTCTTTTGCAAGAATTTGTTTCCTGAAATTATCATATTTCACTGAAATAGAGATTCAATAAGCTGGCAGTTGAATGAAGATACCATTAAATTTCAGGACTCAGAAAATGGGTTCTATTTAACCTGGAAGATAAAATGAAACTCATATTTTATAGAAGGAATAAAAAGGAAGATACCAGTAGAATCAGTACCATTAAGTCACAACAGAACTCTTTCAAAATATTCTATTTAACCTTCTTATTTTACAAAGTTAAATATGAAGGTTTCCAAATGTTGAAAGGAACTGGATAAGTAAATTTTTAACTGCAAGTAGCATAGAAGGCATATATGGGGGAAACATTTTAGGAAATCAATTTCCTCATTGCTCGTTTGACTCTTGTCAATCCAGTTCAGGAGGGACTCTTATAGCAGATTTCTCTAAAGGGCAATCAGCTATTCAGGTTGTACACATGACAATTTTTCACAAATTTCTTTAATTTTCCATCTTTTCTACCAAAGAGATGATGAAAATGAAGTTCTTTAAATATTTTACATAATCATATATATATAAAAAAACAAACAAACACAATAAGCTGACCTCTTTCTGTGGGTACCTGTATCGTCACCCTCCTAACCTGCCAATTTATTGGTAATAATTTTTTTATTTTTTTTAATTTTGTTTAAATTGTATATGAAAATTTGGAATAAATTTAATGGTGCAAACTATGGGGTTATCTCAGGTGAGAGTGCAGCTTAGAATTTTCTTCTTTATTTTTTATATAAATGATGATTGACTTTTCTTATAGATGATTTTAGGATAAGTGTGGATAAGTCCTTCACATCATCTATTGTTAGCCCATGTTCTATTAATATCTTCACCGTTTTTTGATGAAGGGGTCCTCTTGAGCCAAACAATAGCCCCATAACTGTCCAGTCTTGGATTTCATATATTGGTTTCTTCTCTTGGTCCAACTCGTCTGCTTGATTTTTGTTCATCTCAAAACGGACAGTAGGATCCAGAGTTAAGCCCTTTTTTCCATTTTTCTTGATGGCAACAGTATCTGCTCTTCTTGGAGTGCTGTATGAGGAATTGCAAGTCACCTCTTCAAATATATACCAATCTGGGTGCTTCTTTTTCAAGAGGTGAGTACTTTGAGTCTGGACCTTATGATGCCAAGGAATGCATTTATTTATACATATATATTTCCATTGAAGTTAAAATACCAAGTATTGTCTTAATCAGATCATTACGATGAAATATAAGACCAGAGGCCTTTTTGGTGTGCTGGATAGATAAGCCCCTTATTCTTTACCTTAGTATCATTGGAAGATGGTGTTGTACGATACTAAGAGTGGGAATAAATAAGGATATAAGTTAACTAATGGCTGATGTCAATAACAGATGAGCATAAATATCAATAAAGTTATATTATTATGAGTGCTTATGTGATTAATGTTTCCTTTGCTGATGAGGAGGTATAGGTCTGGTGATTGTTCTCATTGTAGCTTTGAACGAAAAAGGATTTGCAAATACTGATTGAAAAATGATTTATTTGAAGTTCCATTAACACTTCAATTTGACTGCCCAGTCATCCTCCTGTCCCCAATGTTGGCAAAGAAAGTAAAGAGTTATAAACACAATGTACAAAATATATAGACAGATATTTTGAATTAGGATATAATTAGGTTAAAGGGGGTGGCAGATGAAATAAAAATATTACATGAAATAAAATTTATTTTATTTATAAACAACCACTTTTAGCTCCTAGAGGAATTGGGCCAGGTTATCTATATATTCCAACATTTTTCTATTTTATAAAATATCAACTAATGGCACGTTAACAATAAGCCAAGTATATCAGGAAACGTCTGTTTACAAGCTTCAATACCAAATATTCTAATCAACAGTTTTATTGTGTGATGACGCCATGAATTAAAACTTTACGTTATTGACTGAAAAATGTTTGTTTAACTTACTCGATGTTCAACTCTTTCATTAAACATTAATGATCATATTAGCTAATGGTTGAACCCGGACCATGAATAGAGAGGTTTAGTTGGTAAGGGGATTCGAAATTACGTATCTATCTTGTTATGAATCGGGTCGAAAAATCTAATAGAACCAACCTCGTTAGACAATTGAGGCTCTTCAATTTTTGTCCTTTACAGTTTTTCGTAGCTCAAATACAAAATGAGTTATTATTTCTTGTTTCTACCCTTCTATTGCCCTCCTTTTCTACTCATCGAAACCTTACTTAGAATTAGAGAATTATTATGGTGAGATCTGATTACTTGTGTGTCATATTAGCACGAGGGAAATATAGTTTCTTCTTAGTTCATGCAGCTCCTGGGTGGCGTAATTGTTTTTAGCAGATTTCCCTTAGGGGAAATCAGCTATTGAGGTTGTACTCATGACGGAATTTTCGAAATTTTTCTTCAAATATCCATCGATCCTACCTAGTAGATGACGAAAATGAGGTCCGTTCAAAACTGTATATGTATATATATATATATATATATATATATATATATATATATATATATATATATATATATATATACTAGCTCAGATACCCGGCTTCGCCCGGGAATTGATTTGTGGCTGAATGGTGATGGTATTTTTTTGGCAAGGCTATACTTTGCACAATATTTTGACATTTACCCGTCCCAGTGTTTAGGGTTAATACCCGTTGTTGGCATTTATTAATAATAAAATTAATTTTTTATGTAAGTCTTCACTGTCCTCCAAATTGTCATATTTCCCGTCTCCTGTGCATTATGCATAGATTTCAGTTATTAAGGACAAAATATTAACATAGATTTGAATTAATTTTTCCAGGTGAGGTACCTCATAGTTCAAACTGGAATGAATTGTTGAGCATATCAATATTTCTGCGCAAATTACTTGCTCCACACATTGTTCCTGGAGAAATGTATAAAACAAAAGTTAATCTAAATAACAAAGTAAACAACTTTTGTTATGTGCATGTTTGTCGAAAAACAAATAGATAAGATAGATAGAAATATCGCGAATTTTTATTTCAGGCCTCCCTTATAACCCCCACTCCCGTTCTAACCTAAAAATTTTAATATAGCTTATAATCATGGAAGAATTAATGCTAATTGACATACCGAGTTGTTTTAAGTTCGGTTTAATCGTTAGCGCCCAATGAAATAGTTGACTCCCGCTTTGTGTATATCTCGTTTATACTTCGTAAAAAGACAAAAATGAATATAACAAAAGTTACTCTAAATAACAAAATAAATAACTTTTGTTATGTTCATATTTGCCGAAAAACCAATAGGAAACGAAATATGGCTATTTTTAATTTCTGGCTTCCCTTATAACCCTCACTCCTGCCCTTCCCTAGAAATGTTGGTATGGCTTGTTATAATGAAAGCGTTAGTGCTAATACACATACCGAGTTATATTTATTTCGGTTGGGACTTTTGTCCCAAATAAAATTGTTCACATCCGCTATAGATTTTAGCGTATATCTCGTTTATAATTCGGTATACGAAAAAAGTGTACATAACAAAAGTTACTCTAAATAACAAAATAAACAACTTTTGTTATGTTCATATTTGCCGAAAACCCAATAGGAAACGAAATATGGCTATTATTAATTTCTGGCTTCTCTTACAACCCCCACTCCCGTTCGTCTCAGAAGATATTAATATAGCCTAATGTCTAAGTTGGGTTAGTAGTAATATATATACCAAGTTTCATAAAATTCGGTTCAGCCGTTTATCCGCGAAAAGGTAACAAACAAACAAACAAACAGACACGAAAGAAACAAAATGCAGTTGTGGTGTCTATGACATGTGAAACGAAAAGTTATCGTGAAATTTTGCGAAAAAAATCAATGTATAGACAGAGGTTACAATTTTATATATATATAGATATATTTGTCTGTTACCTGCTCTAGCGGTCGCAATTTTTGTTTGATCGTTACCAAACTCGATATTTAGTCGGTTTATGTAAAAAGAAAGATCAAGTTCGTTAACGGCTGAAATCGGACCAGTGGGAGGGGGGGGGTTTAGAGGGGAGGATTTTCGAAAATTCGAAATATCTCCGTTACTATACGTCGGATCGAAAAATTGTATAGAATCAATCATATTGCAAATTAACTTTACTATAAATATTGTTGTATATATTTATTCTCTAAATTGAATATTAACCGAGATATTTGCATTTTTATTAAATCTGGGTGGCTAACGGACGAGAGTGACTTTCCCGCCAAAGTTCGGCCGTTTCCTTGACTGCTCGGCTCTCTTGAAATTTCTCTATTGTAAAACTTCACGTGGGAAATCTGCTTAGTTTACGCAGCCCCTGCGTGACGGACTTTCGTTGTATGTATTTATCAGAAATGTGTGTCCAATTTCAAGTAACTTTATAGTACTTTGTGTTATGCCATCAGTTCTGTTAGACAAGTATCAACTACCTTGAGTTTTAGATCAATTAAATTTTTGCTTGATTTGCCCAAGTTTTATTCCCTTGTGTAAAGGACTTAATCTAAAAAGAATAATAATCCTGTTTAAAAATATTAAATACTTTTTGGGTTAATTTATAAACGGTTGTTTAGCTGGGCATTATTTAATTTAACCGTATCCTTGCGCAAAGCCTCTATAGTGGAGAAGGGTTAAATATAACGTATAAATAGCTTCCTAAGCAATTTATGATCATTTAGGATGCTCGGTTTCACGAATGTTCATCTGACGACGAATCCTTATTTACTTAAAATAAAAACAAACAAAAAACTCATTATTTTATTTATTTATTTTTCTTGGATGACGTGATGTGCTTTATGAGTATTTTTAGAACGCTTTGATCTTCATAATAGTCACGTGCATACCGTTTAGCTGCAGGTGAAGAAGATGAATAGTTAAGGAAATACAGACTTTCGTTTGGTTTTTATATTATGATATTCCTAAGGTAGTCAGAAGAGGTGTAAACAGTGGTAACGAACAAATATATATATATATTGAGTGAACCTCATTTTATCCTTTTCTATGTAGGTTTGATAGTCATTTGAAGAAATTTTTGAATACTTGATTTCCCTTAAGGTAATTCGGCTAAATTCTAACGTCATGCGTTATTCGAATCGATCGAAAAAAGTGATATGGCTAAGCTGGTTGAAAATATAATATTCTACATTGTTTTTCTATAATTCGAAAATTCATCGATTATATATAGCTTTTAGTTTCAGTAACTTGTTAACCCCCAAATTTACAGATACGATTTTTCACTTTAATCAGTTTTATTAATAAAATCACGTATTTTTAAATGTCAACTCCCTTTTTCAGGGGATCAATAGTGAATTATTACACTTTTTATATACCTAAAAAAACATTATATTTATTTTATTATTTTTACAATTGAAATTTATTTATTATTTTACAAATTAACAACTTATGAATCTTAGATCTTAAAACAAATAACTAATAAACAATTTATTCACGTATTTCATTCATGGACTAAATGTTTCTCGTAGCGGCCAGCTCTCATTATGACTTTGTTAATTTTCGAGTAAAAAAAAATCATAGATACAGCCATTTAAGAATCCTTCATCTCCAAGCTTTAGCCACCGAACTTTAGAACATTTCCCTTATGGGAAATCAGCTATTGATGTCGTACTCATGACGCGATTTTCGAAACTTTCCTTCAAATGTCCATCGCTCCTAACCAGGAGAAGACGAACTTGAGGTTCGATCAAAATTTTATATATATATATATATATATATATATATATATATATATATATATATATATATCTATATAGGGCACTGATGATGGAGCGTATGCTCTGAAAGCGCTCTGTCACAACAAATAAAGAATAGTGAAGGAACGAGGCGTTTTTAGCTTACCTGAGATAATAATTCCTTCACCATCCAGCACCTCAAAAATGAACATTTGTCATGTTCATATTTGCCGAAAAACCAATAGGAAACGAAATATCGCTATTTTTAATTTCGGGCTTCCCTTATAACCCCCACTCCTGTTCTGTCAGAGGATATTGCCTAAAGTCTAAGTTGGGTTAGTTGTAATATACATACCAAGTTTCATAAAATTCGGTTCAGCCGTTTATGCGTCAAGAGGTAACAAACAAACAAACAAATAAACACCCACGAAAGAAACAAAATGCAGTTATGGTATCTATGCCATGTGAAACGAAAAGTTATCGCGAAAATTCGCGAAAAAAATCAATGTACAGACAGAGGTTACAATTTTATATATATATATATATATATATATATATATATATATATATATATATATATATATATTAACGCTAGCGGTCACAATTTTTGCTTCATTGTTACCAAACTCCATATTCAGTTGGTAACGATGAAGCGAAAATTGCGACCGCTAGAGCGTTATCAGACATATATATATATATATATATATATATATATATATATATATATATATATATATATATATATATTAATGCTCTAGCGGTCGGAATTTTTGTTTGATCGTTACCAAACTCGATATTTAGTCTTTTTATGTAAAAATAAAGATCAAGTTCGTTAACGGCTGAAATCGGACCAGTGCGAGGGGGGGGTTTAGAGGGGAGGATTTTCGAAAATTCGAAATATCTCCGTTACTGTACATTGGATCGAAAAATTGTATAGAACCAATCGTATTTAATTAATAGATCTATAAATGTTGTTATGCACATGTTTTCATTATCTTTAATATTAACGTAGATATTTGCGTTTTGTAGTTTTGGGCCGTCATTAAACCCCCACTCCTAGTCATGTCCTATCAATAATAAGCTGTTATATTATGAAACACTTTTTTTGAAGCCTAAATAACAAATATTGTTTTCATTGAACTTTTACGACATGAGATAAATGCAAATACTGGACGTAAGTGGGAAATCTGTTTAGTTTACGCAGTTTCTGCGTGATGGGCTTTTTGTTTTTGGACAGGGACTAGGGACTCCTTTTGGCTGCCTTAGTTGAGGCGTTGGCCTTAATCTCATTTGGTATACCTAAAGTCAATTCCTTGAAGTGCAATTCTCACCTGAACAATAAGAATTTACATAGTGACGAACTCATTTAAATAAAAATCCTTAGTCCCATCCTGGCTAGAAAAGGGTGGTAACCTGTATATAATTAGATTTAGTAGCACCATGTGGACGTTAATAAATAGCACTACACAATTCGGACAGCGAATTCCTAGAATAGATATTTATAAGGAAGAAAAGCGGTTGTGTAGATTGGGGAAACAACGCATCGGATAAATCTGCCATGTTGCTCCGTTAAACTGATTGAGCGAAGGGGGTATCTGTCAGCGATTCTATATAAAGCAGAGCAATCCATGGAGTAGGAGTGACCAACTGGTGCCTAGATATGGCCGACAGAAGGAGGCTAGGGAAATACATTTTAAAAGCCCCAGCTGTAGCAAGGAGATATATTGTAGGGCTGGGATCCTTTGTTTCTTCAGCGACACTTGTAAATAAAACTCTGTGGCCCAACGGATTTATCTCTCTCTCGGCCCTCTTTAAACACCCTCTCCCTACCTCTATATAGAGTTTGCCCGTTCTTAGAAACGTATGGTCAATTTATTCTTGCTGTAAATTGATAAAGATATCTAATTAATGAAAAAGAAAAAAAAAACCGTTATTCAGGAGATTTATAACTAAGCAGATTCCAAGATGATGGACGGGCTGTAGACCTGAGACCAGCTATTCCCTATTTTATCAGCTAAAAGAACTCTATGTAAAAAGGACTTAAAATTTTAGCTGTTTGTAAGACGGAAAATCGCATTAGTAGGAATGCTGATTTTCAGCATTTTTTTGTGAATTGTATACTATCTCATCTATATGAAAAATGGGGTAGGATAATATTTAAGTTAATTGCAGACGATTGTTCAAAGGACACAGTTTGATATTGGCTAGGATTGTAATTAATAAAGATTGAATTATCCTCAAAGCAGCTATGAGAACGGAGGAATCAACATATATAGACTGCACTGTGCTCATATAAACAGTTTTAACTTGACTACGAGCCTCCCAAATTAAAATATAAAATAAGAGTATATATACGTAGTATCTATAGCCTACACCTGGTCATCTATTATGAGAACAGGTAAACCTGATTTTCATGTGATCGACACAAGGGAATAAGAGGACAGTCGACATTCAGTGATTTCCCGTTGCCTGTTGTATCATATATTGCACAATACAAAAGGCAACCAGGAGTCGTGAGTCCATTCATACCAATTAAGGCACGAGTGGAGAATATTCCTCTCAAAACCAGAGTATTTAGACAGCCATCATTTGGTACCCTGTAGCCTGCATAAGCTGACTATTAATAGTTATTAGCCAGTATTAGTATGCAGGTATACTATTATAATCTATTACTCAATGACTGGTCAACCGACTGGCTACAAAATGACAACAAACTCCGAGAAATCCTAGATAACCCAAACAAAGGAAAATCTCTGGAAAATCTTACCAGACGAGATCAAGTGGTGTTGACTAGGCTTAGAATCGGACATTCATAGCTCATAAACCGAAAAGACCGACCCACATGCACTCACTGTAGCACAGTACTGACCATCAAATACCCCCAGACTGACTGCAGACTTCGTGAACATCTGAACTTACCGAACGACTTACACGAACTATTGACGGAAGGTAGCCCACATATAAACAAACTCTTAAATCACTTGAAGACAATTAACATTTACAACAAACTTTAAACCAAACCTACTCCACTCATCACTCTACGTTTTTAATTTAAATTATGGCACTAATTTGTATTTATGTTTTTTTGTGAACAAGGCTGTATAATACATTTTTAAACTTGTGCCTTAGACTTTCATCATCCGCAAGCCAGGATTCGTCGCAAAAATTATAGTTTTACATAGTTTTATTTTAACGATTCCTTAGCTTTATTTTATTCATTACTTTTATTTATACCTATACTTTATATTGTCTTAAAAATTTTGAAAACATTTTTCTTTATTTTAACATTTTAACTTAAGGAATTGAAAATAAATGATACTGAGCGACATCGCCTAGTTGCGGAGCCCACCAAATAAATAAATAAATAATCTATCTACCTTTTACTCTTGTCCCATTGACAATTAAGTGAGAATTTAAACAAGGAGCAATAAATATACAACTGTGTATACATGAATTTCATGATTGTATAAAAATAATTATTAAAATCTTAAAATGTTGTTCAGCCAGGCTTACCATTTATTTTATTTATCAGTTATTTATGAAATCTAGATGCAAATTAAATAAATACTATAACAATATTGCTCAATTAGAAAAAAAAAATCCTCTCTTAATGCAACAATTTTTTATCCCCTACTCTGGAATTCTCTTAAAAAAGTTGTATATCCTCCAGTCTATAACCAAAATACTTCTTTAATCCCGCTCTGTGTTCTAGAAAAGTTCTTGACTTAGCAAGCGGGAAAACGCAGACAGCTTTTCAAACAGCCCGTGATATACATAAAATGTCATTTGCCGATGGCGGCGAAGCTAAGAGAGGTAGAATTTAGGTCGGTAGAACATCCTCTTTGTTAACCAGTACAATATCAGCAGACTCTTTTCAAACCGAATTTTAATTTTTTTTTGTAAACTTTGTCGAAACGCTCCTAATGATCCGACTCCGATCTGCGTGACTATGATCATTTTTTGAACGGGTTTAAATACTACAAAAGATCATGAAGTCTGTTTTTAACATCCCTAAATTTGAAGGCCCATATTTGTCTTGCAGTTTACGTTTCTTAAATCACATGAGGATTTTATTGGAATGTCCAGGTTGGCTTCATGGACATTTGTCCCTAAAACACTTTCTTTCCGAGATATTTCAAGTGTTGCAGTTTTACCTGGGGCATCACATATGTGTCGGTGTGTAATGTTTGAACAAATCGTTCAAAAATCGCGCCGTCATTGAAATCTCAATAGTTGATTTCCCTCAGGGGAGTTCTAGTAAAGTGCCGCCTCTCTTACATATTCCCTAGCAGTAAAATCAATGAGATTAATTCTAGGAAAATACTGTCTCTGTCAGGGTCCACTCAGAATCGTTAACAGCTGCTTGAATAAATAAGTAAAAAGAGTAGTAGCTAATTTCCTTTAAGGGAAATCTGCTAATGTATAAAAAACAGCTAAAATATGCCATTTCTAAAGTTCTTACCTTTAAAGAAGTCTCTAGGCCAGTTGTCCAGGCTTTTTTTTATTTTGAAATTTTAACAAGTTTGCTTTAAGAGAATAAGCCATTCATTACCTTAAGTCTCGCCGATGGCCGTGGCATAGACCAAAAATAATCTTTCTTACAGAGAAAGAAAGGAATTTTTTAATTTGTTTTACGTCCTTACTACACTCGGGTATATAGTATAGCATGCTTAGAAAATTAAATGCTTTGTTTTATTTATTGAAATTAAAAATTTGTTTACGATACCTCATGATTCCTCCTATTAAATATTACTCATAAAATATTGAATACTCCTATTAAATATACAAAATGTTTTGCAGTGATTCATTTAAAATGCTTTCATAAGAAAGTGACATACGATATCTCCGTTCCAATGCAAAGAATCAAAAATGTCACAGAACATAATTTATAGATATTTTTATGATAAAATAAGTCAAATAAATATCTTCTAGATCTCGTATAGGTACAGATAAATTTACTATTTTTTGTTGGCACATAACAGACAGTAGGACTTGTTAAAATAAAATAAATTCCCATTCGATTTAAGAAACTTATCAAATAAGTTTGATAGGGGGAAAAAATGATTATAAAAGTAGATGCAAGAGTGGGGCTGATGTCCCCATGACACTCCGCTATCTATAACCAATAAATAACCTACATCCAATAAAACATAACCTGCCTCTTCTGGACCCAGACCACGTCTTCCCTCTATATATCTCAGTGTTTTCCTACCCCACCCATCAATTTTTTACGCCATGTCTCGCCCCATATGAATCAATCATGTTTGACAATGTAGCTACTGGATTCCAGAGGTAGAACGTTTAATATAAATTTAGAATCTCTTTGGAATATTCTGGTTTTTATTTGAAAACGTCTATTGTTCTTATTTTGTACCAGTGATCTTGAAATTACTGTATAAAAGCACTTACAACAAATAATAAACGTCCTCAATTTTAAGCAATCGTATTGCTACTTTACTTATTGGTGCATGGCCCTATAACAAATTCACTCAAAAATAATTGTTAAAAAATTTATTTATTATTTACTTTGCTCTTATTCAAATTTGTTGTTGGAATAGATGGCCAGATTAATATGCTGTCATAATCGTGGAAAATGTTAAGAACATTAGCTTTGCCAACATTTACAGGAGAAAATCGAAAATTCAAAATATTTCTGTTATTTTAAGTTGTTTCCAAAGATCCAATCTTTTTGAAAATATAATTTTTGTAAAAGTAGTTCCATAACGTCTTCCGTGATTGAATATTGACCTAGTTATTCGCAAGATTTCATATATGGATGGAAGAAAGAAATTAGCCCGAGTCGTCAGAAAATCATTTCTTGTCAATCCTTTATCATTTTACATATTCTATTTTACATACTAGTTAATTGGCAGATTCCTCCTAAAGATATTCAGCAAGTGATGTTGTAGAAATGAAGCTATTTTCGAATTACGTCTTCAAACTTTCATCTATCGTACAGGTGATGAAAAAAAATGTTATTTGTTCCATTATATGAATATTAGATTTCATCAGACTAACTTTACCATCAATGAGCATTTACTGGACTTACATGTCAATGGATTAAACCCACAACTTGAAAGAAACAATGAAATATTTTCCCTAAAATTTTAATTCATTTTCTATACTTGGAATCTATTTTAATATTTTTTACTTGTGTTTCAACTTCAATTAAAAGGCTGCTATCCTATCTTGCAAGCTTCATAGATACGCATTTTATAAGCATCATTATTTTTATGTACTTCAACATAGACTTACCTTTTTTTTAAAATTTAAAACGTAGGTTACCTAAAATACGACAGATTACTGTAAGAATGATCTTTTTCTCTTAAGTAAGCCGATTATATCTTTATCAATTTCTAAATAATGGGTCTCCGAATATCATTATGTATGATATTTTGAATATCAAAAGGTTGAACTATCATGGACATATTGTAGTCATAATTTTTCTAAATGTTTAAGAAACCAAAATGAGTATATCGGCATATAATAAACTTAAATTATGCTGTTATTTCTTTAATTAGCAGATTTCCCTTAAGGGAAATCAGCTATTGAGGTCGTACTCATGACGCGAGTTTCGAAAAATTTCTTCAAATGTCCATCGATCCTACCCAGGAGATGACGAAAATGAGGTCCGTTCAAAATTATATATATATTTGTCTGTTAACGCTCTAGCGGTCGCAATTTTCGTTTGATCGTTACCAAACTCGATATTTAAACGTTTTATGCAAAAATAAAGATTTTTGGCTGAAACGTTAATTAACGTTATTAACTAGCAACGTTAATGGCTGAAATCGGACCAGTGGGAGGGGGGGTTTAGAGGGGAGGATTTTCGAAAATATCTCCGTTACTATACGTCGCATCGAAAAATTATATAGAATCAATCATATTTCAAATTAAATTTACTATAAATAATGTTATATACATTTATTCTGTATTTTGAATATTAACCGAGATATTTTTTTCTGTTTTCAGCTTCTGAGATGAGATCGGCTAACTTCGGGTTTAGTCGTGAGTTTCCGTCAAGAGCTAGTTAGGGCCGTTCCCGTAACTGTTTGACTCTCTATTCTGAAATTTCTCTATTGTAAAACTTCACGTGGGAAATCTGCTTAGTTTACGCAGCCCCTGCCTGACGGACTTTTTTATTTTTTTTTATTGAGATCGGTCACAATACTTCTAGTATTAACCACTATAGGCTTAAGTCTTTCTTCTTTTTTTTTAACACTTAGCTGAAAATAAAACAGAATGAAAGTAAAATAAATTAAAACAAATTGTTGAATCATTTACTATGAATTGGTGGATTTATGCACTTGCAAGTTGACATTCCGTACAGTGGGTTAGTGACACAGTTTGTCAAGGTTACTTGTCATGAACATTTTTTAATTGTTGGGTTGAACCTCTGGGCAATAGTCACTCTTTTCCAAAGTAACGTTACGTATTTCCTTTATCTCCTTTATGAAACGTAAATATATTCTTCTTTTTTTTTCTTAGACGATGATGGCAATGGAAAAATATTTTTAAACAACACGGTGTGGGATATTTTGAAATAAAGTGCGACTGTATTCCAGAACAAATAATGAAAAATTCATTGCTCACATTTTAGAAGGTAAAGAAAAAAAACACAATCAAATTCAATGTAGATTTAAAACTTTAAGTAGAAAGTACTTCCTATTTGGTTTTTCAGTTTTATTATTGTAATCATATACTGACCTTTCTTCTTTTTTAACCCGTAACGTTACTTTGTTCTCCAATGGTATTTTTTTTTCCATATTCAGGTAGTATTCTTTGAATTATTGAATACACACAAACAAACTAAAACGTAAGTAGAGTTCAAGAAAGGTTTGGGTTTACCTGAATAGATGTCCTTTAGGCGCGGTAAGAGGTTTAGCGGTTCCCCGATAAAAAGTTACTCGTTTAAGGGTTCATTTAAATGCATTCCTTCCTACAAGTTCGTCCTTTCTTCAGATTGGATCCTGAGGCACCGTTGGACTAACTTACTATAAATATATACTTTTATTACTAGTATACAACCATTTAAACCTTAGGTGTCAATGTTTAATGGAGCCACTAATTTGCCACGAATTTTTCTATTTGAATATTAAGAAAATCAATTTTACACATCTACCGTTACTAAAGTATCTTGAAACTCGGATTTTTACCTAAGATGTACTTTTTTAAGCAGGTTTCCCTTAAGGGAAATCGGCTATTGAGGTCGTGCTCATGACGCGATTTTCGAACAATTTCCACAAATGTACATCGATCCTACCGGGGGACGATCGGGGATGACGAAAAAGAGATCTGTTCAAGACTATATATAAAGAACTAAATATTTATATTTTCCAGTTAACTTTCTAAGACTAGTGGTCGCTATTTTTTTTTTACATCGTTACCGAACTTGGTGTATAAACGTTTTATGTAAAACCAAAGTTAAAAGTTCTTTTTTTATTTTTTTTTTTTTATTTTACGTCCACTTTAGCGCAAGGTTAAGACCAACGCCTTAATCCGCACGGCCGACCTGAGCCCTGTGAAGTCCCATTAGGATTCGATCAAGTTCATTAATAGCTGAAATCTGACCCGTGAGAGGAGGAATTTCGAAAATTCCTAATATCTCTGTAATTATACGCCATATCGATAACTTGTATAGAACCAATCTTATTGCAAATGTAATGTTCTATAAATATTGTTCAGTGCGTTTTTCCACTATTTTGATTAATAACCGAGATATTTGCATTTCCAACTCATATCGTGTTAACAAAAAGTCCGTCACGCAGGGGCTGCGTAGACTAAGCTGATTTCCCACGTGTAGTTTTATAATAGAGAAATTTCACGAGAGTCGAGCAGTTAAGGAAACGGCCGAACTAGCTTTTGCCGGGAAAGTCACCCGTTAGCCACCCAGATTTAATAAAAATGCAAATATCTCGGTTAATATTCAAGATAGGGAATAAATGTATATACCAATATTTATAGTAAATTTAATTTGCAATAAGATTGATTTTGTACAATTTTTGGATCCGACGTATAGTAACGGAGATATTTCGAATTTTCGAAAATCCTCCCCTCTAAACCTCTCCCCCCCCTCCCACTGGTCCGATTCAGCCGTTAACGAACTTGATCTTTCATTTTACATAAAATGACTAAATATCGAGTTTGGTAACGATCAAACAAAAATTGCGACCGCTAGAGCGGTAACAAACATACACGTATATATATATATATATATATATATATATATATATATATATATATATATATATACAGTTTTGAACGGACCTCATTTTCGTCATTTTCTTGGTAGGATCGATGGACATTTGAAGAAAAATTTCGAAAATTCCGTCATGAGTACAACCTCAATAGCTGATTTCCCTTAAGGGAAATCTGCTAAAAGCTGTTAATTTTGAAGCACATTATTTGAAGCCTAAATAACTAATATTGTTCTCATAGAAATTTTATGTTTTGAGATAAATGCAAATACGTGGAGCACGTGGAAAATCTGCTTAGTTAACGCAGCCTCTGCGTGGCGGACTTTTATAAATTCCTCTCATTAAGCCCTACACACATACACGCCGTTTTACATATATATTCCCGATGTAACGAAGAAATCAATTAATTTTAGTATATTTATAGACGATATATAACGGTTTTATTTGACTAACAATTTTTAGCGCTTTAGCATTGTCGTATGGTACTTGGGACTTCATTATTAAAAAAAAATCAGTTCATTTATATTTTTGGCAGCTTGCCATTGAGTTCGTAGAAATGATGCTTAGTTCCTGAGATGACTGAGTGGTGGAATGAAAATAATGCGTGATGTAAGGCAGTTATCTGTGTTTCCCCTAATCGTGTGACTTGTAGCAGCATAGTCATAAAGGATGTCTCAATGAGCGCTGAGTCCTGGAGCAATTCATCCTAAAATTACTATGTAACGTATGTGTTGGTCACAATTTGTACACATATAGATAAACCTCCAGCTCCATTCATAGAACTAAAAAGTTAACGGTGTATTGTTTTGAACATTTAAAACTTATTCATGAGTAGAACTTATTAATTTTTATTAAATTGTGAAATATATGTACATCTATTAGTTTTCAGTTTAATAACTGAATATTTTCTTTTATGTTAATTTTTTCCAGTGAAAAAAAAAACAACTACCACTCCAATCCCTCTCTAAATCAATGCTGTGAATTTGGCAATTGTATACAAACACCATAACAAGAAAAATCGTCAAAGATGTTGGTATTCGAATGGAGATCGGTAAAATACTATCGAGTTTGTTTATTAATGAATGAATAATAATGAAACATATTTAGAGCAGGGTTAATATACCGCCAGCCGTAATCTCGGTGGCTTTTTGAGTTAATTATTGCACTTTTAATATATCTAAAAAACATTACATTTATTTTATTATTTTTAGAATATTTATTTATTTATTATTTTATAAATTAACAACGTATGAATCTTAGATCTTAAAACAAATAACTAATAAGCAATTTATTCACATATTTCATTCGTGGACTAAATGATTCCGGTAGCGGCCAGCTCTCATTATGACTTTGTCAATCTTCGAGTAAAAAAAAAATCTGAAGAACAGCCATTAACGAATCCTTTATCTCCAAGCTTTAGCCACCGAATTTTATTCATTCCTGCTTGGGACGACTCGCTTTGTTTATAAATTATTTATTTATTTTATTACAATATACCGCATCTACTATTGTCATTAGCGGCAGATGCATCTAAATTTCTTGGAACTTTCAGTTAAAAATGCAAAAAGTTTTTTTATGTCTTCTTCATCTCCTCCAAGGGGTTCTCTTAAGTTCGGTTTCAGGTTCAAAGCTGTTCTTGGAAGATTGTAATTTTTACAATTAAGGAGAAGATGTGAGGCAGTAAGATGGACATTACAACAATCGCAGGTTGGTGGGTTAAGCCATTCAATAAATAATTATCTGTTAATTTTGTGTGTCCAATTCGGTCACAGGTAAGAACAACCTCCTCTTTTCGGAATTTAGCAGATTTCCCCTAAGGGAAATCAGCTATTGAGGTCGTACTCATGACGCGATATTCGAAAAATTTCTTCAAATGTCCATCGATCCTACCGAGGAGATGACGAAAATGAGGTCCGTTCAAAATAATATATATATATATATATATATATATATATATATATATATATATATATATATATATATATATATTTGTCTGTTAACGCTCTAGCGGTCGCAATTTTTGTTTGATCGTTACGCAACTCGATATTTAACCGTTTTATGTAAAAAGACAGATCAAGTTCGTTAATGACTGAAATCGGACTAGAGGGAGGGGGGGTTAGTGGGGGGATTTTCGAAAATTCGAAATATCTCCGTTATTATGTGTCGGATCGAAACATTGTATAGAATCAATCTTATTGCAAATTAAATTTACTATAAATATTGTTTTATACATTTATTCTGTATCTTGAATATTAACCGAGATATTTGCATTTGTATTCTGTGTGTGGTCGGCATGTCTGTTCTGTACTTTCCGAAGAGAGCTCTGGCGGCCGTTTTCGTAACTGTTCGTCCCTCGTGAATAAGTTCAGAGACCCCTTACTACTACACTTGTTATTAGGCAGATTTCTCTATTGTAAAACTTCTCGTGGGAAATCTGCTTAGTTTACGCAGCCCCTGCGTGACGAACTTTTTCTACTTACAATATTCCAACGCTCAGTAATTTTTTTGATTTGTCGCAGTTTATTGTCGTGTTTTTTCGTCCAGTCTGACTTCCACCTTTGAAATATGTGCTTTTGAAACTCTCTTTTCCAATCATTTGGGGACATGAAGGTTACTGTAATTCCATCTTCTCGAGCTCTACGAGATTCCGAATCAGCCATTTCATTACCTTGCAAACCAAAATGTGAGGGAACCCAAACAAATGATATGTTTTTTTCTGAGCTTTGTATTTGAACTTTTACTAGGTTATAAATTATCCCTGATGTTTATAAATTATCCCTTATTTTGTAACTTTTATAAATAATTGCATGTAGAGAAAACATTTCGTTTTGACATCTGCGTGGCGGACGATTACCTTTTGAGATAAACTTTTCATTTTTGTCCGTAGCCAATGGTCTATTCTCAATTGAGCATATTGAAAATCGTTTACACAATGCAATTTTTAGTTTAATGTCCTTCTTCCCACCACACCGTCCACCTTCCCAGTACAGTAACGACGAACTATAAATCGCGGAGAGCTGTCATCTAGTAGATTAGAGATACCGGAGATGAAGGCAGTAAATTCCGAGATGAGAAGAAGAAAATAGCGGCGTGATGGTATCCATTGTTGGTCGGAGGGGAGAAGGAATAGACTGTGCTAAGGGTGTGCAAGCACGCGGCACATAGGTCCTTTGTGCTACCTATACAGGGAGTGGGGGTACCTCATCTCCTGCGAGCCTATCGGAAAAACATAACCTCGCCTTCTCTCTCTCTCTCTAGGACTTGTATCGAAGTCTACCTCAAAACTAATTTACTACTGAACAAATTCCTTCCTTGAGACTGTGCTCAAGGCAGACTTGTGCGTTAAGGCGTTGGCTTGATTTTCAACGTGTGCAAGGAAATTTATTTTGAAGCTAAAATCCCGTCACGCAGGGGCTGCGTTAACGCATTTACGTCACGTATTTGCATTTATCTCAAAAATTAAAAGTTCAATGAGAACAATATTTGGTATTTAGTATTCAAATAAAGTGCTTCATAATATGTTAGCGTATTGTTAATTTGCCACAAGTTGGAGTGGGTGTTACTGAAGTCCGAAAACTAAAATATCTCGGTTAATATTAAAGATATTGAAAATACGTACATAACAACATTTATAGGACATTACATTTGCAATAAGATTGGTCCTATACAATTTTTCGATTAGATGCATAATAACGGAGATATTTGGAATTTTCAAAATTCCCCTACTAAACCCCTCTCCCCCAATCCGGTTTCAGCCATTAACGAACATGATCTTTATTTTTGCATAAAACGTTTAAATATCAAGTTTGGTAACGATCAAAGAATAATTACGGCCGCTTGAGCGTTAGCAGACAAATATATAAATCTCTCTCTCTCTCTCTCTCACTCTCTCTCTCTCTCTATATATATATATATATATATATATATATATATATATATAAATGAAAGACTGACCAATCTGACAAACTTTTGAATTGACCTCATCTTCTAGGAAGGATAGATGGATATTTGAGGAAATTTTTTGGAAATCGAGTCATGAGTACGACTTCAATAGCTCATTTCCCCTATGGGAAATTTACTAATAAAATACTTAATGGAATTCTAGCTCGAGATGACCAGTCACACTAACATCAATTGGACGTGAATAAATAAATTTATTTTATTTTGAAATGCTTTACGTTGTCCCAGTCACGCACACCTTCAAATAAGAATGTTTTTCGTTAATCAGAGGTCATTCAGATAATTTGATAAAAATAATACAGTGGCCTTTATGGTCTGCCAAAGATTCTCTATATTCTAAATTATGGCACATGTGCTGGTTTATTACTAGTTCATCATTTCTCGTTGCTATTCGGTTCGAGGAGTTTTTCACCCAAGACTGATGAACCCAACAGCAACGAGGAATGACGAAATAGTAATAAACAAGCACTTATACGGACAAGCATTCAATATGACAATCCAAAAAAATACAAGATAAAGAACCATTCTGTCTCGTTTACAGATACTATCACTAAACCCAGTAATAGCAAAGTGCATTAAGGGCGTAAAATCAGTAAAAGTTTCAGTCGTATAAAAGATAAACTTCAAGACATTTCCATGTTTCCACAAAATACAATATTTATAAAATAAACTGTTCTGCCTGCGACAAATTTTATATAGGGGAACCATCGCTGACTTTAAGAAATAATTGAAACAGCATTGCAGAAATTTCGATAATTTACAAAAAAGAACATTTGATCATTCTTTGGCATTTAAAAAAAAAATCAGGAGGTATAAAGCTTAGATAAAAAGAAAAACATAGCCTAGGAGATGATAAAATAAAATATCCGCATTATTAAAAACAAACAATATACTGTGAACAAGGAAACTGAGAAAAGGGATTGAAGTGTTTGCTGCAAAAAGGAGGTAGCTCCATCCCATAGCTGTTGGGAGTTATAAACACTTTCTTGTGCCAAAAAAAAAAAAAAAAACACTTTTATTTGGCACAAAAAGGATGCAGCTTCTATCGTTATGATGTTATTTTCGTTATAATGATGTTATTTTCGTATTTTATGTTATTCGTTATAATGATGTTATTTTCTGTTTGTAAAACCAATAATTTTGCTGTACTTTATTTTCAGTTTTCTTTGAATAAAAAATACATAATAATAGTACATTCTTTTTATTTTTACACCTTTTTCCAAGAAAGAACATATTTCTCCATTCCTCATATTCCATTCTTTTTGGTAAAAAAGAGGTAGCTCCAAGGATCATCCACGTACCACCAACATTTGGATGATATTTTTTGAATGAAAATACCGTTCTAATATGTAAACGCCATAATGGAAAGTAAGCAACATCAATATTTTTACATAACTTAAAATTTGAATTTTTTAAACTTTTTTTTTTTGGTTTTCCAAAAACTGGAAAAATTGGAGCTATCTCCTTTTTGCAGCAAACCCTTCAATTTACATAGTATATTTATCAAATATTTAAATTTAAATAAACATCAAGTCGATTAGATGTAGATGAAACTATCCTTCCTCTGGAATCCATTTTTCAAAACTTGAAGCGTTGTAGATAATTAACTTTTACATTGTTCATTATTTTAATTTATCCATATTACCAGCTGATTGGTGTGTTACATCTCCATTTTTGTTATTCTTGACGTGACCGCCGAGGTGGTTAGATGGAATATTTTTCTAATAAGTGTCTTACTCCTGAAGAGGACAGAAACATGTAGAGGGAAATAAGTCAGTGAGATACTTCACATGCCTATTGACCTTCGGCCATTTCTACTTCAACAAAGTATAATTGTAATTTGAATACATTGCCATTTTTAGTCCAAAAACAAACACCATTGTGGGGAGGGGTTATAAATCCCTACTTTATCCCGTATCTAAAGTACTTTGAAATATAAAAATTCTGTATCATATATATTAAAAATGTGGGTTCCGTGGTATATTAATGGGTTATTTACAATACTTTTTTAAGTACCCCCCCCCTAAACTATTTGTTATGATGAATTTTCTGTAATATTATAGAAATACACATAAAATTTCGTGACTTTATCTCCACTTGTTTAAATGTATGAAGAATATGACAGATGGATGGTGGACATAGACGCAGTGTCCCTTTCATAGACGACGGGTGAACTGTTACTACATTTCACCAATTGAACGCCCACATCTAATTATTGTACTACATAAAAAAATATAGGATCACCTGTAATTACTTTCAGGACAAATATTTATAGGACAGTTTCAAGCTGTTTTTATTAGTAGGTAGGTCTATTTAAAACTTAAATTAAGCGACTTAGTATTTAATAGGGGGCGTTAGGTGTGTGTGTGTGTTGGGGAGAACATTATGTTAGGGAGAAAGTAAACGGGAGTTCTCTGTTTGGCGAGCACATATCCCTAAACAAGAGTAGCTTCGGCTATTGTAATTAATCGAATGGATTTTATAGCTTTCCAACTTTCCCCCTCTACAACTTCTAACACTCCCCACCAGGGGCGTACTGGTAGTCTATCGCTCACCAGTTTTCTCTGCTATATTCCTAATCTCTTACAGCCTACCTATGCTTGCACTTTACAACGTTTCTAATTACTTACTTATTATTATTTACAAAACACGACGTAAAAATGAACAAAAAATAACTTGGGATTGAAAAATTGGTTTCTTTTCATTGATAAACAAATCAAAACTAGATCGCAACTAAACCAAGAGTTAAGAAATATAAAATTTAAATTCATAAAAACATTAATCAGACATTATTTTTAATAAATAGAATGCGAGGAAATGGAATATACCAAAATAATGATCTAAAGTTTTTTGCAGCCCTTTTCTGCTCCTAATCATGCTTCATGTTCTCATTATTTCCTTGTTAAATTATATATAATTGATAACTCTCAAGGTATATTGTTGCCAATTCTAATAATAATAATACTTAATTAGTTTCCGGGCTTTGGGGACTTTACAAAAATGAAAATGGCTTTTGTCAAAAGAACGTTCTTGGCTTCACAGCCGTATCCGAAGAGTATTGGAAATACACTTCAAAACATTTCCGTTAAACTCAACTTTGTCCTCAATCATTAACTTAAATATCTATAGGTGGCGTTGGAAACCCATTCCCCTCCGGGGAGCGGCGTCCCTTCTTTTAAGTCAGTACTGGCCCGAGGCCCGTTCAAGAAGGGTGTATTATCGCTAACAGGTAAATTATTTACTTTAACATTTTGTCTTTTAACTATATGAACAAAGTTTTATTGAATTTTTCGCATCACAAGTTGCTTCTGCATCTATTGGTATAGTTAATAAGTTGTATTTATAAATAAATAATATCTTTTAAAAATCTTGTTATTATTCATATTTTTTCTTTAACGATGTAAATATTAAATTTCGGATTTGGAAGTATGCGCTTTTCCTTCCTGGAATTGTGCGTCCTAACGGGAAATCAGCTATTGAGGTTGTACTCATGAAGCGGGTTGCGAAAACTTTCTTCAAATCCTCATCTGTCCTATTTACAATGCGACGAAAACGAGGTCCGTTCAAAAATGATTTATATATTTTGTCTGTTAACAATCTAGCGGTCTCAAGTTTTGTTTGATAGTTGCCAAACTCGATATATAAGTGTTTCAGGTAAAATTAATGTACACGTTCGTTAACGGCTGAAATCGGACCAGAGGTAGGGGAAGGGATTAGAGTGGGAGAAAATAGAAATTTCATAAATCTCTGTTACTATAAGAAAGATGGAAAAATCTTGTTGTAAATGTAATTTTCCATCAATTTTGTTCTATGTAGTGTTTCTCCATCTTAAATATTAACCAACATTTAACGATTTATTTTTTTATTTTTCAGCCTTTAGTAAACCCCCCTTTTATTAATCGTACTTGAGCAGTAAGCGTGTACATCATGAAACATCTTATTCGAAGATTAAAAATCCAATATTGTTTTCAACAAACTTTTACTAGACGAGATACATACAAACACGTACTGTGATGACGTCATAAATGAAAATTTTTATGAGCGACCTTCTTCACAGGTAATATTTGTATGGGAATAGAGAAGGCATGGTGAGATGAGATCACTTGTGTTCCATGCCAGCAAGTAGGAAATATGCTTTGTATGCGCAGCCCCTTTTTTAAAATGACTTTTTATTACATGTTCAACTTTAGATATAAATATTTACCTAAAGCTCACACAAAAACTACTTGGAGACTTTCTCTTCTGGGATACTTCATTAGAATACGTCATCACCTCTTGCTGTTAAAGATTAAATCTATGTACCATATTATATTGGTTACAATATTTTTTGTTTATATTAGATTTACCCGCTATAATACCGACATTCATTCAGCTGCTTCGACATATTAGTGAGAAATTGCATTGACAATAGTACTGTCATGAAGATATTTAGATTTCCTGATTCGAATTCTTGCACCGCTATCGTTCAGTAAGCAACATAATCTATTAATGTATGGTAGATTCTCTTGTTTTAATGTGATTTGAATCGTTGAAAAACGTTGCCTACACCTAATTGATATTTGAAAGCCTATATTAATTATTATCTTCTGCTTTATCATGATATTGTTAGAATTGGTTTTGAGTGTAGAAATAATATTAGCCAGTTTAATTATTTTTGTACAATATATTCATTACTACTACTCTATAAACCTCAATTTTATTTCAAGTTCCAAGACTAAAATTACTTAGGATTGTTCAATATACTACAAATCATAATAACTTCTAGATGTCGAAACTCTAAGTTAAAAAAATCAAATAGTTTAATCGGAAATCAACATCCACAGAATGTTTGTTTAGTGAATGTTCAATGAACAAACAATCAAAACAAGGCTTCCTCTTCTTTAAAGTGCTTCAGCCTCCTTATCTGCCTTTGTGGTAAAATTTTATTGTTGGACATTTAGTTATTTGTTTTGATTAAATTTTTCGATGAGTGATAAAAATACTGTTTCCACATTACATCTGTATTACAGATAAGTGGGTGATATCACAATCTATGTTTGGAATCAATACCCTGACTTATTCATCCTGTTCTAATAATGCAAGTGACTGAATAAGTAAAGAATTCTATTTTTGCAAAAGCCCTGGATGGCGGAAGATAGTCTATTATGGCGAAGGCAGATCGTGACCTCTAGTCTTGGGGGGAGATAACACTATCAGGAGCGTGTCCTTTTAGTTGTGACTGCTCCCGCGTTTTGTGAGGATGAGGTGCAGAGCTGCTTTGATTTTCCTCGTATTTATATTTCTAGTGATTTTTGTGACCGTTGAAACTAGATCCAGGCCTGAATCTGAACCCAAAAGCAAGGAAACTAAAATATCGGGCGGCCATCGGGTAGGCTCGCATCACAAGAAGAATCGCCATCATCGCCCGAAGCATGATTCCTCGTCAGAAGAGGACGATCGAAACTACGGTGATAAGCACGGCAAGCATGCTCACAGGAAGAACATTACCAGAGCTCATAGGGGACAAGGAAGAAGAAATGATACGTTTCTTGAAGCAGAGAGAAATTTTACTGCGCAAGCTATGATGTCAGGCAACTCCACTCATGGTAAATATCGCTTATTTGGCATTAGTTCAAATATAATAAATACTGATGACAAAAAAAGGAATTTTACTTTCACGACAAAATCAAAACTAAATTCTAGTTTACCAGACTCTGGAAATCATTCATACAATAGCTCAAAGTTATTATTTAATTATCATGGAATGCCAAACAATACAAAGGATAATAAGCTCAATATTGGTTTTCATAACGTTTCTTTAACAAAATTAAATCTAAATAATAGTTTACCAGACCCAGGAAATGAATCACATAACGGCTCAAAGTTGTTAGTTAATTATCATGGAATGTCAAACAACACAAAGGATAATATAGGTTTTCATAACGTTTCTTTACATAATAACACGAAACAAAATGTTTTGAAAAGCAATTCTACGACTTCATCGTACGGATGGAACATCACTAAACCATTGGATAGTAATAATTCTAGAGGCTTTGACAATCAATATAGCAAACAATTTGTTTCCGCAAATGGAAACATGCTTCCCGTATCTCAATACTATGAAAGCAAATTAAACGCTCGGCCGAGTGGAAACAGCCTAAATCCGCCATCCATGACTCAGACATATCATAATATTGGTTGGAACCTCAGTCCAAATAAGCCTTCAGTGGCTGAGACAAATCGTCAGTTTGTTAGTACACATTTTGCCCCTCCGCCCCAGACCGGTTGGGTCTATTTTCCAGTACAGAACCAAACACATTTCAACCATTATGGTAGTTATTATCCAAATTACTCATATTTTGCCAATGCGAAAGACAAAAAGAAAAAGAAGAAATTTAAGTTGGATTTAAGCTTAGAAGATTTCAGCCTTGAAGATGTGAATTGGAAGGACCTTCTGAAAGAAACAGGAAAGAATTACGACGGAAAACTAAAGAAATTATTTCAAATGAAAAAAATTGATAAATTACCTACTAGAAGGTTATATTCAGCAAAGTTTCCTGTTTTGTCTCAAAAATTCCCTCTAGACGAAATTATGTTAAGCAGGATTCTTCCAAATTCTGAAACCAAACCGTCTTTGGTATATTACAGTCCTCCACACAATCCAAAAATATTTGCTGGCCTAGAAAATAAATCTAGTAACTTATTATCTAGAACGAAGAGAGACCTATCCCCTCACGGCCAGGCAATGGCAAATGTAATTAATAACTTTTTGCTCCACGAAAGAGACTGCAACGAAACACTAGAAGCTAGAAGGAAGAAGAGACAAGTTGAAGAGTTAACAGTTTCTAAGGTCCCCAATTCTGCCAAACACAATGGACCTCAAGAACCCGTTGTGGAAAATATTCAGTTTGACAATGTTGAAGCAGTTGTTCAAGGTGATTTTGAAATTTCTGTTTTCGGCGGTATCCCTGAAATCTCTTTTGGCAGAGATCCTATTGGCCAGCCGTCGAACCATGAGCACTTTGATAAGGTTACCAGAAAAGATGAGCAGTACAAAAAAACAGAAAATGATAAATTGAATATTAGGGGTGGAATGGAATCGCTATTCATGAGGCAACAAAAATTAATAAATCCTACAGAAGAAATTAGTGATTTCGGAGACAACTTTAACGTTCAGGAGGAAAAAATAACTCCTCCAAGAATCGATAATGGACCATCTTCTGTAATCAACAATAAATATGAAATATCTCCCGATGAAATTAATATTGAAGGTGATATGTCTCCTCCCAGGATTGACAGTGAGAATTATAAATTGCCTTCTATATCTGAGACTAACGATAAAACTCATCTTTCCAGGGCGAACATTGATAGTCTAATGATACCTTTTAACACGAAAGATGAAGTAACTTCTACGAGAATCCATAATATTGATAGAATTTCACCTACTAAAAATGAAGACAAAATTTTACCTCCTAGAGTCAATGGTGAAACTGAAATATCCCAATCCGGAAATGCCACTGAAACCCAAATAGCTGCTTCTAAAAATGATAGTGGTGATAATACATCTCATTCTAAAGTCAATATTCAAGCCAAAAATTTCCCTTCCAGATTGGATAATGAAGATCAAATATCTTTTGCAAGTAATAATGCCAAAGAGAATGTTACCCCTCCTAAAATCGATGATAAACCTTCAAGAAACAGGACTCTTTTGAGCAGGGTTAATGAAACCATTAATCAATTCTTAAACAGACGTCCTTTCACTGGGCTTACAAAATTACGCCCAGTGAAAGAAACTCTTGAGTCATGGAGGAAAAGGTTAGTGAAAACTTTAAGTACGCCTTCAGTTTCAAGCATAAAATTTGTCACCCATAGACCACCTGTGGAAAAGAATTATGGCACGACACCAGAAGTTCTTAGAAGAAGTACTAGAAGCTTGGACAAATCAGTTGAGAAATATGAAAGTCTTGAAGTTGATGATTCCATTTCAAATGTTTTTGACAAAATAAGAGTAAATGACCCCGATTTCAAGCCGAACACGAAAGTTATGGACCATGAACCTCTTTCTAGTGAAATTAATCGTGACTCAGAGTTATATGATGTACCTACTTCTGATGATTATGATTATAGGTTTAATTCTTCTGACCTCAAAGAGACTTCTAATTCAGAAAAACCTGAAGTTATAATAAAAACTTTGAACAAAATTATAGCAACAACCAATGAATTTAATAACATTCCTGAAAATGACAAGGCAAATATTAGTATGCTAGTTGATAGTCAACCTGTAAAGGACACTACTGCAAGAGATTTTAAGTCATTGCAACCACTAATTAACTACGATAGTCAGAAGTTGTCCACTGAAGATAGTGGGGATAAAAGACACAGAGAAGGGGGTGAATTGAGTATGTATAATTACCAATATAACCAAATGAAGGCTTCAGAACATAGTGACAATAGGCAACAGGAAAATAATAATAAAAATGTAGTAGAACTTCCAAACTCCCCAGAGCCTAATTTCACTTCCTTTGAAGCAGTGACCCGGGATTCAGAAACCATGGCCAGTTCGGTTGGAAAAAACATGGTTTCAACTACCACATCATTTACTGAAGCAACTAAAAAGAAGAATGGATTTGTACCTGTGTCAGTTTTTGGTTCGTCCATTGAAAGGACTCCCCACCCAAAGGAAGAATTGGACTATGACAGTTCAGAAGGGCAGGGTTCTAGTGGAGTTTCAAATTTGCCTGCTACACAATTTAGTAAACTTATTCATAGCATCCACACTGTGCCTCAACATTTGAATTTGCCTACACCACAAAAGCCCAACATCAATCTTTTGCCAGGTTGGGCTATGCCCACTAGGGAGGTGCTTATTCAAGCGCCTCTTAAAACTCTCAGATGTCCTAAAGGGTACAAGAAATTGAGAGGTCGCTGCAGAGTCATATGGACATGAAATATGTTTAGTTTTTATTAGAGCAATCATAGACTACTTTCCCACAACTTAATACTGATAAAGTAAATTGTATGGTAAGCTGACTTTTTTTTCTTTCTTTAAAATTTAAAATAATTATAATTCAAAACATAGAAAAGACTAATTATTTCATCTTTGATTAATCGCTAAAGGCTTTTTATTTTAGAAAAAACCCTTTCATTTGTTCTGCATAGAGCGACAGAATTTAAGGAAAATAATCATGTGAGAAACTTAATTTAATTTATTTTCTCTCCCTCACTTTTTTTTATTTTTTTTTTTTATGAGTTCAATACTCATAACAAACACATGAAACAAATCTTGTGTCTTTTTGTGCTAATTACTTTTTTGAAATAGGCAGGGCAACTGTCTTAAAACATCTTTCACTTAATCAATTCCGTCAATGTATTTATTTTTATTTTTTTCCATGAAGAGGTTTAAACATCAACTCAAACGTCTTTGCAACTATGATTTCTTATATATTAATTTACTAAAGAATAAGAACTATAATTTACATCTTTTCTAAAACTCCAAATTGTAATTTTTCTTATTATCATAGATAAAATAATAAATTTTAAGCTTTAAATAAATATATAGCTATTAACAAGCTTTACATATTATTTCAATGATGATTAAATGCGTAACGATCAGCTTTTTTTTTAAATAATTTTGAGGTGGTAGGGTCATTTAAAAATATTCTGTGTATGATTTAAAAATAATATTTAGTTTTTATATTAAGTTAAAGTTATGTTCAATTTTTATGAACAAGAATAAGTGAAATGGCAATGTTAATGATTTAATTTTTATATAATTATTATATGCTGTTACTTCAATTAAATATCACTTCATTTGAAGAGGTTTTTGTTTTTTTTTAGTGAGTGGTTCCTTTTAAAAACTAAGCTCTTGTAATTCATATCACATCATATGACTTGAACACAACAAGTTCCATAAAATTTCAAATTTGCCATAAATAATTATTTTTCTCTAGTATATTATTTTCCTGAATTAGCAGAATTTATTTAAGAAACAAATAAAATAATAAGAACCTCCCCTTGAGAGTAGTATTTAATCCGATAACTTAAAGAGTGCAAAATAGATAAACATTATATCTGCCAATATTTGGGAACATATGTCAAATTTATTCTCAGTATCTGTAAATCAATACTTTTCAAATGAATTTACCTTCATTATCTATATGCGCATTGAATTTGAAATGCTCATCTTTCCTCGTTCATGTAGGTGTAAAATCACCTATTTCTCATATTATTGTGATAAATATTTCTGTGAAAAATAAATCTTCGTATTCCTTCATCTATCTCATATCTTGGGTCAAAAGGGGATGTTGATAACTGTTACTGATAAGTCCTGTTGTTATTGAGTTGAAAACTTTCCTGGAGTAATGATAATACAATACTGCGTTCTGAATTTTGCATGAACACCTGAGAAGTTTATTGTCCATATAAAGCACTGTTAGGATTGATTCATTTAAATTTAGTTAAGATATTGGCAATTAGTTTATTAACTGAATGTGATACTCTGATTTGTAATTTCTTTGTTTATATCAATTTTATGCATTGTTATTGTTAATATTGTTATTATAAGCCTTTGAAGAGGTTGTCGAATATTATTTATACTAATATTTAATATAGAAGTCTCTTCATTAATGTTCAAATTCATAATATAAAATAAGTAGAATAAATACCAAAAATATATATTACTAGTCTAAAAAAACCAAGAGTTATGCTATTGTATTTTGAAATCAGTATTAGATGTACATTTTTATTAATTAAGTGAATATTAAAATGATCTTGAAATCTATAATGTTTATTGTTACGAGTTAAGTTTTAATTATATGTGTTTTGCACGTTTACTATAGGTAAATATAATAGCTCATTTAATAGTGTTATTTTTATTCACTTGGTTTAGAATTAGTTTAGAACTTGGTGAAACAGAATTCTTTATGAAATAATGCCTATCCTATTTACTATAAATTGTATAGTTATTAGGATAAAAAATGTCATTATGATTTTTTTATTTTTTTTTTGAGAATGCAATTATCTCTTTGCAAAGCATGACTAAAACTTCATTGTTCTTAGCATGATTGTTTGCATGAGCTTGATTGCAATTTTTCCAGATGGTATGCAACACAGTAAACATTAAGTGAGATACTTTATTGGATTTTTTTCCTCTCAATTGATTAATACTATCAAACAATTAATTTTTATTCTTTCGAGTGGTTACGGTAAGTTTAATTCTTATTAGTGACATATCTTATTAATATTTGGTGCTCTCTATTAATTCATGTATATAAAAGGTCTACAGATGTTGCTCACTACTAGACATTGACTATTAGGTACTTGCTTTTGAACTAAATTTTAATTACTGTATTTAAATGTAAATGACATTAAATATGAAAAATTAGAGCTAGTTGCATACACCTGTATATAACTTTGATAAATATAAAATATAAGTGAAAGAGCATTTCCAATGTCATTTTTTGAGTAATTCCATCGATCTTGTAATATAACTTAAAACATTTTTATACCTGTATATAGTCTAGCCCATAAACATAAAGGTACATAAACATATGTAAAGCGTCATATAGGTGTTTGGGAAGTCATTGTTTAAAAGGATAGCTCTGTTGAACAGCAAAACCTATTGGAAAGCCACTTAATGTTAATGGACCAATTTTAGTAGAATTCTTGTTTGTTAGTAAATTAGTTATTTTTCATATATTAAAAAAAAGTTTTGTGATAAAAAAAAAACTATTTCACAAAATGCAGACTAAAACTAAAATGCTTGTTCTCAGGTCTTTTCATGAAAGTTATAAAATAAAATTTATAATAAGAATAATTGAATAAACTATTAATTAAATTTAAAAAAAAAAAATATTTGATTTTTATTTGTCAAATTATCATAAAGTCATGATATACTGATACTAATTATATAAATATAATTTGTAATCTTGCAATGTATTTTTCTAATAATTTATTTTCAACAAACAATGCAATTAATAATAATGTGATTTTCTAAAGGTATAAAAAATTGAGAAAAATAAAATATATAGGAATTGGAACTAATGTTAATAACAGCAAGGTGGCAACTGTTATACATGGACCCCTCAGCAATCCCAGCCTTTTGTTTTTATTTTCCAATATAAAAAAAGCTTTCTTTTCGTTAAGCTGTGAAAATGTCTCAATGGTTAGAATGATAAGATTTTATCTGAGTGACATTTTACGGTTCCTAAAGCAGTATGCCAATATAACTACCAATAAAGTTGACGAGGGTAAATTATATCCATGCCTCACCTTAGATGTAAAACAACCATTTTTGACAATCAAGAGACTTCAAAATTAGTGCGCATCATAGCTTATTAAAAATGATTAATATATTATCAATAAATTAGAAGAGTAATAACTCTCAAAGCTGAGTTGACTTGATTAAGTTTAATAATAGGAAATACGTTCAGGCATACTGACCGTTACACTCATATATTCTAGAAAATGCAGTGTGCTACTTGAATTTTGGTTCTTTGTTTAAAAACTAGTTCAAACTACACAGGTATCGTTCTCAATCTCTTAATAAAGTAAAATACTTGGTGTAAATTAGCAATTTAAAAATGTAGGTTTATTTATATATATGTATATATTCTATTTAGACAGTAATAATTATTGTCATTCACAAAGGGAGATCAATTTTTGAAACATTGGTTAACTTGTATCTTGAAGTAGGTACATATTTCTGCTACAAAAACCTTGCCATTAAGGCAATTTTAATTATAATGAGTTAATATTCGACTAACAGTAACTTTTTATTCTTTGGTAATTTTCTTGTATCTAGTCACTTTTATTTTCTGAGTCTAAATAAAAGTTTTTAAATCAGAATGAATATTTATTTTTCATTTATTATTCATTTATTTTCCTTTTTAAATCTAATGACATTATACAACTATTTGTATTATTTTTTAAAATATTTTATATATCTCTGAACTACTGATTTATTTTAGGACATCTAATTTTACTTTATGCAAATAGTTTAGGGTTAAAGTTTTTGTTACTGTTATGTAACCCCCAGTAGATTAAAAAGTAGAAAAAAAACAGTATCCAAGGAATTTTTTTTAATCTATTTTTATACTAGAAATATTCGTGGTTTATAGCCAAAAAATATGGATGTTACTAAGTTGAGAATGTTCTTAGGCCCATTCAGCATGTTGTACTTTTTGTTTTATTTCATTTATGGTGTGATAAATATTATAATTGTATTATACGAAATAATGTATTAATATTTTGGGAACCAGTTAGACAGTTCAACCTTACGATTTCAAGTGAACTTTATAACATTAAAACTATTTCTTCTATTCAACCATCCCATTTCCATTTCATTTCTTTCTATAGTTTTGTCATACTCTTTCTTCTCTCAGTCACAAAATCTCTCTAGCCTTCTCTCACATACATTTTCAATTTAGTCCTCATTATTACTATGCTCTTCTTTTGCTCTTCTATATAAATCCTACATCTCCTTTTTCATCCCTCCAGTATCTCTCCCTTCATCTTGCAATCTACCTCTTCCTATCCTTCTGCTCTTGTATCCCCTTCCTTTCATTCTTCTCTCCATTAGACTTTCAATCCACCCTACTCTGCTTGCTCTTTCTTACTTTTGAACCATCCCTCCCTATCTCTCTGCTGTTGCATTACATCCTCAATTTCCTTTTCACTTCTTGTCCTTCACTTCATTTCTTTTTCAACCCACCCTTCCCTATCTTTCTGCTTTTCCATTCTATCTATCCTTTGAAATCCTTTACTCTTGTCCTCTCCATCTTTAAATCCAATCTTCTCTGCTGGTTTTCCATTTAATTATTATTTCTTTGTACTTCTTTCACACCCGTTACCAGTCTCCCCTTTGTCTTTCAATCCACCTCTCCCCAACCCTCTATATGCTTCTCTATTCTCCTTTTACCTTCCCTCTCTATTACCTCCCTTTCACTCCTTTCTCTTTCTGTATCACTCCTTTTCTCCCATGATCTTTCTGTATCACTCCTTTTCTCCCATGATCTTTCTGTATCACTCCTTTTCTCCCATGACCTTTCTGTATCACTCCTTTTCTCCCATGATCTTTCTGTATCACTCCTTTTCTCCCATGATCTTTCTGTATCACTCCTTTTCTCCCATGACCTTTCTGTATCACTCCTTTTCTCCCATGATCTTTCTGCATCACTCCTTTTCTCCCATGATCTTTCTGTATCACTCCTTTTCTCCCATGATCTTTCTGTATCACTCCTCTTCTCCCATGATATTTCTGTATCACTCCTTTTCTCCCATGACCTTTCTGTATCACTCCTTTTCTCCCATGATCTTTCTGTATCACTCCTTTTCTCCCATGATCTTCCTGTATCACTCCTTTACTCCCATGATCGTTCTGTATCACTCCTTTTCTCCCATGATTTTTCTGTATCACTCCTTATTTCTCTAACTCTGTGTCCTGTCCTCATGTCCTCCCCTTATTTACTGTTTCCTCCCTTATTCTTTTTATTACACTCCCTCATTATTCTTTTCCTCCCCTAACCTACCATACTCTCCTTATTCCATCCCTCACTGTCTTCTTACACCCTCCCTACACTTACAATCCAATATATCTTCTCCTTCTTATCCATACTTCCATCTCATTTGTTCCAGCAACCCTATCTCTCAACTCTATCTCCCTGTAAAGTTCGAGGGTATTAGCATAAGGATGGAACGAGGCGAGGCGTCTGCTCTTTCCTGTATATTTGCCCTTCAATTCTGTTCTCGGAAAATCGATTGATTCGACATATAATAACGAAGATATTTGGAATTTTCAAAAGTCTTACAGTCTAAAACCCTTTCCTCCGCGGTCCGATTTCAGTCGACAACGTACTTGATGTTTGTTTTACTTGAAATGCTTATATATGTAAGTTTTACGAAAATCGCGTCAAGTACAAACTTTACGTAATACTTCTCTTATGGGATATCTCCTACAAGGTAATTAAAAGATTTATATATTTATATATATATATATATATATATATATATATATATATACAAATAATCAGTAATAGAATCCAGTAGCTACAGATTAAACAAAAATAGATTACTGGAATGTATGATGGTTGATAAGAGGACAGGAGTGCCTTAGAAGTGAATAAGCCCCTCGGAGCGAGGGGAATATGTGAAATCCTACAGTTTACTCTCGACAAATATTTAATACAAGTTCCTCCCAATGAACTTAATAAAAGTTTCTCATAAGGCCCCCCACTCCTATATTAATTCTACAATGAAGTACGAACAATAATGAAGCATGCTCAACGAAGACATTCTCCAGTGTATTATTTGAATAAGAAGTCTTTTCGTAGCTGTTTGAAGGTGAAATTTTTAAAAGAATTGCAAAAACGTCAACTTGTCTTTCCGTCAAATGTCTTTTCATCAATAAATTCCTTTATAGAAATATTTCTGGTAAGTAAATATTTTTTTTTTTTTAAATAAATAGTTTTATATGTTTATAACTTACCTCCTATATATGCGGGGTAATTTACCTTTTATTGTTTGCTTCTTTCGTTAAAAAGCATTTCCAAAATATCCATTAGTGATTCAAGGCTTCATTTTTTAGAAGATATCAGTTATGGGAAATCAGCTATTGAGTTTGTACTTATGATCCTACTCAAGGAGATGACGAAAATGAGGACCGTTCAAAACTATCTCTGTATCTATCTATCTATCTATATATATATATATATATATATACCCGTATATATATATATATATACCCGTATATATATATATATATATATATATATATATATATATATATATATATATATATATATATATATATATACGGTGTTGTTATTCTTTTTGGAGATTTGGTCAATGTTGGTGAAAAAATCTTAGTTTATGCCGACATTTCGAGAATCTTTATTTTCTCTTCTTTAGGGCAACACATAAGATACTTAAAAACTATTGTACTTAGGACGAGGGTTATAACCCTAGTCCTAGGTGCAATAGTCATGTTTATTAGTTTTTAAGTGTCTTTAGTCTTGCCCAGAAGAAGAGAAAATAAGATTTTCGAAATATCGGTATAAACTAAGATTTTCTCACCAACATTGACCAAAATTGCAAAAAGAATAATAACACCATATATAAATATAACCAAGTCGAAAACATAAACACAATTATATATATATATATATATATATATATATATATATACGAGGTGTGTACAGAAAGTTATCAGCCTGATATATATATATATATATATATATATATATATATATATATACAAATATATTTTCAACTTACATATTTTTATTTTTCAATATAGTCCCCCTCAACAGCAACGCACTTATTCCACCGCTTTTCCAACATCTGTAACCCGGTCAAAAAAAAATTGTTGTCAAAACCTTCCAAAACAACCTTGACAGCTGAGATCACCTGTGTTATTAGATAAGTTAGAAATTATCATTGAGCACTCCATTTTATTGATTTGTGGAAACGAATATGGTCTCTTTAAATAGTTCCATTTAATTGTTTATAATTTTATAGTAAATGATTAAATAATGAATATTCTCTCGCTGTATTAGGTACTCATTAAACATCATAAAATACAGTGTTTTTAATTAGTAGGATTGCCCTACTATAAGACATTACTAGACAATTATTGTCTTTCTTCAATGAATCAGGTGGGTCGTTGTTTTGAGAGAGTTTGGCTTAGAGAGAGAATTTCTCACGGATTGGTTACCGTAGCTGTGCTCCAGGGTTGGTCACTGGATTAGACATCCGCCACCCCTAAATATAATTTAATCATTACAAAAATAAATTATTATTTATTTCAAAGCGAGGTGGATTTTAAAAGTGAGATTTCGGTCACACAGTAATTAATGGGTTTGTATTCAAATTGAATGATTATAAGTTACCAATATTCATATTTAAATGGAGTTCATGTTTTGTGACTCTCAATTAAGTAAAGTCAACCATCATGTCACCATGACCGACACACATTCCTTAATGGAAGTTCTGTGTTCCCGTAAACGTTAAAACAAATTTAACAGTAAAATATTCGGTCTACCATGATTAATTTGGGCCATATTGATTACAGAATTTATTTGATACAACTGTTGTTCCATACATGTTTTTTCAAACTCATTTGTTTTTCAGAGTCATTTGTATATCTCTGTTTTCAGACTACAGTAAACATCCATTTCTATTCTTCCAATTTTCTGAGTCAATAAACATATCATGCCCAGCATAAATGTCGATCCCTGTTTACTTAAGCATCTTATTGTGGGAGAACTGGAGAATAGAGATCATAAGGAGTGTCATTTCAGCACGCGGGAAATCTGCTAGATAGACTTTTTGCAGATTTCCCTTGGGGGAAATCTACAAATGACGCCAATTCAATATCATATATATAGTTCTCTTTTAACTCTTTAGAGCTCGTATTTTATTTATTGTACTTTACCAAACTCGATGTATTAAAGATCAAGTTAGTTAACGGTTGAAATCAGACAAGGGAAAGGGGGGAATCCAAAAATTTGGAGTTATCTCCGATATTATAAGTCCGATCGAAAATTTGTATATTACATAATCTCATTTGTATAACCTCATTGAAAATTGTCTATAAATGTTTTGATATACTTGTTTTCCCTTTCACGAATATTAAACGTGATATATGAATTTTTTAGTTTCCCTCCACTCCTACTCATATCATATTAACAATAAGCCCTTATATTATGAACGACTTTATTCTAAGCCTACATACCAAATATTGTTTACAAGAAACCTTTATTATGCAGAATAAATGCAAAATCGTTGTGATCAATTAAGATTTTACGTTCTTGTTTTAAAAAAAATGTTTATTTGTTGTATACCATACTTATATTTAACCGTTTCATCCAACTCTTAATTTTATAGCCATTAATGGTTGAAATCGGGCATGAAATAAGGGGGGGAGGGTTAGAGGGGAGGGCAAATATTTCCGATATAAAGAATCGGTTTGTAAAATGTTATAAAACCAATCCTGTTAATCTATTACTGTTCTAAAATTGTTGTCTATGCATTTTTTTTGTAACTCAAGTATTAAGCGAGTTGTTCGCAGTTCCTTGTCTTCTTCTACTTATTAGGCTCGTAATAGAAATAGAGAATATGTTGTGAGATGATATCAAAAGTGTGTTATACCAGCACGTGGGAAATCTGCTTACTTTACGCAGCACCTGCGTGACGGATTGTTTCCGATAAGGCTCTTCTTAGCAGTATGACCAAATATTTCTTTCTGCTTGTTCGCTGTTGCGCAGGAGTCGTTACGTATACTGCGTTTATTAGCAGATTTCCCTTAAAGGAAATCAGCTATTGAGGTTGTACTCATGACGCGATTTTCGAAATTTTTCTTCAAATGTCCATCGATCCTACCCATGAGATGACGAAAATGAGGTCCGTTCAAAACTGTATATATATATATATATATATATATATATATATTTCTATATATTTGTCTGTTACCGCTCTAGCGGTGGCAATTATTGTTTAATCGTTACCAAACTCGATATTTAGTCGTTTTATGTAAAAAGAAAGATCAAGTTCGTTAACGGCTGAAATCGGTCAAGGGGGAGGGGGGGTTTAGAGCAGAGGATTTTCGAAAATTCGAAATATCTCCGTTACTATAGGTCGGATCGAAAACTTGTATAAAACAAATCTTATTGTAAATTAAATTTACTATAAATATTGTTATATACATTAATTCACTATCTTGAATATTAACCGAGATATTGGCATTTTTAGTTTTCAGCCATCAGTAAACCGCCACTTCTACTCATGTTACATAAGCAATACTCTGCTACATAACAAATCGCATTATTCCAAGTTTAAATACCAAAAATTGTATTCAAGAGCCCTTTATATTACGAGATACATGCAAATATGTTCTGGCGACCCCTCCCCCCCCCCGTCTTAAGGTTTTCGACTACTAAAATTTAATTGATTGCGATAACAATTATTCTGACTCATTATTAATTACAGTACTAGATATAGTAAATAGTTCTCAATAAAATTAATATGTTATATTCTGATATATTTCAGTAATAGTTTTTCTTTCCGGTGTGAGGAGGGTAGACCCGTTTGTTTACAATTCTAACCTAACGCTTCCTGTCGGCAGGTTATTGAAATTGGATGGACCATTTCTTATTTCCGTTTTTATTTATTCACGGTGGTGTTGTGTTACCAGTATATAGATTTATCTATTACTAAACTTCACGAGGGAAATCTGCTTAGTTTACGCAGCCCCTGCGTGACGGACTTTTTCATTTCAGAATTAGTCAATGGACTTAATTTTTTTTTATTTTACGTCCACTTTATGCTACTAGGCTAATTGGGACGGGTTATCTACAGGTTACCATCCTTTTCTAGCCAGGGTGGGACTAAGGAGTTTATTTAATGAGGCCGTCATAAAAAAAAAGACTTAAATTTTGACGTTCCCTTATAATAACGTTTGGAACAGTGCTCATAGTTGACGGGTTTAAAAGAATGGAGTAGTTGTATTTGACGTATACCTATTTCCTGCAGGTATCAGCATCTATAATGGAATTATGTACCATAATTGTTTGAAGCATAACAATTTACGTCTAGTTCGATGTTCTGGGATTAGCATTGGATTAATGAATATCTTAAGAGTGGAATCGTTTTTTTTTTTTTTTAGTTTTCGTTGTATTTAAAACAAAAATTATTACAGGCCTCGCCTTCAGGACTTCTGAACAGCACAGCCTTTTATCAATATTTATAAATCCAAACCATTGTACTTTTCTCTTGATCGAGAGCTATAGTATTGTCCTTCAAAGTCTCACTAATATTTTAAATGTATTTTAATTATGAAAGAAGTTTTTATAGGAACCCGCGTGATTGTACGTATTTACGCAGTCTCTTAGTAAAAGAGCGATTCCCAGTGTCGGTGGAAACAAAGTAAAGTAAAAGTACCATTTAATTAAAAAAATTAATATAATCTTTATCTGGAAATCATTAGGATCAATATAAAACGAAATATTTCTTTCAGAACTCTTACAACCCCCACTCCTTTTTGACTCAGACAATATAGCATTAAGTCTAAGTTGGGTGGATATACGTACCACATTTTATGAAATTTGGTTTAGAAGTTTAGGCGTGAAAGGTTAACGTACAGATACTAAAGCCACATATTGCAGAAATCGTGTCTATGGAATGTACAACGAAAACCTATCGAAAGTTTTGTTCTTTATTGTACGCACACTTCATTCTGAATGTATTCTTACTTTTTTTTATTGAAGAGATTGGTTTATGGGTGTTGTAATAATGATGACAGAAGTAGAGTAAGCCACTCAAGTAAATCATTAATAGGATAAATTTTGATTCAGTAACATTGATAAGGATCTTAAGTACTGGTGTCAATATATTGTACCATATTATAATTATATTATATCATGCTATTATATACTATTAAGATAATATATTAATCTCTCTCTCTCTCTCTCTCTCTCTCTCTCTCTATATATATATATATATATATATATATATATATATATATATATATATATATATTTAAAATTATAACATCTGTCTGTACATTGATTTTTTTTTATCAAAATGTTACAGTACTTATACATTTCACATGGAATTGATACTATGTCAACAATATTTGGCTTTTGTGTCTTTTTAATTATTTGTTTGTTAGCTTTTCACGTTTAAACTAATTAGCCGAATTTTATGAAACTTGGGACGTGTATTACTACTAGTACAACTTAGACTTTAGAGTATACTAATATTTTCTAAGATGAGCAGAAATGGGGTTGAGTCCCGAAATGAAAAACGCAATATTTAGTTTCCTATTAATTTTTTTTAACAAGAGTGGACAAAAGAAAAGCTGTTTATTTTTATTTATGAAAGGAACTTTTCTATGTGTACTTTTGTCGTATAACGAAGTATAAACAATATATACGCTAATAACTATATATGTTTCAACAATTTTATTGGGCACAAACGGCAAAGCCAAGCCGAATAAAACTCGGTATGTGATATCTTTCAAAATTGTCAATTTTCTCATTTAGATTTTTTTATTTTTGTAATATTGTTTTTTTTTGCCATATAATGAAACTTAAACAAGATAAGCTCATAAATATGTAATTTTAGGTGTCAATATAATCTTGCATTTATAATTGAATAGAAATGAATGGGCTCAATATTTGTATTTTTGGAAACTAAGATTGGTATTTAGACTTCATTAGTATTTTACAAATGAAATAGACGGTAGAAGATGGATTAGAAATAAAAATCTTTTTTTTTTTATTATATGAACCTAGTACGTTGCTTTTATAAAAAAAAAAAAAAATACGAAAAACATGTGAATGATGAAATTTAGTCTCTCTTTTTTTTTCTTCTTCATGATCTAAATACCAGTCTCTGTGGCAAACTGCCAACAACCGCAATAGAGGAAGTTAAATTCGTACTTCAAAGTTTGTTGTTAAAACCGTATCCCCAACATGTTTTCCATTAAGTGAAACAAATGTTGTTCTTTGATTGAGAAAACAGAGCTATTTTAAGGCTGAGAAATAATCCCACACAGTCAGTCCACCTGGTGTCAATTACACATTCGTTGAGATACTATCTTTTTGTTAATTTGCATTATATAAACGTTAGCTGGGCTATAAACCATACATAATGTGGGTTTAATTCCAAGAAGGAAGTGGCTATCTGTCGGAAATCCCCGTAATCGAGTAGACAGACCGGATCTTTGGGACTTCCCGACACATCCTTTATGATAGTTATTTTCTCGAATGGTATTCCCAAATTAGTGCACCACTTCTTCTAATAATAGTTATTACAATCTGATAAATAAAAAGTAGTAGGTGATAATTGGGTTTCAGCTAATAAAGTTTTCTAAATTCTTCTTTTAGAGGATTTTTTATTTGCTGACAGTTTCGGGTAACCGTTGGATCCCTTCTTCAGAGCAGTTTTTTTTTATATGGGGGAAGAGCAGAGAGCACGAACTGCAAACAGTGGAGACTACATTATGATTCAATCAATCCTCTAAACGAAGAATTTAGAAAACTTTATTAGCCGAAACCTAACTATCACCTACTACTTTGAATTATAATGAAGGCTAACAATAAAACTGATTGAATCTGATAAATATGAATTTAGTTAGTCATTCGTACTTAAGTTATTTTTTTATTGATATGATATCGGCTAAAAAAGTACTCTGTCCAAATAAAGTTAAGAATTTTCATGCTGACATTTTCAGAGCAAAATAGTTTGATTTGAATTGACTAAACGTAGTTGCTCTGAAGAATCCTATTGCGCCCGAAACTGTCAAAACAGAAATAAACTACTTTATTATGAGTACTTCATTATCCTAAGCCCAACAATATTCAAACGACAGTCATAATATTAAATCCTAATCATCTTGCTTGTTGTTTCTCGTTTCTTAATGTTTTATGGCGAAAACTACTTGGCTATCATTGCCCGGTAATATCTATATCACTCAATTTGGATATTATCTGCATTTTGTGAGTAAAATGTATATATTATTATATCCTCGTTTATGTCGCTATTTAAAATTTAACGATTTAAATGAGCATACAACAAATTTCTTTATACAGATTTGTTATTTTCATAAAATTGAATAATTTATCTCTGCTCTTTGGCATACCCACTGAAAAGCGAGTTTGCAATTGGAAAATTAGAATATGAAAAACTGATTTATAATTAAATACAAACATTCTGAATTTTTAACAGGGTGTTTGCATCCAACTGGAGATGGCGTGGATTAGTTATGGACATGTGGAAAATACCTCTTTTTATAATAAATTAATGTTATCTCTGAAAGAAATGATGCTTGACCCGTTAGGAATATTCTCGTGATCCCTACACTATTAATAATTCAATTTATTGACCAGGTGATTTTAGAGCAAAGGTGAAACAAAGCTGACGAACCATGTTTACATTGGTCTCGAAGCCCGTATTATTCCTGAGAAGAGAAAGAGAGAGAGAAAGAAAACAGTGGGAGACCTTGGCAAGTATCGGTCGGTTTTTCTGATCCCGGTATTATTTCAAGGAGCAAGAGTAGGGAGGGAGAGGGAGGCGCTATTGAAGGGCAAAAAATGTCTAGAGTTGGATTTAGAAGAGACCACGGTCGAGCTGTGTCCCGGGTCGTTGGGGAAGATATTGGCTGTGAAGGGACACGAAGGACACTTTCAGCGACCCAATTGCAGGTCACCACCTTCAAACAGTTCTACATTCACTATGACTATACTCTGTGAAATGGCCGCCTTTCAGCTCCAGCTCCTTATTGGATTTCAGCCATTAGATGGGAAAAGGCCATTTGGAATGTTGTGTTTCCTAGTACAAAATACATCTAGAATCAATTACATTCCCATTCTGGACCATCATACATTGAGAAGGACATTTAAAATGTAATATTAACAATGGTATTGGATGGCAATATTGCAGGAAACAGGTCGGGTGTCTATAGAATAACCTATGGACACAGGGCGTATTAACTCTACTTAATGTTCTAGGGTAATAGAGAAGGAATACTTACAAGAGACTGTAGTGTAAAGAAATTACCGTTTTCATAGCATCCTGAACATTTAATACCTACAAGTAAGTAAGAGAAAAATATATGTATATGTATTTCAGGAGGTACAATGTTTTATTTGAAATATCAATTATAATGATAACCAAAGAAAGAATATGAATATTCTAATCAAATTTACAGTCATTTGAGTCTCTGGTAATGTCTTTATGATACAAAATGACCCAGTAAAAGTGCACAATACAAAATAGTAAAACGAGAAATCCGTCAAATACAATTAAGAAATAATAATGAATTTGGATTTAAGAAGTATCTAATTGAAGCAAATAAATAGTAAAAGTACACGACATGAATTTATAAAACTTATATTTGTCTAATCTCCGGATAAAGGAGGGATATTACTGGTTGATGAGGAATTCTCAGAAGTATTACAGAAAATGTATGTAGGATGAACAAATTGTTGGCTACGCTTCCACTATAATAATTTATTGAAATGGCAAGGCGCTTTCGATGCTGTGCATCATCGTCAGTGCCCTGTTGACACACACAATAATAGTTACAATTTCTATTGAAATATGTTAGACGCCATATAACAAAAAAACTTATCTTTCTTAGAACTAAATAACATATAAAACATAACGTAGAACTAAATAACTTATAAAACATTTCATTTCAAATTTAAATTTTTAAATAGTCTTTTTTTCAGTTAGCTTTAATTTCCTACCTGTACCCACTTAATTTAATAAAAAATAATTGTTGATATATGAACTGTTTTATATGTTATTTAGTTCTACGTTATGTTTTATATGTTATTTAGTTCTAAGAAAGATAAGTTTTTTTGTTATATTGTGTCTAACATATTTTAATAGAAATTGTAACTATTATTGTGTGTGTCAACAGGGCACTGACGATGATGCACAACATCGAAAGCGCCTTGCCGTTTCAATAAATTATTATAGTAGAAGCGTAGCCAAAAATTTTTCATCCTATATACATTAGAAGTCACTTCCACCTGCCAGAATACCAACTCAGAATATTACAGAAAAATTGTAGTGTCAAATGGATGCATTAAACGAATTTAATTATTGCTGGATATCAGTGCTTAGTGATATTTATTTATGTTTCTTCCACCCATTAGACTCTTTTTAGACCAATCAAACAACAGTTAGAAATTATATATCGGTTTTATAAGGAAATGTGTCAATATCGATCATTTAATTAAGTTTTTGGAGCATTCGTAAATCTTACTTATCATTTGCAGACACTTTACTCTTCAATTGATAGTATTCAACAGTACCTGTGCTTGTGGAGTATTTGAGTAAGAAATGGGCTCAGATAGAAAATGGCTTCTTGGGCTCGTGACTCTCCTGATTTCGATTTAGTTTACCCTCATATGAAAAATAAATGTTTAATTGCATGTATTTTGTATTTGGGGATCTCCAAGTTCCGGATTTTATCTCCAGAATACAAAACTAACTATTTTGAGTCTGACATCAAAGCGGTCAACGTACAAAGTGGCCCAGCGTAAAGATGATAGACATCCACCAATTTTGGATTATAAAGACCCTTTGACTTCTGCATGAGAATGTTAACCCAAACTAACAAGAAAATATGTTCTCAATATAATAGCACTAAAGGAGAGTCCGCAAAATGAACATTTCACACAAATAGTTGAATTTCTCAACATCAGAAATCATTTGGTAATCATTCCTATGTTAGACAATAATGACTGCATTACTAACAAGCAATTCGCAAATAATGCTCAGCTTAAAGCTAATTCATTCATTATTTCCCTCCGATAGTAGCCAATACTCAATGCCGACCAAGTGTCTATGATAGTATTTCTTTATCTCCTTATCTTCTAGAATAACGCGTAGACTACAATGCTATGTGAATGAAGATAGTTTTATTCCAATAAAACACTTATCATTCTATTGGAACAACGTCATAAGTAAAACGTCATAATTATTTTGATTATACTCATGTCTTGGCAGCAGGGCCAAAAAATAAAACATCGAGATTTATAATATATATTTGAAGAGTTCTTTATTTAAACGCACAAATCAAGATCAAGTTCATTATCCAGGATAATGAAAATCAAGAAAAGTTCGAAATGGAAAGGTCCTCTGAGTACCATAATTTTTGTAGAGTTTGACGTATCGATCCAGACATTAAAAACAGTATTGAAATAAGTCCTATTACCAAATAACTAATTGTGTAGATGGCAAGTGTGTTCATTTAATGATTAAGCTTATTAATGGTTGAAATCAGAAGAATGAAGTGCATATTTTTAAATTTCAAAACTTGTGTGCACCAAATCGAAAATGTAACCAGTGTTGCGAATTAAGTTACGCCTTTCAATTTTAAGTTGTACATCTGTAACTCGAATGCTAACTTTTCTATTTTATTGAGTTTTCGGAATTTTTACTTTATTCTATAATATTACTCAATAGCCCTTATTTTCATTACTTCATTTTTGAAACATTCCTGCAGTGAGAAGTATTATTACTAATCTCAGGTAAGACATGAAAGGCCTTGATCATTCACAGTTGTTTATTCTTTGCGACAGGGCGCTTTCAGAGGATACGATCCATTATCAGTTCCCTCTTCACAAAATTGTTATGGGAACCAAGGATTCCCTGTGACTCCACAGGATTCCCATTGAGTCACAGAGAAGCCAGGGTTCCAGTAACATCCTTGCGAAAAGAAATGATGTTGGACACATACTTTGTTAAGCGCTCCACAAAGAATAAACAACTGTGAAAGATGATAATTCCTTCACCATCCAGCACCTCAAAAATGGATGATTACTTACAGCATCCTCTGCTTAACAGATATTTTGTACTTTGCCGTTTCTCCAAAAAAATAAGCTGTATTCAAGTATTTTAAAGAGTGTTCCTCTTACCAAATACTTGAAATCCAGTTGCTCATGAATGATTTTTGATGATCGTCATTCCTATTATTATAACCACCAGATTCAAGTGGATTTTTTGATTCGTTGCATTTTTTTTACATCAACTGCACTTATCAACTCTTGCACTTGAATCTAGGATATGCTGTATATCTGAGTTCGGAAGTACTTGTATTTTGAGCATACAATTTTGAGTATCTCCAGCTGAATAATTTCAATAACAGTTTCTATGATCAGCCTCTTTTCTTAACTTTTCGTAAATACTGATTATTTTAAAGTACAACAGAACCTCACAAAGTTACAAGAAACTGTACGTGAACCTCCTAAAGTACACAGAACCTCTGATCTTAATTTCAGCTGGATCTGATGGTAACTTCGATCGCTAGTGAACTTCAAACAGGATTGCTATAGTATATGATTAAAACGATCAAAATGAGTTAATTCATAGATATTGAATATTATCATTATCATGAAATTAAAATTGTAACTTCCAGCTTTAGTAGGAATATTCCAGAATTACTAATAGTGATAATTTTTGTTTTGGACGATCCAATCAGTAAAGATCCTTTGTATTTATGAAATATTTATTCGTTCACAGTTGTAGGAATCAGAGGAGTTTTAATTTCATTGAAACAGAAGAAGATTAAGTTAAATAGGCAAGACAAATACTAATGATAAGCAAATACTATTTAGATGAAATTTATACAATTACTTTTTAAGAGTGGTTGGTTTAAAGCAAGAAGTGGGAAATAACTGTCCTATTATTTTACTGTAGCTGCCAGCTGGTAAGACACATGGGGAGTGTTATGGGTAAGGTAGCAAGGGGATAGGTTAGTATAGTAAATAAAGGTAACCACCACTGCATTCCAGCCCTGGTTAACGGGCCGGCAAATTAAAACTCGGCAAGCAGTTACTGCATTTACGCCGCAGTCAGTAGACTTCTCATGCTAAGAGCAAATTCAACCTGTTAGGTGCTGGGAATTATTTCATTTATTTATTTATTCTACAATAGAGAAAAACAAGCTTTTTTTTAGTGAGCTACAGTAAATTTTACGCACACCTAAGTAAATATTTTATATGAAATGTCGTGTTTAAATCACATCTCAATATAAATAAATATAAGGGTCATCACTATATATGACTATATAAGAAAAGTTAAAACTCTTCCATTCTGTAGGCGGTAAAAAGTCCTCTAATAGCGGTTTATTACATTTGGAATCGTAGCAATACCAATACCACTTTTTTTTTTTTTTTTTTTTTTTTAAATTTTGTCAACATTGAAAGAGGTCTAGAAATTTATTCTAGACAAAAGAAAAAAAAATACTATAAAGCATTAACACGTTTATTATCTATTTCTGATGTGATTAAACATCCCTCTCGATTTAATCAGCTCAGTGGTTATGCTTAGGAATAAAAAATTCCAACTCGAAGAATGTACACATATAAAAACAAGTATAGTAAATAATAAACACGTTCATTAAATAATCAAGTCACAAAATGGTTATGTAAAATCTGATGTGGACCCCACATGACCTCCTGGATCACTTATTGAATTAAATAAACAAAATGGTTTGCTGTACTCTATTTGAAATTATATCACTTGCAATCTTGAGCGAAATCTCAGTTCCAACGGTTCAAATTGAAAAAAAAACAAATAAAAATTAACATAAGTATAGAGCATAATTTACAGATCATTTTATGATAAACAATGAAAATCTGATACGAGGATTACATGAATTCCTTGTACTCCTATTAATTTAATTAAACAAAATGTAGTACGCGATATCTCCGCTCCAAACACCAATTTAAAGTGTCACTGAACATAATTTATAAGTATTTCAGTCCCTCTCCCCATCAGACAATTTTTATCAAAAGGGCAGGTGGACAACTGGACTATAAAACAATGCTAATTATGAATTTTCCAAACTCTTATTTTGTGTTATTCAAGATACACACGTATAGACAAAAGACCGAACCTAGTCAAAATGTTTCCAAGGAAATTCAAAACTGATAATACATTTAAATTCTGAAAACCCAATATTTTCGCGATTATAATATTTTCTTTAATTCCTATGAGAGAGTAAAGGGGCCCTAGAAAAATATCGTATTTGCCACGACTAGACTTTGCCAAAAATCTAAAAACAAAATTTGAAAAAAAGGGCATAAATAAAAAACGTTCAATTTTTTCTGTACGTATCAGTTATAAGGGATTTGTACACGATCTTTTTCCTTATGTTGAAATCAGCTTATTAAATTCTACTCATAATGCGATTTTCGGAAAGTGTCTTCAAATGTCAATAATTCCTTCCATACTTGCCTGTTAACGCCCTAGCCAAACTCTTTTTTATAGTAAGCAAATTTTTCATAAAAATGTATTATTAACAATTTGATATCGAGTTCGTTAAAGGCAGAAATCAGCCCATTGGGAGGATGGGAGGAGGGTGGGAGGATTTCGAAATTCAAAATACAACACAGTGAAATGAATACATAAAGTATGTATGATCAATCTTGTCTTGGAAGTCTACCTCGCCATTGTACCAGTTGTGAATATATTTATGTCTTCTTTGCGTTAAATGTTCGTTTCTGAAAATTAAGAAATAAAGTCGTACTATACATTTTTCTGAGGGGAAATAAAGAAAGATTAAAATATATTAACTATGAATGGCTTTATCTATTGGGAACGGTTTTTTTTTTTACAGTTTACCATAGCTAGTCTACCGAGATTGCGAGTAAAGATTTTAGTTCATCCGTCAGGAAATGGAGTCAACGGCATGCATTAACCCTAATGCTGTAAGACATTGCTAACTTAATTTAGTCGAGGAACTAACATTTTGGGACTCTTGCGAGAGGTGCCTCTAATCTCAAAATATTTTAATACGCCTCCTATATATTTATAACTTATACAGAATTAAGAAGTATACATAAATGGAAAATTTTAGATAATTTATCAATTTTTTATGAAATATTTTGAATGGGACTCAGTTAGCAATGTGACTTAAGGCCTTAGTCTTAATCTCACACGGTAAACCTAGAGTGGTGAGTTCGATTCCTGTCTAGGCAATAGGAATTTATTTAGTGACTGACTCATTAAATAAAATCCGTTGTCCCACCATGGTTAGAAAAGGGTGGTAGCCT